>JAMFTM010000055.1:0-334064 GCA_023522825.1 Diaporthe ampelina | reverse complement strand
TGGCGATGCGAGCCTCCTTGGATTCATGGCCATTAGAGCTCGCCTTTGCGCTTGTCTCTGCGTGTGCCTCGGCCTTGTTATTATCTGGAGGTGCCATTGTCTGAATTCTGGAGGGAACTTTTTTTGTCAGTGAAGTCCTGCCTTTGCTTCCGGGAGAGGGGCTTGTTTAGGGCTCGACGATGCGTGTGATGTATCAGCTGCCAAGAATGAACAAGGACACTCGCAGATGCATTCGATTCATGGCCATAGGGCGGAAGATACTGCTCACATGTGACTGATATAGGATAGAAGGTTCCGGACTGGGGTGTTGGTAGGTTTGAAGATCACGAACGAGGTTGATGTTGTTGTGGGTATGCAAGAGACTGGGAAACTTGCAAGGCCTGACCTGTGGGCGAACCGAAATAAATACGGTCAGCTGATACTGCCAATCGAATTGTAGGCTGGTGTTATCGATTAACCTGTGACTGACCTTGGTAGTATGGCATTGACGTTTGGTATTGATGGATGAGGGAATGGAAACGGTGGCTGGATGGGCTGATGTGCGGTCGAGTCAAACCACAAGCACTCCCGAAGCCAAACCACATCGTGGCCGGGCTACGCCGCGGGCAAGACTACAAGGCCGAGAAGCGACGGGGCAACATGGACATGCTCCTTTTGGGGGAGCCTGGGTGGCCTAAAGGGCTTTAACTCCGGTATCATAGTTCTACTGCAATCAATCACTTGGTCATCTGATGAGAAAAGCATCAAGCCTGCTCGGCACGAGGAGGATATTTGTGTCACCTCGCATACAACATCTTCCTGGCATTCACACCTCCAGGCTTAGGTGGTGCAAGGGGAACACACGGATCAGACTTTGACGTCTCGTCTTTCAATAAGGAATTCTAGTCGAATCTCGCTTTATATATTCCGCAGGCAGGTATTTGAAGAACTTTAGGTTATTTGAAGAACTTTAGGTGATTATTCAGTAGTCAATATGTTATTGCCAGTCTTATATGATACATGGTGTTCCGCTTGACAAAGAATTAAAATTTCCTAGAAGTCCTTACAGCCTTACATGAGCATACTTCAACAATTCCTCATCCTTCATTAACCGGTCCGCACTGCCCTCCTCTAGGCAGACACACACCTCCAGACCCTCATCCGGGGCAGCACCTTTGACGCCAGACCTCTGAGGGAAAATGAACACATAGCCCTCAAACATTGGATTCGGCCACCTCAGTGCCACCGGCAGGCCAAACCCAAAGTCATGCTTCTGGTATGCCTCCATGCCCTGCCAGCTGGTGCCGGCCAGGTCGATGCCCAGGAAGTTGTTCATGTTGACGGTTATCCAGCGCCTATCACGCAGGCCGGCGACCCACTCGGGCATCTCGGCTGTGTACTGCGGCGTTATCTCCTTGATGCCCTGACGCACCAACGGAGCCAAACGCCGCAGGTCAGACTCGATGAGCTCTCCTACGGCCAGTGGGCCCGCGCGGGGCAGGGCGCAACCGTTGCCTAGGTACCGCGGTGGCAACGGCGGGTCAAGTCTGGAGCGAGCGTTTGCTGGGTGAATGATGCTGCTCGTATCGTCCATGGATGGGTTGAGCAGGGGTATCTTGGCGCGCGTCATGGTCTTCCAGAAAAGTGCCATAACGGCATCGTAGGTCGAGATCCATGACTGAGTTTCGCTGTGTCCCGTGCGCACCGGTGATGCATCCGCCTTGAGCTGCTCAAGGCTTGCTGAGTTCAGGTGCCATATGCGACTAACAATAGGTGGGACTACAAAGTCCGCGGGAGGTGGAGGAGTCGGTCCGCCCACGTCCTTGAGCGTCGTGAACTTCCCGTCAAGCTGTTTCCACCTCTCAGGGCTGGGCGGCTTAGGCGCACTGAGGCGGGAGCGGTCGCGGTTGGCATCATCGATGGGCTTGAAAGGAGAGCCGTTCTTGGCTGCCATAGAATTCTCCGCCCACGTGGTGAGAAATCCATCGGCACCGGGAGCGTCAGTCAGGCTGTGGTGCATCGCCAGGCCGAGAATGAACCCCCCCTTGATGAATGTGAGTTGGAAGGTAGCCACCATCAACCCATCTTTTGCGTCCTGTCCTACAGGGGAGAATATCATCTTCTCCGTGACCACCTTCGGCAGGAGCTTCTCTGGGAGCAGCTCAGACGCAGGGAAGTGCCTCGCTGCGAGTTCCTGGAAGGATGGGTGTCGCGCATCGCCGAAATCTCCGTCGAGATGCTCTACAAAAAGGCTCACAGCATCAGTACGCTTTGCGATGACCCCTATCAAAGTCTCTGTTAGTGCATGATAGATACATCGTGAAATTGCCCAGTCTCGTGGAACATACACAAGCGGCCATTCCCCTCGTCCATGTGAAGAGAACCGTTGACGACCGGGTATTGTGTCAGGGCATACTCGAGGCCTTTTCGGAAGGTTGCTATGATGTCGTCCTTATCGGCTCCATATGGCATCTCAAATACTTCCACTATTGGGACGAATATTTTTGGCATAGTGTGGTCCATGTCGGACAGCTCAAACTTCTCTTCTCGTGGAACATAGCGCCAATCGGCGCGTCGCACGCGAATCTCTTGCCCAGCAGCCGTCATGTTGTACAGTAAATTATAAAAACAGTAGATTGGGATATTTTGCGACAATGTTTTAAAGAAAAGTATGTATCTACACCTCGAGTCTCTCGGGCGTACCTCGAGCAGTTGGAAAAACACTACGACAATATATAGACACGAAGGAGAAGGGTCACGACGGGGAAGTCTAAATTTCCTATCAAATTCATCGTCTGATCTGAGAGCAGAGTAACGATTGTATATACTTTATGCGAAGTTTGTGCATGCATCAATCGAATACTTATCCGTGCAAGTGCCGACCATGATCGACGACTCCTGACCCCTGAGCATGCAGGGCCCCGAGAGACCCACATGTGGGTAAGGCGTCGGGACGGTCCATACCAAGTTCGAGAAGCCGTTAGCTGCAGGTGACAGGAGTCATGACAACCAACGAGGGTTGATCAGTGCACCTGATATGTCTGGATTAGATTGAACATCATGGAATATCCTGGGTGAAGCCCCATGCATCATTTCGGCCGACCGAAAGAGCGTTGCACTCATTGTCAGCAGTGAATGGAGGCAGGGCTGATCACGAACATTCTCGACGTTGAGAAGTTCCATCCATCCAGGCAGTGATGCATTGTAAGTGGAAATTCGCGGACCAGTCTCGCCGTGATCCTGACATTCGCGCCAAGTGTCTCTGCAATCTACTCGCACCCAATCATCGTGCCGGAGCATCCTTTTGCTAAATATCAAGCATTCTCGTTCTGGCGAGTGATATCAACGTATTTCGATTTGTCTCAAGGTATGGGCTGGGAAGGGTCTCGTCTGTGTAAACTTTGGTTCTTATTAAGTAGTGTATGAATGAGCTATCCCTGAGCTGTCTCCAGAGCCCCTCCTAAGCGGCTGATCCGTACGTAACGGTAACTTGACGTGTCCTACGAATGCCGTCCCCGTAAGCTTGGTGTTGCTGGTCATCTCCTAAGATCTCCTTATCGCTGTCGTTGTCCGAGCCGTGATCCGTGTTCTTGGCGCCCATCGGAGAGGACGAGAAGGCGGTCACGTTTGTGGTCACATTCATCATCCCCTTGCTTTTGCCCTCGTTGGCTGTTCCAAAATTCGTCATGCCAAAGCTCATCCCGTCAGGCCCACCATCGACTGATCCCAATGTCTGCTTCTTGGATGTTCCCCTACCGTAGCGGCTGCCATCAAACTGATCTCCCGTTCCGTACTGGTAGGCCGATGATTGCATGTGCAGCACCTTTTGCCATAGAGGCCGGAGCGTCGGGACGGAAATGCAGATGACGGTAACCATGAGCTCGCTAGAGGTAAACATCACCGAGTCGGCCGTGGCAACTAGAGAAACTTCAGTGTCAGTCGTGTTTTTTCTTCTTTGGACAGCCATGACTGCGTCGCAGATTTGGAACGGATGGTGGACTTTTCCAGTCTTACATAAATAGTCGGCAGAGTTGGCCAGCACTCCTAGGCCAGTAGTCCTGATGACGCCGCAGACGCCAGCAAAGATTCCCAGACTAAGCGACAGACACACGGTGATCTTCTCCTTCTTCTTCATGTTGAGTTCCCACAACACGAACCATGGGAAGATGGCCAGGAAAAAGTCCATGGCAGCGCTCCAGCTGCATGTGACGTAGGCCACATTGGTGAGATTGATGGAACATGACTGTATCGCAGTCTTTTGGTCCCATAATGCGTGCGTTGGCGTACACTGCGCGAATACGGCAACAGCCAACAAGACGGCAACGAAGCCGTTGGTTATCATCCACGCCCAAAGCAACATTTTGTGCCTATACAGACCGCCGGAGTCAGTCAACTGGGTCATTGAAAACACGAGGGGTAAAGGCTGCTGAAATCCTATGTTTTGGAGGCACTGACCATTGAGTAGTGAGGATTCTCAATAAAAACAGGGCTCCGGCTGCTTTGCTTGTGCCCATGGTCAGGGCTACGGATGTCTGTCCGATGAGCTCCCAGAATGTCGCCATTGCCCTGTCAGAGACCGCTAGATCGGCATTGTGCTGGCCGAATCCATAAGCACACGAGACTGAGAATGTGACGGCAAACACAAGTTGCAATATCTGAATCACTGATCAGTCTTGATAGATTCCAAGGAGAAGTCTGTCTGCGAGCCGGCCATCCGTGCAAGCGCGGAGCTACGTGGTCAGAAATACGTACCCAGGTCACCCAGAGCATATAATCATCCGAGCCGACCTTTCCCTTGATGAAATGTCTGGTATACCATCTCAAAATAATGCAAGTCAGCGTGACCGCTGTTTGGACCCAGATACACGCGAGGACTGCCGGACCCTTCCCGCCTAGAGGCATATCGGACAGGCGGTGGCGAAAGCTTGCTTTGGGCGCCAATGGAAGGTCGAAGGGCAACAGCGCAGTCTTTGTAAGAACCGAGGAATAAGCGGATGTCAAAGATAAAGCAAGCCCGATGAGTCAGTGCCTGGTCGCAGACCGAAAGCACCTGATTTTTGTGTTGGTTTTCGTTACGATTTCTCGCATGGAATTCTGTCAGCAGAGGAAAAGGGCTATATCAACCGGCTGAGTGTTCTCGCCTTTCTCAGCGGCAAAGAAAAGAGGGCGTCTCAGACCCCAGTAACAGCGATACCTGTCATGAAGGTGGAGCCTCATTTCTTGGTTCTGCAGCAATAATGCTGGTACACTGTGAAATTACGTGCAGTTTCAGTCATGTATGTTGGTACCGCCATCAACTCTATGGAGGCATGCAGTTACGCAGATTAAAATCGAAACTACGATCTCTTTGCGAAAGTGCTTTCAGTGCTGAACCGTACTTTTGTGTCGCTCTGGACATTTCTCTGACCATATTCTGCAGCGGTGTGCCATTTTCGTGCACCAAAACCCTTCAAGGTTCCCCACCGTGACCATTGGGATTTTCAGAGTTCTCAGTTCTCACTGGGGCGCTGGAAAGAAAGTGACAAAGACGGGGTTGCCACGGCACTGTGTAGGTAGGGAGGAGGTTGCAAGTGGGCCTTGGCTCCGAACTGCCGAGACAGTGTGTCCTTATCCCTTTCAGCTGCATACGAGTTTCGTTCGAGTCAGATGGGGCGCAACGGGCATCGGCCCCGGAGGCTGGACTCCACATTTCAAACTCTCGACTCGGTGACGATCTCGACATCGTAGGTAGATTACGCGGCGGCGATCAAATCACCTCCAAGCCTTCAATACCTCCGCCAAGAGCCTTTCATTGGCATTGATCGTCTTGCCCGTTCATTGCCAAAGTATCTAATGGGTTGAATCCAGCATTTGAATGGTTGAATGTAACACTCGTACTCACAACCATGTTCGCATTGCACAGTTGCCTTTCAAAATAGGTCAACAAATGGGAATCAGGTGTAGAGATCCACGACTGAGGCCACGTCTGTCAAAACACCACATTTAGACTACGTCGGTGATAGCCCCAATAACGACCAGGGAAAGCGAATTATTTCGTTGCATGCTGCCTTAAAGACTGACTCAAAGCTGCAACCAGAAATACAACATCCCCAGCACATTTCCTCCCGGCACTGGCCTACCAGTGGCTTGGGCTTTTCGCGGCATTGGAGTCGAGCATCAAAGGCGCCTCGGCATTTTACAATCCATTTTGCCATTTGGCAGGCTCACGGGCCGCCGTGCCGTACCGTACCTTGCAGCAGCAAGGCGCGCGCCCGTGCTTGCCTCCGTGCTGCCCCTTTAGTTTGTGAGTTCGTTGTAGTAGACTCGCCGAGCTCCGCTCTCCTGAAGCATGGCGCTCACGACGCTTTCTCTGTCGCCGCCAACTTCATCAAGCAATCGCTTCCAGAGGAATTGATGACTTCGAATGTCTTCAGGTATACAAGAAGATAACTTCGAATAGCATATATCACACGACTGTTTCGCATGTTCCCGAGGGTTTTCACTGCCTTTACCTCCTCAGTAATATAGACATTGAATTACCTAGTCAGCTCCCAGGCTGTTACAATGTTCCATTAGCCGACCACGACCTTGCGCTGTGGAGGCCCCGTTCAAGGCTCTTGAAGATGCATTTTGACAGGCCCCTCTGTGGACTTGCGCGGCGATATATGAATCAGATATGGGGGCACTTTCTCTTGGTGATCCACTGCAGCGTGGCGTTTTGTGGCACCAGCAGAAAGCATGATACTTTTAGAGCGGACCAATAGACAGGTGCTATGGGCGAGAGACGTAGCGTGGACGATGCACATAACAATGAAATGCCCAGAGCCTTATTTGCGGAGCTCTCAAACTCCCCGAGGGTCTACATCGAGGGTCCGCATTGCTATTGACACAGGCAGCATACTTTGCCCAGCCGCAGGACAGCTTTCCATAACACGTGATTGTGATCAAAGTCTTTCAAAAATGCCAAAAGGGGCTCTATTTCCTACAAGGATCTATAGAGCAGGCTATAGTGAGAACTACAGCCCATCAAACTATCTGAAATCAAGCGCGAGAGGCTTGTTGAACAATTTCGCATCCGCAGGCAAAATAGACTGCTTGGCTTGTCCTCCAAAAAATAACCCATTGTCCCCTTGGCAACAAAAGAATCATCAAGACACCTAATTGCCACCAAATCCCGAAACACCATTTCCCAATTTCCTCCGGATCATCCAAGCTGAAGCTGACCGAAGTATATAAATGGAGTGCCGACGAGGCCAACAACCCTAAGTACAGTTGCTCTCATCCGCCTCATACTTCGCCTGAGCCTAGCCACCTTACTCCTCCTCCGAAGCCTCCGACTCATCCGCCGAGAACAATGATCCGTGGCTATCAGAGTCATCCTGCTCCTGAGCCTTCTGCTTGCCACGGTTGTCCTGGTTCGTGCCCTCGGTGGGCAGGCAGTCCTTGAACTCCGCGTCGGCGTCCTCGTCGTCCTCGTCCTCTGCCTGGCCGGTAGCGTGAGTACGGAGCTCTCTATCCTGTCCGGTCGCGTCCAGCTCAGGGCCAGACTTCAGCGCAATCGTACGAGAACGCTGGACGGGCACCTTGTCCTCAAGTGTAGCATGGCCGGCCTCCTGACCCCAATTCTCTGAGAGATCGCGGAGCTGGGGGTCGAGGTTCGCCAGAAGTTCGGCATTTCCAGCATTCGCCCCGTTGCCGCCGGAGCTGGAACCAGGGTTCTCCTGGGGCTTGGCAGCTCCTCTCTGGTCCGCCTGTACGTTGGCGGAGTTGTCGAGGTTGGCGTTAGCCTGGATGACACCACCCTCCTGTGGGGAGTGAGGCATATCCATGGGCGGACTGCCCGACGGGGCCAGAGGATCATGTGGGTTGTACATGTACATGCCGTCGAGGCCAATAGGCGGCTCTTGTACGTTGAGACGCTGCTGGGTCGCCATGAGGGCGCCGTGACTAGGCTGGTTAGAAGAAACGTCCCTCTGGTTGAGCTGGGCCATGCCATTGCTGCCTTGATTGGGCTGCATCATAGCCCTACCGAAGTGGTTGGCATCATGCTGGATGAAGGTTGTGTGCTGTGCGGCGGGGGGCATCGTCGGAAGGGTAGGCATTATCATGTGAGCTTGGAAGTGCTCGGTGGCCGGGGCCTGGCCCTGAGCGTTGGTGTCAGGAAGGCGAACTTGAAAGACGTTGCCGTTGTCATCCATCATCAACCGAAAACGCGGGTCCATCAGCTTCTGAAAGGTTCCCAAGTCAAGTGGTCCATCAGGCATGGAATTGCTCTCGGCACCGCCATTCTAAGGCGTCCCCTGGGAAGCAAGACCAGGACCTGGGGCCATAGGACCTTGAGAAGGACTCTGGTTGTAATTGGGCTGGTTGCATGTGCCCGAGGTGAAGCTGGCCGGATTCGAGGTGCTAACCTGGGTGTAGTTGTCCTGGGGCTGTTCGTATACCTGGGCGTGGTTGTTCATCTGCGGCTGAGCGTTGATCCCAGTCTCGCTGTAGGTCAGGCCACCAGCTCCGTTGTTTTGGCCAAGATCCTGGTCACCAGGCGCCTGAGCATTCTGGTTGCTGTAGATCGCCGTAATCCGAGTGTGGATGTTCTCATTCTCGACCTCATCGATGTTTTGGTGAGTCTCCTGAGTCTTCTGGCGCTTTGCAGCGACACGCGAAGAGCGGCGCGAATCAGTGTTCACGGTGTTGGGGGTGACGGGCGTGGGACTACCACTTGAAAAGTCCAAATCAGCGCTGGACATGCTGCGCTTCATCCTGACCGCCTCCTTCTGAAGCTCGTTCTTGCGGTCGTTGCCCGTCTTATTGCCAAACTTCTTGCCACATTCCCGCTTCGGTGCCGCAGCGGCGCGATCAATCCACTCGTTTGAATCAATTGTACTACCGGCAAGATGCGCATTGACCTAAGAGGCATCATCCCAAATTAGTATATTTACAGATGAAAGGTTCGGGACGGAAGACGTGTCGCTCACCGAGAGTGCGTGCTCAAGGGCTTCGAATCGTTCCATGAAGTTTTCGTAGTGCTCAATCCTGTACTTCGCTGGAAGCAACAGCTCGCCGCGCTGCGCACTGTAAGCCGCCCCCTGGGAATGATTGTCAGCTATTAGTAATTCAATTAGACACTGGGGCCTCGGCTTTCAATAACGTACCAGGAGCTGCCACGCCGTCAGCTCGAGCATGAACTTCTTCTCGAGCACGATCCTATTGATCGCCTGTTTTGTCCAGTCGGGCATACCGTCCTTCCAGACCTTGAAGGACCTGAACAAGCGTTCTGCCAAAGCCTCCTGATCGGCCGGGTTGCGAGGGAAATCACGTGCCAGCTCAAGTGTCGGCTTCACCCTCGTCCGCCTCTCGGCCTCTCTGTACTTGACCACATCTCTAAAGTTGTGGATGTGGTGTCCGAAGTTGTTGCCCCGCTCCGCTAGCCAGTCACGGACTTCTTCGATGTCCTTTTCATCTGACTGCCATGTCTTTGGAGGCGGACCTGGCTTTGCGGCCTGAGTCATGGGTTGAGAGCTCGCAGATGGCCCAGCTGAGGTGGTGTGCGAGTGTCTCCACGATTGCTGGTCGATCAATGTTCTCGGGGGAGCATTGCCGGGAGCTCCATTCTGATGGCTCGGAGCAGCTGGAGCGTAGCCAAAATTCTGCACGCTGCCATGGTAGTGGTGGATGTTTCGCTGACGAATATTTGGCTGGTTCTGGATCATTTGACGGCTCTGTTCCATGGGTCGGCTCTGAGGCATGAGCTGGCTCTGTGGCATATGATAGCCCTGGGGCACATGCTGGCTCTGGGGCACGTGCTGGTTCTGAGGCATGTGTTGGCCCTGGACCGTATGGGCATTGTGGACAGTGTGCTGGTCGTGAAACACAGGCTGGTTATGAAACCTCAGCTGGTGCTGGTCTTGGCCCACGGGCTGCTGCTGTGCTCGAGGATCGCTCTGGATCGTGGGCTGGTTCTGGATGTAGTTGTTTGCGGTAGTTTGGCTCGTGGTTACGGTCGCCGAGTCGGAATGGCTAACCGGGCTTACTGTCACGGTCGCGTTATCGCGGCAAAAGATCTCGGGGGGTGTAGAAGGCCGAGCTTGATTGGTGGGGCCTCCCACTGGACCACTCGAATCAGCCAAGGCCGTGGGGCTGCCATTCGCAACGACTGGCTTCGCATTGGGCGCCATTTCGGGCTTGCCCTTGTCGTCAACGCGACCTGGATCCATTGTCACCAGGCTGAACCCAAGTTAGTCTCCAGGCGGGTTCTAGTTCGAAGAGGGGCTTGGTTATGGGATGAGGGTGGTCAAGAAAATACGAAGACGATTGCAAGGAGCTCAGGCAACGGGGACGATGGAAGGTAAAGATAGGGTCGTGGTAGATAGTACCAGGTAGATGCAGCCTCAAACAACCCTGAACCGTCCGTTGAGACTTCGAGGACTGTTTGGTGGGACTGAGGGCGATGGTGGATGGAGGAGAAGAAGACAAGACGAGAAGAAGAGAGGATGGCAGCAGTAGTACGGATGATGAAGATACTTACTGTCGTCGCTTGCTTGAAGACTAGAATTGGATGGAGGCTTTCGCAATCTTTGCTGATGGGATTGAAGGTCAGTTGCAGAGACTTTGTGAGTGTGTTGTGGTTGGAAGGAAGAGAGGATTGGGAAAATCGAGGGCTTAAGTATTGGAGTCTGTCCTGGTTGCGAGACCTAGTAACTATGATAAATGTCTGTTACCCAACGACTCGATGGTGGTGAAGGGCATGGGTGACTGTTTTACGAGTGATGGTATCGCATTACGTGGAGTACCAACATGCCGTTTGGTAACTCAAGTGAATAGTCTACCGTCGCCCGAGTTGAATGCCAGTCGCGCAGCGGTGACAAGAAGCAAGGTTACATTCAGCATTCATTATACAACCGGCATTGTGGCTTCGAACTTACCGCTGCAGCAGGAAGCCGGTCTAGCAGATGATGCATACAACTATTTGTCCTCTTTGAGCTCATCTCTCATGTCAGAACAGCAGATGTAGAGTGGTATTACGATGGCTTTCAATGTTGCCTTTCTCCGTCTACCTAGCTACGATGTCATGTGAGTCGCAGCAGGAGAGAGACCGGCGACCAACCGCGACCAGGGCTTTGGGTCGCTATTGCTTAGAGTATCAGGCACAAAGAAGAGAGGAAATGGATCAAAACTGTGGCTCTATAGACCTAGTGCTATGGCGAAGAGGACGAACAAGAACTCCTAGGCTGGTCTCAAGCCAAGACGCTGGAGTATCTAAGTATAATAATAGACCACAACTGCCCTCTGCCACCAATCTCTCGTCACAGACTCTCCACCGGGCCCTGGCACACATTTCCATGGACACACTAGCCATTTACATCAAGCCGAATCCCCGCCATGGCCATCGGCCTCGGCGTCGGGCTGAGCATTTGCCTCTCCGAAAGGCTCCTCCCAGTCAAAGCCCTCACGCACAGATCCCCAGTTTGTGTCAGGATAATCGTTCATGAATGCATCCAACCCCTCAAATGAATCGGCTTGCTCCCCTGGCGCTGCCTGGTCGTTGCCGTAGCCACCTTCCTAAGATGACTGCGGTCCGTCGTGGGTGCCGGGAGTGGTGGGAGAGGTAGTGGTAGTAGAAATGGGGCCTGGCATGGGCGTGGGCTGTTGGACTTGTTGCTGGGCGGGCTGCTGGGGATTTCCACTCTGCTGCTGGAAGTTATCCAAACCTAGCCGATCCTGTGTCTGCGGCTGGTTCTCAGGAGGGTGAGGGAAGCCGAGCTGCTGAGGAGGTCCGTGAGGATATCCGTACTGTCCATTGTAGCCGCGATCGCCAACGTGTCCGTGCTGCTCAGGGTTTCCGTAAATGAACTCGGGCTGCGCAGGCTGCATTCCAGAAGGCTGAAGGTAAGCATTGGGACCCAGGTACGGATGCTGGTGGTGCTGGCTGGATAGAGGAGAGATTCCCTGCTGCTGAGGGAGCTGGTACTGCTGAAATCCCATCTGTGGTTGGGCCGACGCGGTCTGGACGGCCGGAGCGGTTCCCGTAGACAGCTTGGTACGCTTCTCCGTTGGCGTGTCTGTGGAGGGCCCTCCCGATCGCTTCGTTCCGAGGGCAGCAGCGCCGCCCTTGAGCGCCTGCCTTCCGAGCTTGATCTGCTCGGCCTTCGACTTGTTGATGTTCTTATTCTCCTTCTTCTTGAAACGCTGGCCTGCAGGGTCTGCCACAATTCGGTTAACCCCTTGGGTGAGAGCATCCCTAACAAGGTTCTTGTTGACCTGTCAATTGTTAGTCTTAATTAGTAAAGCATTCCCTGTGCCGGTACAGTCCTATCTCGTATCAGAATTCCAACTCAATATAGACTTACCCTCAGAGCTTCCTCCACAATGACAAAGCGTCCCATGAATGTGTTGAAATCCTTGAATCCCTCGTTTAAGTCGCCAGGAAGCTCAAGCTGCCCATCCTGGGCATCTCTGATGGCGCGCTGCAGCAAGTCTCAGTCATAGTTGAACAAAGCAGTGCGTTACGGGAAGACTTACCATGAAGCCCCATGCCAGCATTTCCAATTTGAGTGGGCCCATCTCCTTGACGCATTTGACTGCTATGCTGTCAAGAACAGCGTTCTGGCCGTCCTTCATAACCTGATTGCGGGTCAAGTTGGACTCAATCCCATCGAGGTTCAACATGGCGATGCAGAGGCGCCGGGCCAACTGCTGCAGGCCAGCTTCGTCCTGGGGCATGTCCATCGAATTACCGGCATTCCGCCTCTTGGTAAGGTGCTTGAGGGCCAGCTCGAATCGCTCGTGCTCCTCGAAGCTCCTTACGTAGCCGGCACAGTACATGCCGCCCACATCCTTTAGCGCCTGCACATGGGTAAGTGTTGCGTCCCAAGACGGGTTGGTTACAGAACTGGCCAGGCAGTCCGCTGGAAAGCCGGCAGAAGGTGATTCCAGGCTCGGATTGGGACCATCGTCATTGAGAAGATCAACTGTATTGTCAATCGGGATGTTTGTAGGGAATTGTTCCAATCCATGATTGAATGGTGCTCCGGAGTTGGGTGGCATGCCGGCGGGGGACACCTGGAGAGGTTGGACAGTCCGGGAGGAACTTCCCGAGTTGGGCTGGATTGGGTCAACCAAATCTAAATTAGGGTGACCGTAGGGTACATATTCGGGCTCGCCGTTGCCCGCCTCCCAAAGGGGATTGCGAACGTGATGAGGCGGCAGAGGCATCGTACTGGTAATCTGTGCTACGGAAGGTTAGTTTTCAGCGGCAGCTTTCAACAGCCTAAGCAGCATGGGAAGATGTAGGGCGATCCAGAAACTTGGCATAGATGGTGACCAAGTCTCGTGACATCACAGACAGACTCTGGCTGAACGGTCTCTCCCCCGAAGATACGTGGGAAATGCAGCCGTTTGCCACTGAGGATGGCTCACGACGAAGAGTAGTGCAATGCGAACCCCAAGGAGATCATATCAACGGCCAGGCAGGGGGAAGAGAACTTCTGTAAGATAATACTTACCGATCAACACTCGAGAGATCGGTGTGGTTCACAGATGTGTATGGCAGTGTCAGCTTCCAGTCGCCCAAGTTGACCTGAGGACTGGCGTTGATGTTGGTGTTTGTAGATCAAAGACGCCTTGGGATGCCTAGCGTGAGCTTCTTGTACCCTGGGTACCCAGAAACATCACCACAAGTGAAATAATGGCGTCCTTCCCTACCCCGCCATCATTGTCTAGCCAAGAAGTGACCCGTGCAGCGTGCCGTGGGCAACTTCAGTTGTGACTTGAGGTTGCAGACCCACCGTTGACGTCGGTAACAGCTGCTTCCCCAGAGGAAGCCCGAGTAGGACGGTGTGAGTATCATGAACCCTCAGCGGCCAGCGTAGTATCGTAAGAACAAGCAAGAACTGAACGCAACTCAACGAAAACAGGGTATGATTCCACCCCTACTCCTCGTTCCGCATATATGTACAGGAGCGCTTCTTTCCTCATCATCACAGGAGACCGAGGATCTGGAACGGATCAAGTACGATCTCAACGCCGAAACACACGAGTGCCTTCGCATGGCTTAGATGTCTCGGCATGCAAGCATAACGGAGCAAGATTCGAGGACCACTAGGTACTCTGTCAGCTTCGGACGATCTTGACAACGACGACAAAGCTTCGAGCGAACAGGAACGGCCGAATCGTCTGGTGCAAAGAAAACCATGGTTGATAAACAACGACTGGTCGGTAGGACGTTAGACAGATCTGTGAGTAGTCCTCCACTCGGGAAGCACCTTTGATCGCAAGGTCAGGCGATATTATCCTTGAGAAATTGGCAACCTCAGAACCGTTTTGTCCATCGCCCCCGTAGGGAGTTAAAGCTGCTCAACTGCTCCGCTCGGCGGACAGGTCGAGTAATAGATAGAATACTGTATGATGTTCGCGTGGGGACAGTAACTCTCAGCGAGATCTGCGAGCAACTATGACAAGATGGGAAGGATATCCTCACTGATATTCAGGCAGGCACGAAGACTACCGCTGGGCAAAGCCGTGTCCCCCTCCCCTCGACCTTAACGACCACCCTCGAGCCCGATGCGAGAAGATGACTGATGCCAAGAGCTGCAACATCAGGGTAAGGACAGCGTTGACGTGAACAAGACGAGACAATGCTCGAGAAACTTCCCTAGAACGGAATATCGAATTTTCCCCGGAGTGAACGCTTACCCGACAATACCGGCGGCAACTACAGGATACTTCGTTGCCTCGCTCCTGGACCGGGGGCTTTTGCCAGACAGAGACGGGTGATCGTAGCGGATGGGAAACCCTGATTGGCACCCTTGCAACATTGGAACAATTGGAAGACGAATACCCGGTCTGAGCATTTTCGTGAGAAGCCGCGCTATTGTGCGCCTCACGCGGAATCGGAAGGGGTGCTGTTGTGCGCTATGCCAAGCGCGAAAATGCGTGGCACAGCTCAGGACGATGCTGTGTGGTTCTGGAAGGGCAGCCAGTCAAATTTATCTCTTGCTCTGCTTTTGCCGCACTCGATACCTTCGCCACGAGCGGCAGGATTCTGTCTCGCCGCTCGTGAGCCAAATTATAAGCGGCTGGCGAGGGCATTTCTGCAGGTACGTGTCTTTGAGATCCTGTCCAGTCTGGATTGTGGCGAGCTCTTCGTCGGCTTCGAAGACAATTGCGATTAGTTACAGAAGTGGCTCATGTGAGGAGAAAAAGTCCTAGTTCATTAGGATCAAGCTATACACGCAACTACATATTGACCGTTACGATTATTGACACCAGAAGAAGGCAAACGACGGTCTAGAGATGATACCGAGCACGACAAGAAAAGAAAGATAGTATGGCCCGTCGAAAGATTTCAACGAGTCCATTTACGGCTAGGAGCTACCGGTTGACGTAATATGAGATAATAGGTATTTACAAATTGAAGCACAGGGCTAGCAATATTCCTATCCGCTGATACAAAGATTTATTCTAGACGCTGCTGAGGTAAAATGTAATTGGAGGGCTGAAGAAGCTCTCCATTGATACATCGCATGTTCAGCTTTCGAACAAGTCGACTACAGAGATAAACCTTCCAAACACGGATTGGTCGTCTTTGATAGTAGCGCCAGGGCAGAGGAGACAAGAATCCACCATCTGTCGGTTGCCTCCAATTCATCCTACTCAGGCCTTAATATCGGCTTTGACGGAGTGGGGGATGGCGGTTGCCCCCTCGCCTCCCACGCTGCTGTTTGTGCTCTCCTCATCGTCAACCGCCTCCGTCACCTGGATCTCGTCCTTGCGACGCAACTCACGCATCTCAAAGACGCGAACGACGACCACCCAGATGCACATACCACATACGAAACCCAAGCTCGCCCTGAAACCCTTACTAAACTGCGGAGCGTCCGTGACGGGGTACAGGAACTGCTGGATCACCGTGGTGAGAGCCGCCCCAAACGAGTTCATGATGGCCAGTGTCAAGGCCCGCACCTGTGTGTCCCCGGACGTGAGGATGTTGGCCCAGGCGTAGTAGATTGGCGACAGGGGCCCGTCCAGACCTGCGAACATGTATGAGACGATCTTAAGCCCCAGCGGCACGTTCCAGACTACGAGGCAGATGGTGCCGAAGAGTAGGATCACCAGGTTCACGGCCACGGCTCGCATGCGGTAGCCCGTGGCGTCGATGTATATGTTTAACACGAGTACCATGACGATATTGAACCCGTTGATGGCGGTCGGTACGTTGTTGACTTGGTAGATGCTCCATTTGTGCTGCGTGTCGTACTTCAAGTAGAGCTGCATCACGGTATTAGAGACCTTTCCGACCGTTGTGTTCCAGAACCTGTGCACTGTTAGTTTCACTACCAATGCAAGCATTCGAGGCCTCAGATTGTGAGAGCATTGGTCCTACTTACATCCACAGAATAGTCAGCACATACAGTTGCCAAGAATTGACCGCTCGGATGAATAGGCTCCAGCTGAAGTTCGTGGTTTCCTGACGGCCATCCTCCACTAGCCTCTCCACACACCTCTCCTTTTCTTCTGGACTTAGGTAGAAAGCCTTGGTGTTGTAGGGCGTGTCGGGGAAGAAGATGAAGCCATACAAGGCCACAATAGCAGTGATTACGCCGTCGATGATGAACACCCAGCGCCAGGCCACGAGTCCATTCTTGCCATCAAGGCCAGCCAAGACTGCACTCTGGAGATATCCACTGATCATCGTGCCCACGTAGGCCGCGCAAGCAAATATCGCAGTACGTTTTCCCAGCTCTGTCTTCTTGTACCATGACCCGAGGACATACTGGATCCCTACGAAGCATGAACCTTCTAGGAATCCAATAAAGAAGCGGATAGGGTAGAGCTGCGCTTGGCATTAGCAACAGTGCTCACATCAGACGAGTTAGATTGGATTAGAAGGACGGCTTCGCTCTGACCTGATTAACATCGCTCACTGCATACGTGCCGATTGTCAAGAAGCTCCAGAGCAGCTCCAATCCGGGCAGCAGGATCCTCGGCGGTATCCACGTGAGCAGTATATTGGCTGGTATCGGCCCCAAGATCTGCCCGATGGAGAAGCAAGTGACTGCTAAGTTGTACTCTGTCCCATACATCGCCAGGTCCTCCTTCATCCCGCTCACGTAGGCATTGCTCAGGTTGGCTTGATCGAGCCACTTGGCGAAGTATGCCAGGCAGCCATATGTCAGGATGAAGAAGTCAACCTTGAACAGCAGCTTCTTCTCCCTTGATGGAGTGCCTTTTGGATGCCATATGAAGAAGTCGGGCCGGTTCTTCCCATAGGAGGAGGCGAAGAGGTTATTGGCGTAGTACCTCAGAGAGATCATGGCCGAGGCTAGGCTTGCTCGACGAAGATTCACTCTGGTATTCGAAAAAGAGATAACGGACGGCTGTGCACAGAGTGCAGGATTTTGTTGTAATGGTAGGTGATCCGTCAATAATCCTTATCGCCAATAGCCTTGGATCGTACACAGGTGCGACGTGACAAGAGACAATTACCCAGGGTTGGTCGACCAACAGCCACGCTTCTATTCCAGACTTGACGCTGGCTTCAGTCCAAGGAGCAAGTGCTTTTAACAAGGCAATACAAGCTCTTTGAGCGCTTTTAGTAATGGCTTAGGACGATACTACTTACCCGTCACTCTTCATAAGATGCCGATGATAACGAGAAGTTGATCGGCAACAGAGAGGCGATTGCCGGATAGTCACCTCGGAAGTGGGGGAGCAACCTCACGCATTTACAGACCTTGACATTCTTATACGACCATTCCACCTGACCGGGACCGTGATGCGTTATCACCTGGGCACAATAAATAAATGCGCGAGGGTTCTTCTTTGACCAGTGTCGAAACTTAGGTACGATATCCACATTTTATGTGTATTGAATTTTATTATGAATGCCAGGGTGTGGACCTTTAACATGGGAAACAAAAATGACTGAGGCTTTGTAGTGTTTTTTTTTTTCGCGATTATTATACCCCTATATCCCCGTAAAGAAAGCTGATGGCCCAGTGGCAGTCGCCTCTCGCCACCGCAACTTCACAGAAGCCAGCAGCCGCGCATCTCAATGCCAGGCAATTGAGCGAATGCACGACCCCAAAAGCACCAGATGATGCACGAAAGATATTCTCGTTTTTCTCAATGCCTATCAAGCGTCTCGAAATTTAACATTGCCGTTGTAGGCGATCAGTCTCGCCGAATGACCACTTACACCGCCTAGTGTCCGCGATCAGCGCCGACAACTACTTAGAAACAAGCCTCTCACGAGAGACGAACTATACTACACCTACTAATGGCATGTCGTCAAAAGAACCCTCCAAATTTCATTCAGAGGACCGAAATTCTAAAACCTTGCTTGCTTAGACCTGTCATGTCCCCCGAGTCACCACTGCCGCAACCTGTTTCAGGGCCCCTGGCGGCCCTGGTCCGACACGAACGGTTTCACCCTAGCTCGCTTCCACACAGCAGGCCTCGAGCGTCCAACAATTCTCGAGAACAACACCTCCAGCTCTTGGCCCCAAGCCATTCGCCTGCTGTCAACATCTTGGCTTCATCTCTTGGCCCTCGCCTTACAGCGGCAAGGCGTTCTCTTCTCGGACTCGCGGCTGATCGTTGAACGACAGCCAAGCAGCCTGTAATGCTGTGCCAAGACCGCCCGTGGGTGGCGGCCCTCTTTATGGGCCTGCTGCTCATCTTAATCTGGAGCGCCCGGCTGATGACGGACTTCGACGGGGTCGCGGTGCTGCTGTTCGCGCAGGAAGGGGCCGCCGGCGGAGAACAACAACAACACGAAAACGAGGCAGAGAGGGTGTTCGTCCAGCAGGCGATCGACACGGAGTTCCCCACGCCTATCGATTACAGCCCTATACGCGAAATATGTACCCGCACACCCTCAAATTTCAGGCCGGGCCTGCTTTTCACATGCGAGGGCCAGCACGGCGGGATTGGCATGCTGCGCAACCAGATCCTGAAATGCGTGCGGTACGCCATCAACGGGGGCGGCGCCCTCGTCGTGCCCTCGATTGCCCTGCGCAACCCGAGCGACCTGACCGATATCGAGACGACCAATGAGGTGCCGCTGGACTACCTGCTCGAGCGCGAGACCTTCGTGAAGCACCTGGAAGCAGGCTGCCCAGGGATGCGCATATACGACAAGGCCGAGGACTTCCCGGCCTACGACCAGAGGGTGGAGGTCGACCTGATAGGCGACCAGTTCGAGCCCAACCACCCACGCGAAGGGCTGCGCTTCCCGCGCGAGTGGCGGCGCTTCTTCGACGAGTGGCTAGAGGGCGAGAAGAAGATCAGCCCCCAGGCAGACAAGCCCGTGCACGTGAAGATGGGCCAGTCCTTCCTCGAGTACCCGGTCCACGACGACGGCGACGCCTTCGCCAACGAGTTCGGCAAGATCCTCTCCTTCCGCAACGACACGCGCGCGATGGCGGCCAAGGTCCTCTGGGAGCTGAAGAAGCGCTTCAGGCTGCCCATCGACCCGGCGGTGGCTATCAACCAGGGCGCGTACTACGGTGCCCACCTGCGCCTCGAGGAGGACGCCATCTGGGCATGGCCGCCCGAGGAGTGGCGCTTCTCGCGCGTCGACGAGCAGTTCCGCGAGCAGTTTGAGAATATCGCGCGCACGGGCCTGCGTGTCGTCTACGTTGCCTCGGGCGACCAGGCAGTGGTGGACTTGTTCAGAGAGCGACTGAAAGCATCGCCTCTGGTGCAGTTTGACGTGGACGTGGTGACGAAATACGACTTGCTCCAGGGCGCGGACCGCGAGCGGCTCGACAGCTTCACATTCGACCAGCAGGCCCTGGTGGACTTCACCATCATGTTCAAGGCGAGCGCCTTCATGGGCGTCGCGCACTCGAGTTTCCCTTGGAACGTGGCATTACGAAGGCACGAGGTCAGCAAGTACAAGGCTTACGGCAACGAGGGCTCGGACCTGCTGAGGGACGAGTATAGCATCATCATGGGCATGCGAGCCGACTATCCGCATGTTGATCCATTCGAGTACGGCATATGGCCATGAGGCAGGGGGTCTCGGTCGAGTCAAATTAATATCTTAAACGCACACCCGAAGTGTGATTCGGCGGCAAATCGCGTTGGATCTTCCGACCTCGACGGCCAAGCCCACAGTTTGGGAGCTGTCCAGCCTAATATGGCGGGTTCATCCCTAGGATCACCGTGGCGAGCCGAAACTGATGGTCTATGGGCCTTCTAAGCCCACACGTAGGCGATAGCTGGAAGGCGCGGGCCAAGGCTTACAGCCACAACCCGAGACGGTCTATTATCTGGCTGCGAAATAGATTGCTTGGAAAAGATAGTAGAATCTATAATCGAGATATCCAGCCTTTCAAGGCACATGCAGTACCGTACTGTTCTCCGTTAGGTCTAGTTGAAAGAGCGCCTACTCTTCTTCAGTGAGGTTATCTTTGCTTGAAATAGAACGCCACCTCCCTCCGTACTCCGCTTATTTGCACTTGGTCTTCGGAACATCGTACCAGTCAAAGACGATCAACTCAACTGGGCGCTTCCCAGTAGAGTCCTCTAGCCCCATATCTTTGCAGGCCTCTATTGAATCCCCAGGCTCAAGATACGTCGTCTTAGATGCATCTCCGAGGGCAACTTCCCTGTCATCTAGCTTGATATGCAGGCCAGGCTGGAACGAAAGAAGCTCCATGTTAGCAACGAACCCATCGTCGCCCTTGAACTTTTGGAAGCCAAGAAGGGGAGATATGGCACCGGTGGAGGCGTCGAAGGCAAAGAGGCCGTCACACCCATCGTCCTCGTTGTTGTAGTGGGCACGCATTGATATGAGAGCTGTGCTTGCTGATTGGGCCCCGGGTTCATCTGGTAACATGCACATGTACAGGACAGCCGATCCTGCACTGGCCGAAGAGGCTGTGGTGACCACAATAAAGATGGAGAAGTGCATGGTGTCGAAATAGCTTAGGAATTTGGTTGATGATGTGAGATCAAGAGAAATACCTTAGCATTTATCTCGCATGCAGCATCTTCAGGGGAACGCTTTATATAGGAATATCGCTTTGAAGGTTTACATGTGTAGTTCCATTATCCGAGTCCATCATCTAGGTCCGTCACCAGTACCTAAGATACAGGGAGGCCTACACCGCTGATCCACTGTCTCACAATGATTGTGAACAATATGATTAAGAGATTTTTTTCGCGGGGATTTTGTAGCTCAGCAAGCAACACATGGGTTTTAGAAACCAGCCTTTCCTGAGCCCTACTGTAACTCAAGCATACATCTAGCATGTGTACACATGTGATGTGGCACAAAATTCTAACTCAAATATATATTTCAAAATCGCAACTCCTGGGAGTATTCGGCATGCTTAAGGGGGTCAAAATGGCATACCTATGTCTGAAATGGCGACAAGTCTGGACGACTGACCTTTGGAATGCGACGTCTGGCCGCCTCAAGAGTTGACGCAATGGAGTAGCTGTGACTCACAGCCCGGCAATCGACTGAGTTGTATTCCGCTACAAGCCTCCAGTTCGTAGCAGTCCAGAGGCCTCATGTCTACTGCGCCAAGGTAAGAACCTGCGCCCGTCAACGGGCGCCTGCGACAGGTACACCGCAGGTGTGTCTTAGCCCAACAGGGCGGCAGCTTGGAGCAGCAGGCCCCATATTTAGACCAAAGTGAATCAGGGTGCAGTCACTCGCGCATGGGAGTTAACGGGATAATAACAGAGTACGGCCGGCGGAAGCCACCTGGGCATGGCGCGGACGCGTTTGCGTGGAGTGCATCGAGATAGTCGACACTGTGGCGATGTGATCCCAAGATCCATCTGTCAGACGAGGTGAGGGCAGGGCCCCACGTTTGGATTTTAGCAGCTCGTTCATAATCACATATTCAATTGGACGGGCTTCCGTCCAGCGAGGCCTTCATGCTGATGTCTTGAAATCCGAAACTGAATGGTCTGAAGTTCTAACAGGTTGCAACTGGTCAAATGTACAACAATTCTACAACGCATCTACAACTTGCTCGGTGTCGGCGAAACAAGCTCTAGCTTCTCCTTGAGCGACCCCTCAGCCTCCACGCTGATCCTCTCGACGAGGTCCTTGCACGTCGGAATGTCATGGATGAGACCGATGACCTGGCCGGCAGTCCAGACCTATCCATCCGCATCAGTACGATCGATACGGCCGAAGGTATAGGGTCACGGGGCTCAAGAAGTATGACTTACACCATAGTCCGGATCTCCATTAATAAACACCTGCCTGCCCCTCTGCCCGCTAACAAACGGCGCGATCTCGGCAAATTCGCCCGTCTTGCTCTCCCTCTCGACTTTCAGAGCCTGCTCGGTGACCTTGTTCTTGTACAGGCGGGTGGTGTTGGTCCACCTGCGCAGGACGAGGGCGGTGTCGGTCTCGCTGGCTTTCACGATCTCCTTCTTGATGTTCTCGTGGATGGGCGCCTCGACGGTGCACATGAAGCGCGTGCCCATGTTGATGCCGCTGGCGCCCAGGCACAGCGCCGCCGCGAGCCCCTGCCCGTCCGCGAACCCGCCCGACGCGATGAAGGGCACCTTGAGCGACTGCCGCGCCCGGCTGAGCAGGATGAAGTTGGTGATGTCTGATTCGCCGACGTGCCTGCGGATAAGCGTTAGCAGGGCGGGTCCTGGCGACTAACTAACCCCTGGCATCGTGTTGCTTGTCATTCCGGCGGTCGGAGGCATGCTCATAATCCGCTCAGGGCAGGGAAGAAAAAAGCAAGACCAGGAAAAAGCAAGCGCCCGGCTGCCGGGGAGCTCGCATGTGCATGAGGCAGGCCGTATGCGAGCGACCATATGAGCGGGAGATGCACAACACAGACAGGGGCCGGTGGCCTCCCGGGGCCTGGGCAACGTTGCTCGGCAGGACGAGGCCGTCGCCCGCGCCTTGTCATGACGTGAAGCTGGCTGGCTAGCATGGGTTGAAAAAGGGGAAGGGGTTGAGTGAGAAAAAAGGACGGCGGCATGGCAAGCGCCACGTAGCAAGCCGAAATCACGGGGGCAGAAGCATGACGGGGCCGGCATGCGGTGTCATCTCACTCACCCTGCGCACTCGAACCCGTCGATGCTGAGGAAGTCGACGCCGAGCTTGATGGCGCTCTGCGCGTGTCTGATGGTGGCTGTTGTGTGCGAGGTGTCACCACGTAAGCTTCTGTCGCACCACACGCACATACGCGCACAACGTGAAAGTCAAGGAGAATGGGCAGAGGGGCAGGCAGGCAGGCAGACTCACTGCACTTGTGCAGTACGATACAACCAGCCTCCTTCAGCTTCCTGATGACTGGCCCGGGGCTGTTGCCGGCCGTCTCGACGATCTTGATGCCCTCGTCGATGATGGCCTGGGCGTAAGCGCCGTAGTCAGGCGGGTTCAGGGACGGCAGGAGGGTGATGTTGACGCCGAAGGGGTTCTTGGTCATCGTCCTGCACTTCTGGATCTCCTTGCGCAGGTCGGCTGGCGTTGGGAAGATGAGGGCCGTGATGATGCCAAGCCCGCCGGCGTTGGAGACGGCGCTGGCCAGCTCGGCGTACCCGACGTACTGGAATATGGGCCCAGAGTCAGTATCTCATCGTATGGACATGGCCACGAGGACGCCCAGCGCACAGGTCTCATCGAAGAGCGACCGTATGCCATCTCGGAAGCAATGAGTCGCCCGCAGGACACGGCGACACACTTGGATGGCGATGACGAGCCGGCAGACTCGGGACACGTACCATCATACCGCCCTGCACGACAGGCACTGCGGCTCTTGTCAGTCGACGGTCTCTAGATGGTATCCACATCTGCTGGTGGGCATGCCCCTCCTGAGCATTCCACTAACCTCGAATACCTAGCCGGCGCGTGAGTTCTGTGTTCCACGGCATGGTGATGGTCTTGGCTGATGGTAAAGGATGGCTGGAGGTAGGACCACGGGGACTATCTCGTCGATCTCTGCGAGTGTGTAAGTCTAAGAGTGTAGCAAAGTCGTGAGTCGAAGTCTATCAAGAGAAAAGCGCTGAAACGATGCTCTAGTCTATGAGGAATGGAGGCGGCTCCGTCTTTGTGGAAACAAGGTCAAGTCGCAGTCGCGGACGGAGGACGACCTCGGGATCCAGGGAGGGTCAGCCGAGTCAAAGGAGCCGAGGTCCAATTGTGGGGAATGGGGGATTTGGGGGCCTCTTCCGTGGGACCCCTGACCCGTAGTCTGGGGTAGCCGGCGATCCAATCCCTGCTCACCCGCTCACTGTGTGTGGCATGTAGGCTATATCGCTATCGCCATCGCCATCTTCTGACAGCTGAAAGCGCGAGTCACCTGCCCCGCCCGACAAAACACACGGAACATCATTAATAGCAGAAGAATAAATCGGGTCGGGCATCGACCTTGAGGTAAACTGAACTAGACATAGCCCTAGCCTCTCAATTTTGGGCATGTACTGGGCAAAACTTTTGAAGCGCAACAGGAAGGAGGCTGCAGGTAGGAGGCCAATTACGCCTTGTGTAACATGGAAGCGTGCATTGAAGCTATTCCCATACCGAAAACCGGCAGTATCAGCGTATCCTGGGCCAAGGCAGAGTATCGAGACGAGCAATAAGACTAGCCCGGTATGAAGCCTTGATCCAAGAAACTATCTGCAAACACTCATGCTGATCTTGGGATATCACTAATCTTTTATAATTCTACCTAGGCCCTTCCATTGATATTACTGATACGCAAGCCTCGGGCCAGTTCCAAGACCAGTATCCCAATACAACTAAATCTCCCAGAAAGGTGCTCCATAGAATCGTCATCGAGAAGGATACTGTAGGCGCAGAGTGCAACGAGCTATCGTATTTGATATCACGCAATGTCCCGTTCAAGCCGACAGGTCCCATCCCGCGAAGGAGCGGACGGGATGGCTCTTGTCAGTTGGCGACCCCTGGCAGAGCTAAATTGGCAGTCACCAGGACCCTGGCCTTTCCCAATCGGATCCGAACCTAAGGCTTCAGACCCTCTCCAGTCAAGTCACGTCACTTGCACATCAAAGTTTTGGGTTTATCTGCGGCCCTTGCCCGTTTTCTGTCAACCACCAGCCAGCCACCTGACAGACATCTATCCATCGACACGCCCCAGTTCGTAATCAAGAGGATGGCAGGGACGTGGCTTCCATCATTGATGGTATTACCTGCAGTCCCACGTTGAACACGCCTGGCGTTGGTCCTACCCCAGGCGCTGATGGGCCACTGGGCTCACGTCTTAGGCGGCGACGAGCCTGACCAGCCTGTCGCTGGACCAGAATCTGGCCAGAACAGAAGGCCCAACCAATTCTGACCTTGCGAGAAATGTCACCGCATCACCCTCACCCGTCCGTCCAATGCATCTCTCCAAGCAATCGGCCCAGCCAGCCGGTCCGTCTCCCGTCTGTGGCGCCTAGAGGCGGCCTGACTGTAGCTGCCCGAGGGAGTAAAAGCTCCTCTCCTGACGGACATTGACGTGGTCATAGGGACGCCGCTATCGATCAACATACGATCCAAGAAAAGACCGTTCCGGCTCGCTGGTGGTGCCGTTTGCCCGGCTAGCTGCTTACGTCTGCACGTCATCCGCCCCAACCTCTTCGGCAGTCCTCCATCCACGCCATCTCCGTCGAGCCAAGGGTCCGTCGATCGCAAAGTCTGGCTTTGCATTTTTCTACGAGGAGGAGGCATTGCATATTGCCGAGCCTGGACCTCGCAGTGACCTGTCACTCTTATGTGCTGGCTGTGCCTGATCCTCTCTCTTCATGGGGTGCTCAAAGCTTCATCGGGCCTGGCTGTCGCCTTTTGCCGTTGGCTGTCAGGAAATCGCATGGGGCCAGCAGCTACTTCAGCGATTGGCTTTATCGGGCTGGCACAAAAGTAATACGACGCTCTAGGACTCGGGCATATCAGCAACAACTCTGCTGTGCAAGGCTGACTTCCCCGGTCGAATCGACGCTCTGCTGTTGTGCGACCAGCCCAGTATCCTGTGGACGGGATACTAGAACGGGTTATCACCAGTAGTGTAACGCGCTGATGTATGCCTACCGATTGGGCGTTGCATGTCGCTCTGCTGCTTGACACTGTCAGCTTGGGGACACTCCCACAACGCTGGGTGGTACAGTCTTTGCTTTTTTCTTCGGCAACCGCAGCAGATGATATCGATCGCTCAAAAGAGCCGCGTCTCGGTTGACTCCATGTCTGAACGTCTATAAGCCCTAACAGCCAGCCATCCGAGCCATCACTTACCCCTTTTGCGAGCGCAAAAGGAAAACGTTTCGCAGTTCGCAATTCAAAGGCAGCCAGGGCTGTCGATCGCCCACGCAACCCCCTGGCCATGTCGCAGTCTGCCATCACCACCAACGACGTCTACGCCTCACCAGAGGGCTCGGAACAGGGCTGATTAGTATAGGTGGCCTGTACCACCGTAACAAGGGCAGAGGGCTGCTCCCATGTTGCATCCGCCGGAAGCCTCGTCTCGTTCAACCTGCCGGCCACTTAGTGCGAGTCTTCGCTGCATCACCAGCACCACCGCCGCCGTATCCGTAGGCAAATCAGTAGACGACACGAGCGGATAGGGTAGAGTTGATCCGAGTGACCAAGATTCTTCTACGCGAGGCTGACTACAGCGGCATATGTACAGGTTGACTGTAACTCTTCGTGGCAAGGCGCATCGCACTTATGCGTGTAGCATCATGACTGCCACGCTTCTGCAGCATCACTCCGCTGACCAAGGTCAACAGTTGCCACTTGGCAGACTCCTCAACCTGCTCAAGGAAGCCTTTAGGCAGTGCAGGTGCAATCGGGAGCACGCCCGAAATATGCGGTCTAATTCTAGGCATGGTCTCTACCCAGGCCGTAATGGAGATTGGGATGTTTCTACCTTACCTCGCACTCGCCTACGATTAGGAATACCACCACTTCATGCCCACTGGCACCGCCGCAGTCTAATCTCGATCATGACGAGCCCAAGCCAGCTCATCGACTACCAAAATTAGGCACTTCTCAATCCTCATCAGCCTCGTTTGTTGGCTGTGGCTTTCGAGCGGCAGCCTCCAACACATCACGAACTAGTCTGGGCATGCCGGTTCAGCAGGACATGACCTGCATGCATCAGGTGTCAAGGTCCCCTCCAAAAAGACACATCCCATCCAATTGATTGGTCCGGGTACAGTAATCGAAGGAGGGTGACATTGGTCTGTCGTGCCTGGCATGAGAGCCTGCAAATATGCTAGATTTGGGCCTCCGGACATGCCGCCGTTTGTCCCTCCCTCATCGCTTGGGCCCAGATCTCCGGGACGCTACGAAGTGTGGGTCCCGGTCTCATTGGAGCGCGATGGCTGAGATCAGACATTTGCATATAGGATCGCCAGGGCGGGCAAACATCTCCAGAGACGCCTAAACACTGAAACACCGACCAAGTGAAGCAATCCCCAAGAATCGTTGGAAGCAACAGCATCAGAGCTGCAGTCGACGACACCCACTCTGTCAGATGAGGGATGCCCGGTGTGGGATCAAGGCTGCCCGACCCCCCCAAGTTCTACACCGGGGTGGTTGTCACGGATGCAGGCCCTTGTCTGCCGCATATGCAGGTGCCACACCCGCTTGCTGTCTCCCTGCCTGCATGATTGCTTACAGGACCGCTGGGCATCTCGAACCACCGCCCATGTCAGCCTGTCTGGGCCTGGTCTGTTCTGTCTGCCCTGCCCTTTCTTACGCTTGCCTTCGGGCGTAATCTGAGGTGTCACAGAGATCTGGGAGCCTAACATGACTACTCGAATTTCCTTGAATAGACCCAAGTTCCCCCTCGTCATTTTACATGACGCAGATGATGAAGCAAGAAAGAAAGTTCGGATGGGTCCACGATAGCAGAATCCCCAGTCAAAATGATGCGGTATGCTCTCATCTTGCTTTTCGGTACAGCTGCCATCTCATCCGGCCCGGTCTGGTCGACTCCTTCTCCCAAGACAACCGTCACACACCATCAGACACAGCCCAGAACTGAGTACTCTTCTTGTACCACTGCGTTGCTCTGACGGATGTCAGTACATCCGCACTATGCCTTTGTTTCGGGTGATGAGCTGTCACTCGCCTTAACATTGTGGGGTCGTTTTGATGATAATTCAACTGCAATACTTGCAGACAAGGCCCTCATAGTACCTGTCCGCCTTTCTCATATGCTTCTGTTTGGAAAAGCAAAGACGACCTTGCATGGGCCCCAAAATGCTGAGACTTTTCTTTTCTTTCATATTTCCTTGTCTTTTCAGGCCTAGATCGTCCGCGTAGCAAATACCGGCCGTCCACCCTGCGGATTGCCACGATTCAATGAGGATGCACTTGCCCGTGGCTACCAAGTTAATTCCCGACCGACCCTGCCGTCTACATGCAACGTCTGATGCAAACAAGTCGAATGTAGACGGAATCTATGTGAGAAACGCCCGCAATACACACCCAACTATTGCTCATTCTTTTTCTGCCACATCACACACATCGCGGCACCACCCCGTCTCCAATCGTTCTTTTTCTTTTCCTTGGTTGGACTTGCACCGTCAGCTTGTTGCACTGGCTCGGGTATAAGAGTATCGTGGGCCTCCCTCCCTTCAGTCACTATCGGACCACCACTACTGCACCGATATCACATCACACTTTCCTCCCTTGCTTTACAAGACCTCCGGCGTTGATTCAGCCCGCGGCCTTCAGAAACCTTCCTCTTCTTCTTACGTCTGACTGTCCCTCCGACCTCAAAGTCTCGCTGCACAATCGCTGCAATTCCTATTTCACCTCTGCCGCAATAAATACCACGGCACACAGCACCACCCACATACACATACACGCGACGCAACGCAACGCAACGCTTCACAGCACATCTCACATTGCACCACACCAAACACCATCCCACCACAACACAACATCATGTCTTCCTCGCGACACAGCTCCAGGGCCCACAGCACCAGCAGCGCCGGCGAGAGCTGTGCATGGCAGAGCAAGCTTGAAGGTTCGAGCAGTCCACCTGAACGCCGTGTGCCTATTTTCACGGCACAATTCTCAACAAATTCCACGTACAGGATGCTAACAAAGAAACCGGCAGACGCGTGCCGCGAGTACCAGATAGCCTCGCCCTCATTCCAAATCGTCTCAGACAGAAGAGGTAAGCCGGGACCCAATGTTACAGACCGAGTATTTTCCGCCCCCGTCGTCCGGACTGGCTCCGGAGAGTAGGAGGCGAGGTGGCGGCGGCAGACAGCCGCCACCCATCCCCACGGAAGTGCGAGGGGACGTGGAGATAAGATGGAGAGAGAGAGGAGATGGAGGGAAGCAGAACTATTAGATCAATATGCTGACAATAGATCACCCAAAACAGGTGGCCGCACAGCCTGGTCGAGCCGCGTGACCGTCAACGGCGCGATCCACCAGGCGCGGTTCTGGTACGACGGCAAGAACCTGAACAACGCTAAGGAGGACGCCGCGGAGGTCGCGCTGAGCTTCATCTCCATGGCGGCGTCGCCCTCGGCGGGGAGGAGGTGGTAAGATGGGGCGTTCCACCACCACCACCTCGCACGTGCGTGTGGGTGGAAGGCGAGGGAGGAGTGAGTGAGTGGCAGACACGAGGAACAGAGGTTTGGGTGAGGGGGCGGGCCGGCGCGGTCTGAGCGAGAATGAGGCGGCGGCGACAGCTGTTGACGAGAGAGAATTTCTTCTGTCTCTATCTCTGACAAGCCACGGGTCGCAGATCGCTCTCTCGCCTCTGCCGCGCCACAGCCTCTCTCTCACCACGCCTTTCTCTCTCGGCAGCACAACGTGGATCCATGACGCGTGGCTATGGGATGGTACATACCTGATCTGTCTGATCTCCATCGCGTCCATGGAATTTCCAGGTCATCAACTGCTGCCGGTCTGCCAAGCCTTTTGAGAGGCTGTCACGGACAACCACCTACCTATCCACGCACTCAGCACAGCCTGGCCGCACAGAACTTTCCGTGCTGCCAGTTTTCATTGTATTATTGGCTTTGGGAGACTATGAATCATTCCTTCACACAAAAATTTCCACCCTCTTTATTTTTCTTTCGGCTTACTTGGATGCTTTCACCGGGCCACCACCACCACGGCATCAGCCTCGCAATTTATTCCCTCCCCCCGGTCCGCTCCGTTTCTCGTGCGACTCGACTTGTACCATACTTGATACCGTCCGCCCGCCACCGCCATGGAAGAACAGGACACAAAACAAAAAAGACAGAGAGAGACAGGCAGCAGGCAGCAGCGGCAGCAGCAGAGAAACAGCCAAAACGGCGGCGCCACACGGCAAGGCGGAATCAGGGCGCTCGTGGGTCCCCTCTGGGCGTTGTATTCGTTCTCACCATTGACTTTCCTTTTTGGGGCTTGGTCATTGATTTCTTCTTCTTCAATCTTCTCCACTCACAGTCTTTACCTGTTCATCATCATTTTTTGGAGGGGTGTTTGGGAGGCAGGCAGGCAGGCGCCTTGACGACAGCCGCAATGTTGGGGTCACACGGAAGATCAGGGTCAAGCATGGATTCAGTCAGACAGACAGCAGAAAGGGGTCGGCATCTGCCGGTACCTACCTACCTCTACTACGAGGTGCTGCTGCACAATGGGAATTGAATGTCCGATGACGCCACGCGCCCATGTATTCTTGACAGCGCATCATGCATCCCCGTTTAATTCCTGGGTTTCTTTTTTCAGTTGTTCGGGGTGCCTGTTTCTTTCTTTCTTTTCCTCCCTTCAGATCCTACCCACACGACGATCGTCCCATCCGGATGGGACATCCGGCCAGAGGGCAAGACATGCGGGAACAAGCGAGATTGAAGAAAAAGGATGGGAACGAGGGATGTTGGTCTGCCTGCTTCTTGCTTCTTTTCTTTGCTTCCTTCTCCTCAGGGCTGGGTCTAGACGGATGCAGATCTAAAACTCCCGGTGGGCAGGCGCAGGGTGTCTTGTGTGTGCGTGTCTCTGAGTCTGTGCAGGGCTTGGGGGAGTCGAGATTGTTCTACGACATCAACTTTACGCCATGAGAACAGCACTTCTTCTCCGTCTGCTGTCATTGATGGTAGCAAGGCAGGAAAACAGTCAGTGCCTGGATCGAATCAGGAAAAGCAAGTCGAGCTGCGCAATACCGAGAATGGCGCGAGGGGGTGGTTTCCATATGGTGGAGTCCACGGGCAAATGTCTTTTGTTCTTTTTTTACCCTCCCTCTCCTTTCCACCCTTTGTACTTGATCTTGGCACCGGCATCTCGAGATAAGATCAGATGAGAGCAGTCTCATAATAATGCCAATCAGATATTACATGTCTTTTGTTGTCAAATCATTTGTGACATGCAACATGGGAGGGCCTCGCAACTTTAGGAGAATAAAACAGAAGCAAAACACCGAACAAAGCTCACAATGTGTTCCCCCTCGTGAAGTGTGACAGGTCAGTTGGCTGGGTAGGCATCGGGGGGAGCCGTCAGGGCCAAGATCTGCGAGCCAGGGTCGCTCAACGTCTCATAGCGTTGAGAGCCGATGTGCCGGTGTATCTCTCGATGTACTCGGCCAAGCAGGACATCGCCGTTGGGTCCGTCATATCGTGGGGCAGGAGTCTGCTTTCGCTTCGCTCCGGATTACCCCTCTGACCACGGGGAAGCAAGGTCACGAGCAGACAGTCTGATCCGGGCCTCGACTCCGAGGGTGAGCCAAACCCCTGCCTACATACGACGTTGACAGGAATAAAAAAAACGGGGTTCGTTTTCTCCTCCCAACGAGCTGCAGCCACCTTGGCTCTTACTGCAGATTGGCATGCAGCTGGTCCTGCGGCTAGCAACTTGCTAAAGGGCGCTGGGTTGCTTTGGAGAAGTCAGGTAGTTGAAGTCCAATGACACCCTGACACCTGCAGGACATGCTCGTGGGAAGGGGAGCCGACCCTTGTCTCAGCCATGGGTCATTGTACACCCTCAGCCATATTGAACTGTGTCTATCGGGTACCAGGCAGACCAGACCGCCAGGCAGCACTGTCTGTCAACCCTGCATTGCTGGCGAGTGATGCAGCCCACCGTGGGGTTTTTTTTTGTTCGCGGGACGATCCGGGATTGGACACCAAGGAAAGAAAGAGACAGAAAAAAAAAAAAAAAGCAAAAAGAAAGCAAGCCCTGGGTTTTGAGCCTCCCTTCCCTGCTTTCCCCATACTGGGTCCTGTGATCACAAGCGATGGCGATCCACTGAGGCAGCGGTCCAGGGAGGAGCAGGTCGAGGGTCGCGGATGTATGTCGCGCATGCCAATGTTAGGCTTGAGTGCTGACTGCGCTGCGGTCTGCTGCATGCCAACCACCACGTGGACGGGGGGGACGGGGCAATTTAGCCGAGCGAGACATCATGTCATCAGTTGATGATATGAGCAGCTGTGGAGCTAGCTAGCTAGCTAGCTGAGTGGGTTCCAGAATTCGCGATGGATGATGATGATGATGATGATGCTGCTGCTGCTGATGCTGCTGCTGGTGCTTGCTCCTGCCAGTAGCCGGCCCTCGGGTCATGGTCTCGCATTGAGACCTGATCGATGGTATGGTGCATCGTCATCTCGGTGAGGCGGACGGGCGCTGATGGGGCGTTCAGTTGGGTTCCATCCTGAAGCTGCCTTATGCAATGAGCGTGGCAGCGGCGGCCCAGCTGTTGGCGATGGTGCTGACCGGTGAACCGGACCAGACACACATGTGGTTGCGTCGACGGCTCGGGAGTTGGACTGCGTAGTCCGGGCGACGATAAGAGCCGGTGTCAGTTCATAGTAAGATCGTCGACGCCCAAATGCTGGGCGGGCGGAAATAATGGGGACAGCATCATCCGTCCGTGTTGGCGAGAGAAGTCGGTTGTGATGTTCCAGAGTGAAACAAAGCCGTAATTGAAGAATAAGACGGTTAATTGAAGAATAAGACGGTGAGGCGAAGACCGAGGCGTTTTTTGAGGTGAGATAATGAAGCATGGGCAGAATAAGAAAAGAAGCAGGGATTCGATAGGCAAGGAGCAGGAAGGTTGATCCGAGCTGGGCGAAGCTCTCTAGAGGAGCCCAGGATGAGCTCTCCAGGGAGTGGAGGGCTGACCCTGGCAGGAATCTGGGGTGGGTGGGAGCCACTTATGTAAGCAGAACCGTGCCTGCCGGAAGTGGCGTCGATTTTTCGCGATGGCTTCGACCGCGCATCACGGCCGTCTGCTGGAAACGGTCTGCGATTGGCTCCAGCAGCACCCCAACACACCTCACAATGCCGCCAACCTCCAATCTATGGGGCGCATGCCGCTCCATCGCCATACGATCAAGACGGCCAGTATGCCAATCACAACGACCCGCAATCGCGGCGATTGCGCGACAACTCTCCACTGATCCGTCGGCGCCGCGCTCGAACGGGATCCCCAACATACCCGGTGCGAAGGGAGGAGTGGCTTCGGGCCGCCCAACACCACCTTCGTCGGAAAACATCAGCGAGGAGGATGTGCAGATGCGGGAGCAGACACCGAGAGAGACGGCCCTGTCGAAGCTGGAGCTCACGGCGCTCGGCCTGAACCCATTTGACAAGGGCCTCAGCGGGCTAAAGTTCGGCGAGCCAGACATACCCATGGGCAAGCTGCACGAGACGAAATTCCACATGAAGCACCGCTACGAGGAGGGTATAATACAGCTCACCAAGCTGCTCATGCGCGACGGCAAGCTGAGCAAGGCGCAGAGGGTCAGTGGTGGTCTACCCTGTTCCAGTCCTGGCGCGAGCTGGAGCTGTGCCGACAGGAACACGCAGGGGCATCATGGTCCAGCGAAGCTAACAGGTGCAACAGGACATGGCGATGATCCTCAACTTCCTCCGAACCTCCCCGGCGCCCAAGATCAACCCCCAGCGGCCGCTGCTGCCCGGGTCCCCACCGCCCGAGCACCTGCCCCTCAACCCGAACCTGTACCTGATGCTCGCCGTCGACTCGGTCGCGCCGCTGATCCGGATCCGCGGCTTCACGGGCCTCGCGGGTGGCGGCAAGGCGCTCGAGGTGCCCGTGCCCATGTCGCGGCGGGCGCGGCGGCGGACGGCGTTCATGTGGATCATGGACGTGGTCGAGAAGAAGACGTCGATGGGGTCCGGCAAGAAGATGCTGGCGCACCGCATCGGCGAGGAGATCGTCGCCGTGGTCGAGGGCAAGAGCTCCGTGTGGGACAAGAGGAACCAGGTGCACAAGACCGGCACGAGCGTCCGGGCGAACCTGAGCTCGCCCGCGCTGCTGAAGAGGAGGATCGGCTGATTCGTGCCTCGGCTGGTGTGTTTGATAGAATGCACGATGGCTGGGGTCGCATGCCTACGAGGTCGCATGCTACGGAGTCGCATGCACGGGCTTGTATAAATGCTACCTGGTGTAAAGTGATGCGGGCAAGCCTACTCGAGCAATTGGCAAGCCGGGGGGCTGCATGTGTATGATTGTAGGATTACTTTATCCACTGCTGATACAGTGATCTGAAATGCAATGGCATACCACACACGTTAACATCATACCACCGCCACCCCTTACAAGAACATACGTCACAGCGGAGTTCATATGGCTTCAGTACTTCCTACCTGTGTGACCACCTCCCAGAGGAATTTCCTCTACGAAATGTTGTTCTAAAAGAGGGCACCGTATAGGAGAAAACGCCACGGGAGAGTCTCATAGGAGGGTATGCTGTACCTTCGGTCCTTAAGAAGGTTATCTCACAGTCTCATAGGACGTTGCCGTTAGGATATCATCCTATAGTCCTAAGTAGATTGTCTGGTCGTCTTATATGAAGTTGTTCCGGTGGAGTGTATCCTATAGGATCTCATCCTATAGGTTGTCATACCATAGTCCTATAGGAAGTCATGACATGGAAGGTTGTCCCATAAGAGGATAGGCTGTAAGAGGGTGTCTCATAGGATGGTATTTCAGAGGCGGGTATCCTATAGGAGGGTACTACATGGGAAGTTGGAAGATATCCAATTAGAAGCTATCCCGTACGGGGCTATCTCATTGGAGGCCAGAGGCTATAATATTAGACGTTGTCCTGTAGGAGGGTATCCCAGAGGAGGGAATCCATGGGAAGCTGTACCGTGGGAGGCTGTTCTAGAGCCCCGTAAGAATTTATCCAAACTCTGATAAATGTTTACCCATAGGAGGTTGTCCCATGGGAGGTTCAGGAGACTACAGTGGCCGCGTAGAGCTGGTTCAATAGGAATGCCCGCTCATGGAATTAGCCCGCCAGTGTACTTTGACTGGAGATGCAAGCTGCGCTGGCCCCAACCAGACGTGTAAATCCTGTCCCGACTCATGGCGAAAATAAGGTCGCGTGCCTCGCCTGGGTCATCCCGTTGCAGAAAATGGCTGGGCAATTGTCATAATGTTAATCCGAATGTGCTTGTTTGGATTTATATGTGTCATGACATGCAGACTTGGCCGTCGGGTCGACGGCCGTCAGTATTAAATGGACCCTTCGTGCACTTTTTGCGGTGCAGGGGCAGGGATTGAGAAATGTCGGGGATCGTCCAAAAGATCAACCTTGAACGTAGCGGGGTCCTTGTTAGGACGTGTGGGGCAGCGCTTAAAGGCCCAGAAGACTCGAAAGACCACGGGAGACTTAGGCCCATCCAGAGCCCCATCCTGCCTGCCCGTTTGGGGTTCCTGGGGCTTGACTTAGGCTTCTGGCTTGTGATACGCCAGGGCGTATATGGTGCATCTGACGAACATGCAGAGTAAGAAACGGTACGAACAGCTAAAGAAAGAGACTCAACGGTGCTCCCAAGGACCCATGATAAAACACCCAGGTTGGGCCCTTTTCATTTCCCACAGGTGCCCAAGCGGAGCATGGCAGGCACGGGTCAGAACTGTAGATGCCGTTTTCCCACGGTTAATACCCCAAACTTGCCCACGCGCCAAATGCCACATGTCGAGCACAGATCATTGCCGCAGCCTAGCCACCCCGGCTAAAAAAAAGCCTAATGAAAAGAGGCCAATGAACAACAAACGCTGTAATTGAAGACAAACAGCCTGCTCTCTCTTAGGGGAAACATCTCCTCTGGTCAACTGCAAGGTCAAGTCAATCAGCAACGCAAATCGAGGGGCAGACGGAGCAAAGGACCAAGGCACTTTACATCATCTCAGCCCACCGCGCGGCCCACCACAGCAGGCGCAGCAGAAACACCACAAGGAGCTTCCCCTCCTTTTCGTCGATCGTCGGCTGCGCCAAAGACTTGGCACAAGGTCAGACCTCTGACCAGCCCACTCGCACCCACGCCTACACCGTCTCTGTCTCCGACCGTTGCTGCGTACCCTCACCCAGCACCAAGCACCGCGCAGCAACCTAGACTTGGCGACCACTGCTCTTGGCAAAACCCGACCGGGCCACTCTCTGCTCAGCCATGACTTGAAGGAACACCAGTCAACCTGTTGCATCGTCCCGCCTCTTTCTCTTCCCCCCCTTCTGTTGACACACGATGCTGTTGGATCTTCTCCCTGGCCTCCAATCCTGCAAGCAACCACGCCAACAAATCATCCCACGCTAGGCTCCAACCTGCCCATATCTGCCATACCTGCCATACCTTGATTCTAGAGTTACAATACCACACGTCTCGGTCGAGCATCACCGCCAGCCTCTTGCGCAACGACAATCGATCTTGGCATCCACCTGCCGTTGGGTGAATCTGGTGCCGTCCTCTACTCCTGCGCCCAACCCGTCCCGTCGTCCTCCCACGCCGAGCCCGTCCACACTCGATTGCCTGTCCCACCCGATCACAATCGGTGCGAAATACTGGGCCCCTCCCCCAGAATGTCTCATCCGCACAAAGTAATGTCTATGGAGGCCGCGCTGGAGGAGGAGAGGCGCGAGGTCGAGGCCCTCATCGCCGCGAGGAACCGTCCTCGCCCTCCCAGTGCTCTCAGCGGTGTCCGATCCTCCTCTCCCTTTACTCCTCGCTCACCCGTCAGGAGCATGCTCGACATAGGTAAAGACAATCCTTTCATACATGGCCAGTCTATCTGGCAACGAGTCTACAACGCTAACACCCCCTTTCGCTGCGTAGGTCCCATGAAAAGCATGCTAGACGTAGACGGTCCACCTGCCGCTCCCCGCAGGAGTATGCTCGACATGGACAGCCCCCCAGCGTCTGCCTCCTCAGGCAAGCAAGTCTTCAGCACACCGTCATCGCCCGTGCTAGCCTCCAACCAGCTGGCCCGTGCCGCCAACTCCTCCCACCCAAGGCACATGTCCGATGTGGCCTCGAAACCTGTCGGCTTTGGCCCGCGATCACAAGACGGCAACCGCGACCTTACATCCGAGTACCAGTTCTCCGACATCATCACCAGCAATACTGGCCATGCGGCCCTGCCCAAGCGGGTGTCGCAGGGCAACAAGAAGACGAACCAGCCCCCCTCCGCCATGTCGCACCTTGTACGCGGTGGTGATGTCAGCAGGATACCGCTCCCCGGCGACACCAGGGGTCGCCACTCCATCGCGGGCCCTGGGATGCGGATAGGCAGCGGCAGCAAGTCGCGCTCTCCCCACTCGCGCCTGGGCATACGATCGAGCTCGCCTGCTGCGAACCTTTTGTCTGGCAGGCACCTGAGCCCGGCCGGGAGGGCCTTCGTGGAGGAAACATACGGCGTGGATATGAGCAACGCGTACCGGAGACTCTCAGACGCCAATCTCCTTCGGTCTGGCGGGTCATTGGCCGAAATTGGGCGCAAGAAGAAGAGCGAGGATAACCCAGATGGTGGCAGACTGGCTAAGGACTACCTCACTCCCGATGGCGATGACTTGTACGACGATAGTAGCGACGACAACGATGATTCGATCGCCGAGGAAGGAGAACGCGGCCGCAAGGCGGCCAGGAGCTCCGAAGCGCTTGGCGACAAGGCAGGAGCGGACAGGGCAGCGCTTAGCTTACTGGCAGCTGCCGAGGAAGAACGCATCGAGGTTGCAAAGAACCCACAAGTCAAGTACCAGTATCGTTCACTATTAGACGAGCCCCAGATCACGGTGACCGGCCCTGCAGGGCAGAAGAACGAGAAGACAAAGTCCTCAAAGGCCTCTATACACCCTGCAACCAGCTTCGACGACGGCCCGCCCTCGGGGGCAAGAACGCCCATGGACTCGGATACGGAAGCCGATTTGACCGACATCAGGCGTGCGCAAAAGCTGTCGCTCTTCCAGACTCCCATCAAGGACACACCCAACGCCGCTCGGGCCCTCCGCATCATTTACCGTGGTGACTGGCGCAAGGTTGCTCAGGAAGCCAAGGAGGAGCAAAGAACCCTACGCAAGTACATCGTCGCCTCCGACCTCAGCGACGAATCAACGCACGCCCTCGAATGGGCCGTCGGTACAGTTCTACGAGACGGCGACACCATGATCTGCCTGTACTGCGTCGATGAAGAGGCCGGCATAGGTGGTGCTGACGACGCAAAGTCGGTCAAAGACCAAGGTGCTGCCCTGAACGCGGTTGCCGACAGCAAAGCCCCCGTCACGCCTGGCGGAAGTGCCTTGGACCTTCACAAAGCCGACCAGAGCTCCGAGTCCTTAGCAACACCTATCAAGTCGAAAGCAGAGGAGGAGCGACACATGGCCGTTCAAGATATCACCGACAGGGTCGAGAAGCTTCTTCGCAAGACAAAGCTGCAGGTCCGAGTCATCGTCGAGGTCTTGCATTGCAAGAACCCGAAGCACCAGATCCTCGAGATTATCGACGTGGTGAATCCTACCCTGGTCGTCTTGGGCAGTCGGGGACAGAGCGCACTGAAGGGGTAAGTTGCCACCTTCCATCCCTCCTTCCATCCTCCTATCCCACGATGGCTTCATGATAACTGACAACTAGTATATATAGTGTTATTCTTGGCTCCTTCTCTAACTACTTAGTGACCAAGAGTTCCGTTCCCGTTATGGTGGCGCGAAAGAAACTGCGCAAACAGTCTAAATATAAAAAGCTGTCGATGACGCAAGTAAACAACATTAGTAGTCCTATGGCCAGGACTCTTGCCAACGCCAAGGTCGATTAGGAGGATATACGACTAAGGGGGGGTCTTGCCGAATCATCTACCACTGGACGCCCGCGTCACATAACAATCAAGGAACCAGAGCGACACCCCAAGACTAAAGGCTCGAAGCTTAGTTTCCGGCTAGTGGGTGACTTCATCGTGGACGTCGCCAAGGCTCGCCATGCTCGCTTCCTAGTAGCAGGCTGGGTTTATCAACGAAGACTAGACCGTGATAACTCGGGTAGGCGGCTCCACAACGCTGCGGAGATGGACGAGAAGCTAAACGCCATCAGAGGGATACACAAACCGAACCCAAAGTATAAGGCCTTCCTCAACCGTGCGCAACCAGAGGACCCACAGCCGCGGCGGGACAATAGGGTATCGCGGCGCTTGCACAAGGAAAAGGAGGCCCTTTCCCGTACCCCGGTCCCTACGCTGCATCGAGGGAATTATCAGTACTCACCGTATGAGGCACCCAAGGCTTCACAGGGAACTTCGTCAAAGGCTACGTGAGGGTTTACTTTGCAGGGATATGGCTTGTTTTCGGTTCACTACATAACACCCAGCGAGAACATTGATACCTCAGCTATAGTGTAATACAAGTGTTTGTCTTCGCTTCCAACATCCCAGGCTCCCATGAGACAACCTCACAGAGGACAACCTTCCATCTTCCCATATGACAGCCTCCTAGAACACAACCTCCTAATCTTCCATAAGACAACCTCCTAAAGAACAGCACCCCAACCTCCCATAGGATAACGTCCTACAAGACAACAACCTAATCTCCCATAGGACGACCTCCTAGGGGACGACCTCTTAATCTCCCATAAGACAGCTTCCTAGAGAACGACCTCTCGACCTCCTATAAGATAACCTCCTAACCTGCTATGAGATAACCTCCTATAAGATAACCTCCCAACCTGCTATAGGATGACCTCCCAGAAGATGGCATCCCAACATCCCATAGAACAACCTCCTAGAAGACAGTCACCCAATCTCCCAACAGACAACATCTTACAGGACGACCTCCTCGAGGACAACCTACCACAGGATAGCCTAGCACAGGATGACCTACTCCAGGACAATATACTCTAGCACAACCGACTACAAGACAGCCTCCTACAAGTCAGCCTCCTAAGGACAAACCTCCCGAGTAATAGCCTACCATAGGTTTATAGGATACCTTCCCATAGGTCAGCCTCTTAATCTGCCATAAGACGACCCCCTAAGGGATGACATGAGGATAATCTGTTGTTGGACAACCTTTCAGAGGCTAGCCTCTCAGGGACGGCTTCTTAAAAGACAACCTCCTGCTGACCTCTCAAGATGCGAAAAGATAACATCTCCGCGACCAACTTTCTCAGGGATACCTTCTCAAGAGACAACCTCTAAGGGACCAGACACTCAGAGATCAACCTACCGTGGAACAACCCCCCAAGCGAGAACTTCATAATGGACACCCCACCAAGGAAGGCGGGTGGGATAATCATCTGTTTCTGTCGGCTGTGTCCTGAGTTACGATGCGCCGCTCCTCCTCGGCTTTGGACTTGGTGGGTGTTGCTGGGGATTCTGAACTCTGGTCAGCTTTTTGCAGGTCTGTGAATAGCGGGCAAGCTCATAGTTGCTCCCTATTCCTCGCTCTCAGCACAGGTCCGCACAGACAATGGCCTCTTCCATTTTCCCTTGGTTAGCCTTTGTCTCTATTATTCCATGCACACTCATAGAGGATGAGAACAAGGCTTTGTGCATTCAAACCGGCTTTGTATGCACGCCACGAGCTATGAAAGGGCCAACAATGCCTTTCACCGGGATTGTCTAATTTTGGATACATAATGCCAGTCTCGTCAGGATTCTTCCAGGCTGGAAATCGTCCGCCTCCTTTTGATGCCTGTCTACACCATTCCAAATACTGATCATCACTAAAGGCTTCACTGTGAGTGAGATTCAAGATTCTGACACATTTCTTGCCATTCTGCATCTGCCAGCAATTTGTCTCAACGGGAGCAAACTAGCCACAGGTAAACTGTGATCCGGAAAAGTCGTATCGTCGAGGTCTTGCACTGTAAGGACCCGAAGCACCGGATCCTCGAGGTCATCAGCTTGCCCTTTTCGTCCTGGGCAGTAGGGGACAGATCAAAGCGTTCCTCTTCAGTACGTCAAAAGCGACACCCGCATTCGCAATGGCGTGTATCAAGCTGATGCTCTCTGCAATCTGTTCCTGCTGCTGCTGTCGGCCCAGGAAGGACGACGATGACACCGCCCAGCGGGACCTCGAGCTTGGGGACCTGGAGCGCGAGTGCCGGCGGGACAGCGGTAGCGGTAGTGTCAGGCGCGGAAGGAGTCTTACTAGGAGGGACCGAGGAATGCCGCATCCAGATGAGTTTGAAGTCTACGGGAACCAGTGGGATAAGACCTCGCTGGACTCCCTCGTGCGAACTAGGTCCCTCCGGGTGCCTACACCTGACGGGGCCATCTCTTGGGGCATGGAGGGTGCACGCGATAGTGACGAGCTGCTGCATCCTGATGCGTTTGATATCCCCACCGAGGCATATACGCTGGCAGGTACTACGGCGGAGAATACCCCGGAGGCAAGCTCCTCGGTTGATCTAAGCCTGGTGCCCTTGCGGGCGATCTCTACACTCGACCTCGATTATTACGAAGAGGGGGAGGAGGACGATAGTGGTGATAGCAAAGCGACCACATTGGCCACACAGGGTATCGCCGCAGCGGACTCTGACTCAACCGTGGCCTCTTCCTCTCTTCCCTCCTTCTCTGAGTCACTGCCATCATGGCTCATCGCTCGCAAGGCCACGGCCCGGATCACGGCCTCGCGATTCGTCGAGGTTGACGTCGACGGTCCGGATATCGCGCCGCCAGACTTGAGGCTAATCGCTGAGCAGCAGGAACTGCTCGAGCGGAGGCAAGTTAGTGTTGTGACTAGAGGAAGCACTTGGCATGCTGGTCAGGAGAATGTGAGAGAGGCCTCCGGGGGTGCGGGTGCGCGCCGGTCTGTCTAGGTTGGTGCGTGCCGTCAAGGAAATGTGTGTACCTGGATAGCTGGACTATATTCTGGCTGCCGTTGAGTCATTGGCTGTGTGTTGTTGAGCATTCTCTTTCGTCACTAATTTTAATACATTACTTTTGTGTTTGAACTCTATCCTTTTTGTTGATTTGTAAGTTCCAAGGTTGCGTGTCAGCATCGGTGTACATAGCAAGTAGGTAATTTCATTTTCAATTCGTACACATCTGAAGGCATATGTGATGTCTTCATAAGGCGACAAATTCCCAAAGACCCCGTGTTTAAGAAAAAAAATGAAAGAGACGCATTTGTCTTTAGCACATAGCCGAAGCCTTGTGACAGACGCACAGACAAGGCTAGTGAGGATCGCTTCTGACAGCGCCACAGGCCGAAGACACAAGTAGCCCAACGACGGGTGAACTAATGGTCTGCCAATGAGTCGGACGACGAAGTCTCTCGACGCTGGTGCTCTATAAAAAGCGATCCCACGAATGCAGCCCGAGCCGAAACTTTGATCCGTCCACATCGACCCACCACACCTTCTCCATGTTTGAAGATCCGAGGAACCATCAAGTCATAAAGCCAAGGACAAGTACTACACCATGGCAGAGATGCTCCATCACCGCCCGCTCGACGTGGAGTACAAGGATTCTCGCACCTGCTATAGGCAGGTCTCCACCGCCTGGATCGAGCAAACACAAACACTTGACATTCTTCCGTTCGCCAACCTTTATTCCGGCAATGATGAACCGGGCAACGATTTCCCATCCTGGGTTATCAACTGGGATTTGCCGACACGACCGATCTGGGCTAGAGGCCTCTCTTGCAGATTTGGAATTATCCCGTGTGACAAACCACTAAGGCATTCATGTCTGTGGAAGTGCTTGGGTATGATTCTCTCGACTACTACTTGAAAAGATTGAACTAAAGAACGACAGAATTTCTTTTCGTCGATTGTCTGGGTAAACGGACGTGGTACATTGACAGATATGAAGGAGCAACCCCCGGGACACAGCCATTGTGGAGGTTCCACGAAAAGGGCGAGAGTCTCTCCGTTTATGGCATCATCTTGACTCAGATCAACTCTCATTTCAGGCCATCAGAGAACAAAGGGAGTCAGGGGCTCGCCTCTGTACTGTATGACGGACTCACCGGGATGAATGACGCCGACTTTAGGAGGTCGTGGATGCCTCTGAAGGCATTCATGAGGATGGCAAATGGACGTCCAGAGCATTATCAGTTGCTTTCCATGTGCAAGTATTGGATCGAGCTGCTTATGAGCACACGCCATCAGCGTGGGAAAGAATGGGTCGAGCGTCTCATGGTTACAGATGAGTATTTCCGTGCCATAAACGACGCGGTCTATGGGGTTTTGCGAGACGAGGGCCTGAGTATGGTCTGCTGTGAGGCCAACGAAATGGCTTTTGGCGGTCCAGCAATCGCTCCTAGAGGAGCTCAAGCAGGCGACATAGTTGCTCTGGTTTCCGGGGTGTGGTACCCCCTCGTGCTTCGTCCTGTCGACGAGAAACGCTTCAGACTCATTGGACCACTCTTCCTGCCGGGGGTGATGGACGGAGAGTTGAAGGGGGCGTTGAAGCCGGAACTGGTTCACGAGATTGTGTTGGTTTGAATGATACGTGGACGGCATGACCACTTTGAGCGGTTGCAAGTTTATGGGTTATGAGGGTAGTTGAAACGGAAGACCAGTCAAAGCGAACGAGCCATTCAGTCATCCCGAGGTGAAGGTTTTGCAACGAGAATAGTCTGATCGTGCAAGTTTTCCCTATTTTATCTGCTTCTTGAGGTGACCATTCAATGTGAATTGCTCAGCCCAGCCATGAAGAACATGTTATCAACTCCACGTCCTTCAAGAATCACATAACTAAGACCTGCGTCAGCTCGGGTAAGCAACTTGTCCACTTCTGACCCGCCTTCCTCATCCATATCCTTTGTAGTGACTGTACAGCAGCCGGGATATTGCGAAAGCGCGTGCGCTGGTATGTCTCGTTCATGCGGGCAACAAAGAAGTCCCTTTGCTGCGGGTCGTTGGTCTCGGCTCCGGCGATGAAGCACACCCAGACGAGGGCGTGGGCGGTCGGCGCATCACTGTCGATTTGTGAGAGGAGTTGTATGAGACGCTTTATGGCCAGGTCCTGCTCGTGGTCCGTGGTCGCACGCCCGAGGTAGATGTTGCAAGCCTCTGCGAAGCACTGCCTAATCAAGATTACATTGCGTCTGTCCTGGCAGTCCGGTGGGAGCTCTTCGCATGACAGCCAGTCCGTGCATCCGTTAAAGGTCTGCTGTATGAACCTCACGCCGCCCTCTTCTTCAAGGAAAGGCTGTCCCAGCATTGTGAACCTTACGATCACGTCAGTACTTCGGACGGACTTGAGGACTGGGACATTTACGTGTACTCACATATGTGTCTGGGCCTTCAGGAATCGATTCAAGCGTGAATCCTTGTTCCTGATAATATTGTTGTTCGATAGACACAGCAGCATCTGCACAAGAAAGCTGTAGTCTGCGTTGCCCGTGACAGTCTCGCCTACCAAGAGAACAATGAGAGTGGCCCACGTAAACTCATTGAATACTTGAGACTCGAGCAATGCGTCCTTTCGGAGTCGCGAGATCACCGCCGTGCGGCCCTTTTCGGCCGCCAGCTCAAGCGCCGGGTTTCCTTGGCTGATGTGTTGGGCGGCGACAACCGCTACAGCCCTGCAGAGCACTTCGTCTTGGAGTGCCATGGGGAGGATGAACTCTCTGTATCCATTTGATACCTTGTCGAGGATGACCATGACAGGTGCAACTGCCTCTGAGACTATCAAGGTGTCAGACTGGCTCACAAAATCCCTCTTGAGATGGCAGTATTACTTACAGTGTGAGAATAGCCCCCTTGTTTCTGAGGGCACGGGTGCGATCCACGGCATGATGCTATGGCACTTATTTACATGCTGATTTGGCTCTCCCTCGAGGGTCGCAGGAAGGGTTGCATTTAACTCCTCATCAATGGCGTCGACCTCCGTTGGTGTGATGGACTGTGCCCGATGTACGTCTTGAGCCCCAACCAAACCCTCCGTTGGCAGTAACCCGGGGGAGTCTACTAAATGAGGGTCTGGGGATAGACATGGTATCGCTCCAGGCTGGTCTACCGCTGCTCGTTGCGGGTACGGCGCGGATCTCGTTCGTCTTTTGGGCGTACGAACCTCCCTAGCCTGTGCATTCCGAGGTGGATTGTGGGAATGCCATTGAAGCTCAGGGAATGTCACCTCAGTCGGCAGTAGGCACTGAGTCTCGCCATGTTGGCTAACAATATCGGGGACTGGGACTGTGCAGTTCTTCAGTCGACCGCGCCGGGCAACGCCCTCGTTGAAGCGAATCCTAGCGAGCCCGGAGCATTGGATCCCTTTCTTGATGCACTTGCCACACGAGGGTTCAGCCCTGTCACATGTGATTCTTCTCTTAGAGCATTGGAAGCAGCCTATCCGCTAGCATCAGCGAGGTCCACCCAACGATTTGTGGAGCGTTCCATGTTACCTCGTTCCTTTGTGGTCTGGCGCTCCGTGGAAACAGACGGGGGCATGACGGATCCACTCCGATACCTAGGTACGTCAGCCCAATTATGATGAGCCAGACGTGAAGATATAAGGTAGCAGTTGCACTGGTGGCATTCGTGGGCCGGACTGCAGCTCTTCCAAAAGTGGTTGCAAGTGGGAGAAATCTGAGAGCCAAGCAGCCAGTGCCGGCGGAACTGACGCGGGAGGTTATGCTTCGTCCCCACAACCGCGAAGATACCAAGGCCCGGTCAGATCCGGGATCTCGGTGCCCCCACAGCGCCTATTGGCTGATCTAGAAGTTTAGCGGGGCATTTTCTCTCGATAATGCCGCTTTTGGGACGAGTTGTCTTGTTAGTGGCGGCCGAAAGAGTCGCGAATGAGAGCAACGTGGAAGACGGCCACTCTGAAAAATATGCAGAATTCGCATTCCACGCTGCGCATTTCTAAGTATATATAATCGGGATTAACGGGCCAGTTACACAGGAAGTTCAGTCAATTTAGCCACTCAGTCGAATGCAAAGACAGTAGCGTACCTTGTTGCTTTGCGCTTCGTAATACATCCCAGGGCTGTCTCGAACATTCACGTTCTTCCCTTAACTTTATTCCTCGAAATCTAGTATATCTCAGTTCTCTTAACATGACCTCCCGCGACGGCTACTGCTGGACCAAGTCCTCCGGCTTAAAGCAGGGCGTTCCATCTATCGGTGTCATCTCGCCTCCTACAAATGTCACGTCCGCCGAAACGAAATACGACGTTATCGTAATAGGCGCAGGCTACTGTGGTCTTACTGCAGCTAGAAATGCTGCCGTAGAAGGCCTAAATGTACTCCTCTTGGAGGGTAGAGATCGCATTGGTGGACGGTCATGGTCGTCCAATATCGGCGACTACCCGTTCGAGATGGGAGGCACTTGGGTGCATTGGGGCCAGGCGAATGTCTGGAGAGAGATCGCTCGGTACCAGATGACCAACGACCTGGTGAACTCGTTTGACTTTTCCAAAGGGGTCAACCACTTCGAGTTCAACACCGCACAGGGCAGCGTTACCATGAATCATGACCAAGAGGTATGTGCATTTTCATTCAGCATTGTTTGTCCTGGAACAAATGGTTGCTAATCATCCACATTCCGAAGGACGAGCTCATGGCATCAGGGCTGGCGAAATTCTTCAATGTCGATGGAGCATACGGCCGCAAAGTCATGCCTCTGCCGCACAACACCTTCAAGACCCAGGAAGCTCGAGATATGGACAAGCTCTCCGCATTGGACAGGATCAACCAAATCTCTGCCTCACTCACACCCGACGAGCGAGCTAGCCTGGAATCTTTCGTACTGCTCTGCAGCGGCGGGACCCTGGAGACCATGAGCTTCCACGAGATGATGCACTGGTGGGCTATGAGCGGCTACACTTATCAAGGTTTCCTTGATTATCTTATTACATGGAAGTTCAGGTAAGCTTCTTATGCACATGGTGACTTTTTGATATGGGTTGGGACCGAAGGCCGGCCACACTGGGGAACCATTATTTTGTATCTCAGTGAATGGCGTGGCAAGCCAGACTGGGCATATAACCTCGTTTGAGGGCTGTTTTACAAGGGAGTCTGGGGTAGTCGGAGCACAGGTGACTTTGGATCTGAACTTCCCTTCCTGTCAGGAGACAGGCGTTGGGTTGGGAAGGCTCTGCTGATACAAAGGACCAGGCCTGGGTTCATCTCAAGGCTCCCTTGTATTTTTGTCTTTTTTCTTTTCGTCCACCTTCCCTAGATGGTCCCGCAGAGTCTCGTTCGATGCAGCTGCTAACCTAGCATACAGAGGTGGGCAGTCAAGTTTCGCCATCAGATTCTTCAAAGAAGCTCTTGCGACCAAGCGTTTGTCCTACGCTTTCAACAGCCCCATCAAGGGTGTCAGGGATGATGGAAAAATCGTTACTGTTACAACAAGAGAAGGGAGACAGTACCACGCACACAGAATGATCTCCACCGCACCCCTCAACGTCCTTGGTGCCGTGTCCTTCGACCCTCCTCTGCCAAGTGGAAAGCAGTCTGCCATCAGTATCGGCCATGTCAACCAATGCGTAAAAGTCCACGCTGAGATCCCAAACAAAGACCTTCGATCGTGGACTGGGGTCACGTATCCCCACAACAAGCTCTCCTACGCAATCGGAGACGGCACAACGCCAGCTGGAAACACACACATTGTTGCTTTCGGTGGGCAGTTCAACCACATGGACGCAGACGAAAATGTGGATGAGACGCTGAAGGCGGTCAAGGGCTTGTTCGCCCCTGAGAAAAACAACGGAAAGTCACCCGAGGTCGAGCGACTGGTCTTCCACAACTGGTCAAAGGACGAATTCGCCAAGGGAGCGTGGTTCTTCTCCCCGCCGGAGCTCTTGGCGAACCACCTGGACGATATGAGAGCTCGTCATGGTAATATCTTATTCGCAAACTCGGACTGGGCTCTGGGGTGGCGGAGTTTCATCGATGGTGCCATTGAGGAGGGTTGCAGAGCTGCATTCGAGGTCAGGACTGAGCTGCAAGCACAACGGAGTGGAGACTCTGCGACAAGTGATCGCGCTCGACTTTGAGAGGTGGATGACAATGCGCACGGCAGAAGAACAATATACAAGTAGCGGCCCGCTATTTTAAGACCCAGGCTGTGGTAGCCTGGGCCTTCAACAATAGACTCGGCTGTTTAAGCCGTCTCTTTGATAGGAAATTGGACGAACCGTCACTTAGACAAGGTCTTGGTTACCGCAGCGTTTCCTTGTACTTATGCGTTCCCGGGCTGAGAGATCCCAAACTATTTAAAAGGCCTTCCCAACCCAGTTACTAGATTGGACGGACCACTCAACTTCCAGTTGAAAGGCATATCCTGGTTTGATATTTGCTTGACTTACGGAGAATTTTCAGAACGGTTCCTCGCAGCGATGGCTCCTCTTTTCAACAGCACGGCCGTCTGCAGCACTACCGAGGCTTGCGCTCATGCTCTGGACGTAGCTCAGGAGCGGCTGGATGACTTCCAGCGGTTGAGCTATATCCTCGCTTCGCTCTTCGGTATCATGTTTCTACTCTTCATTTGCAGTCCGCTAATCTTGCACTTGCCAAAGGAACGGCCAGACTTTACAAGGAGCGCCCCGTCTTCACAGGATGAAGGCATTCAGATGCGAGAGCTGGAGAAACGAGACGATACCGAGCCAGAGTTCTTCGTCATTGGGGATTCGGATGAGGAAGACGACGCACAGCATACGATCCAGGCTAGCCAGTCCACCTTGCCCGACCCCAGCAGCTTCCGTGAAGTGAAGGTGGATGGCGAGACCTTCCACGTCGCTAGATCCGATGAAGATGTTACTCGCCTGCAAAACACTCGCGTCTTCCGAGGGGCTGGCGACGAGCGAGAGCTGGCCCAACGCTGCTTCGATGAGTCACAGCCAACGTCGTCGTCAACTAGCCCTGTCTTGCCCGGTCGCCCTGTCTTGCCCGGTCGCTCCCTCACCGCTCGCAATGAGAGGGGGCGTCAAGACTCACCAGGCCCCAGGATCGGGAAAGCCCGGTCAGTGTAGTTCTTACTCTCCAAAATCCGGTGAACTGCAAGCTAACTCGAAGTTTTGACCAGTCGCGCGCAAGGAATTGGCAGACTCGGGCCGGGCGATACGGGCTCGAGCTACTCTTTCCTTAGTTATTATTTTGCTTCTAGCCAATCAATGGTAAAAAGGTTAACGGGAAGTAGATTGAAATATCAAATACAAAATTGATCTCTTTAAGATGGTGTGCGTACCACGGCCGATATTCCCGGTTTCGTTTTCAATGTTATGGCCATCTACCAAATTTCGCACAAGCATATGGCTAGCTAAACGTAATTCAGGATTTCGGACATATTCAGCCACAGGGCTTGTTGTTCAGCCACACCAGACTCGGTTCAAGTGAACCAGAAGACGTGTTCTCGCCCGCTGTCCATCGTAAACTCGAAGGTGGCAGAATTGTGGTTGTTCGCGATTCGTGAATAGAATTGCAATTAGCCTATATGATGCGTGTGGCGGCGTAACCATTGCTCAAAATTACAACGTGTCTGCTCCTACAGCTCCAGCTATGTTGCAAATAAATTCCACATGACAGGGGAATTCTCTTGAAAACTGTACAAAACGGGACATACATATAACCAGGTAATTTGTTTGCAGCTAGGTTGTGAACAGAATAGCCCTCCCGAGTTTCATCAATTTCGTAGCCTTTTCCTAGGGACTAACTCTCCTTGTCCTCTTCGTTGACAAAGCCTTGATCATTTCATAGAATTCGCACGGCGCACTGGCAGAGAGATACAATCAAAATATTTAGGATACATATTGAAATTTGTTTAATTACTTACGTCTTTATGCTTACCGGTGAGTCAACAATGAAAAGCGGTCCTCCTTACGCCGAATAACATGGATTTCCTACCCCAGTGGAAGAGGATGCAGCGTAGTTCAGTTGTTGGCTAGGCTTCATTGCTCCGCTCATGTACCAGCTCCACAGGTAATCCCTCCTTGTCAAATCGGATTGCTTCTTCCCGCCGCATCTCGGTTATGTAGCTGCCCTGGAGTACTGAGTCCTTGAGCTCGAGCCAGGTAGTATCGCGAATCACGGTGCCCGGCTGGAAGTACACAAAGCGGTCGTCTGACTTCTGGCCAGTGACTATGATGATTGGCGACCGTGTGTACAGGACGGCTGCATCGTGACCATACAAATCACCATCAGCCGCAAAAGAGTTCCGAACGGTTTCATACTCTGTCTCGAAGAAGCCTCCCGAAGAGAAGTAATGGTTCCCTAGATTTGTCGGTCGCCAAGTATCAGTCACAGCTGCGTATGGGAGACGGTGTTTTCTAGGCAAATTGATCAGCTCCGTCGGCATATTGCGAGATGTAAGGCCAGTGATCATGAATTCAAGATCCGGCCTTCCAGCAACACAGCACATCAGTCTCAGGCTCGCAAACAATCTGCCGTCACCAGGGTTACAAGGCACGCCGACTTGGATCCAACCTTGGTTGATGTTGGTATCATCCCCGCGGAACATGGATACGAACAGTATGCCGCAGCTAGCCTCGGGAACGAAATCGGCGGGGTGCCTGTCCTCAAATTGAGGGCTGTACGGGCCGCTGTTTGAGCAGACGACCACGTACGAGCCTGGCGGGATGCCAGCGATAGCCTTACGAAAGAATTTGGCCACGTGGTCCCAGAGCACCGCTCGACGAATTGCCTCACGATTGCCTGGACGCGGCGGGTTAAGCGTACGCTCAAAGACGGAATCTTCCAGGTTGTGGAGGCCGTGGAAGCGTGGCTCTCTTCGGCCGGGATGGAGTTCGTCGATACGGTACACCGAGTCCGAGCTGAGCATGCTGAAGCCGTCCGAGGCGATCTCTGTTTTGACATCTGGCTTACCCGGCGACGCTGCTGCTGTTGTGCGAGCACGTTGCCCGAATCTACCGCCTGGGTACAGCCTCGGGGCTGCGTCGGCTGTGATCCTCGACGAGTCAGATGACATGTTGGAAAGCAACGTTGGATCTGGATTTGGAACGAGCTGTGACGACTCAGAAGGTCCTGTCTGTGAGCCTCTGAGTTCTAAGACCTAGCTTGAGCGTTACCTGCTGAATCGAAGTTCGCGCAATTTCCTGGGTTGCGTTCGATTCGCATACGCACTGCCTGAGATTTCGTCCCGTGATCGTACTACGTCTGGTAGCAATATATAGTCTCAACTAATGAGCCTCCTTACCAATAGTACCTGGCTAGCTACAAAGCCGATTGTACTGTCACATAAAGAACATCTGAAGGTGCGCACAATCATCGGTGGGTGAGCCTTTGTCTACAGCCGCCATGCTTCTACTGTGGAGGAGAAAGGCCAACCTTTGTTCATGATATTGAAGTGACCCCAGGAACTGGCTGCTGGAATATCTCTGGCATGACTTGACACGCAATCTGGATTATATGGTACTTGGAGAGGAGACTACCCTAGGCTCGAACCGGGTGACTGCGTCCCACTTTTTCTGGAGAGCCTCCTTTGCGAAGAGTTTCTTAACGAAGTACTCTGACTTAACCTTTGCCAATATTGTCTCATGTCCATCCCGTACATGCCCGAAGAGGAATGTATGCTCCGAGGTCATACTGGGGTTTTTTGTGCCATTCTTGCTGGTGAGAACCCTAGCAATGGCAGCTTCGGTACCCGAAGCGGAGTCGAGGCGTGTGTACCGAGCTATGTATGTCGCTCTGATGTCAAGAATCAGCTTCAGCCCACATGGTCCATTTGATATGCAGGAGCAAATCGTGCAGCGTGTCATACGTACAGCACAACGTAAAGCTGATAAGAAAGCCAGACATACTGCACGCCCACAGGCATCCAGATTGTGGAGCATACCAGCTGGACTGGGAATAGGCACGCAAATATGACTACTACCCCGAGCTGAATCATCTCCCGGACCCGGTCGCGACGTGGATTCCCGTAATGTGCTGTGAATTGCAGCACTATCTTACGCGGCCCACTGATGAGTAAGTATTGGCCGCCAAACTGAGGGTAGTGTATCTTGAGATAACACATCTCCGCGCTAATGTCTCCTGCAGCTTGGTCCTTCGGGAGAGGGAGGGTTGTCAATCTTTCCCGCTCAAGTGCGAAAACAGCACTTAGCAGACGGAGTGCGAGCGGAAAGAGCCACATGATAGACCAAAAAGAGCGCCAGCCTGCCGCGACTCCAATTGTAGTTGCGATGGCGCTAAATTCACCGGTCAAAATGGCCAGGATAACATTACGGCTTGTGGTGCCGGCCGTCTCCCCGACAAAGGGGTGCGTCGATATTTGTTTTTCGGCTGAAGTGGGGGCAAGAGCAAGGTGAGTAACTCGAAAAGTGGACCGAACTTCGCGCTTCTTGTCTAGGCCATCTTCCACGTCACGGTTTGGATCGCCTGCGGCGCCTGTATTTGGGCTTTGTTGCACATCAGGTTCGGCAAACTCGAGGCGAGCCATTGCACGCGCCCAGATACAGTTGCGAAGAGCCTCTGGCTCTTGCCTGTGTGGTTCTGCGCGGGAGAAGTAGGCGTCAGAGCGCCAACAGAGGTCTGGAAAGAACGTCGTGCCGAGCATGTGGCCTTGAAGGGCACCACTTAAGAGACCATGGTTGTAAACAGTGTCGAAGACGGTCAACGCGGCCTTGTACATTGGTCCACCCATGGGGGTGAGGAGGGCTACCCCTAGCACTTGTGCGCGACCAAAACTCGACCAAGACCGTTGCGGCCATAGGAGGCGCTCGAAGGGGGACTCAGTGATGGCCTCGGCACCAACATAGCCCAGCAAAGATCCAAACGCGCCGAAAATATTACTGACACTTGCTCCTTGTGAAGACGAACTTGCAGATCCAGCCAATGTTTCCGACATATTTGCCACCGAATTGTCTTTACACAAGAGTTGTTGGATTTCTTGATGCAAAGGTTAGCTTGGAGAATGTCGAAACCAGATCCAACTTACCCTAATTCGCATCTGCCCTGATTCGAAATCGAAGAGAGTAGTAGGAATCTCAAGAAATACCGGCTGCCGAAATATGGTCTGGGTACTACGCTCGTTGCGGCTGCTGAGTTGCCCGTCTATGAAGTAATTCTGTTCCGAGAATCGGTCGTTAGTGAGGGCTGGATCTCTCTACCTAGGTGGTCAAGTCCGTGCCTGCGATGTCAACGATATTGGAGAGGTGGCAAGTCCCAGAGACCGGACATGAGGTGAAGTCCAGTGGGCGGAGGAAGAGACCCCTCAAAAGGGTGTTGATTGAAATGAAAAACCTTCAATTTGTGACCGTCTTGTGCCTTATCTCTGACCCAAGCTCAAAAAGTGGCCAGAATGCGGGCCCGCAGCCGGGAGTCGTAACCAGCACCGCAGCTTCGCGGCCCCCATAGCCTGACACAGAAGCTAGAGCGATCAGCGAGGAATACATTGGAAGACAAAGAACCTCATCGTCTGGTCTTGGGCCGACTGACGTGTTCCCAGCCACTGAGGGGCAACATCCTGGCAATGTTGGTTGTCTGCACTTTTGCCCTGTAGTGTCACCCCAATATTCCGGGAAATCTTGATAACTGCCACATACGGATACATTGATCACACGGCCGGCTTTACTGTACGACGCTCCATGAGACCAAGTTCACTTTGTAGAAAAGAGTTGGGCCGAAGAACGGACTTTAGCGACTGAATCCATTTTCGCCGTACGATAGGGCCTCTAGTCAATGTATTTAGGTGTGTGCTCTCCGATTTTGGGTGCGAAAATCTCCGTGTTCTTTTTCAATGCATGCCCGATCATATTTCAGACAAGAGATAATGTGAGTACGTGACAAACTTCCATGGAAACGCGCCAAACTTGTGTATCCAGCCAGTCATTTGTGTTTTTCGGGCAGCGACCTCTCACCGGTTAGTTTCTAAATAGCAGAGATCGGCTTGGCGGCTGAAACACGCCCCACACATGCGTTCACAACTTATACGAAGAAGCCACGGCGCTCAGCGCAGCCACTGGACAAGCAGTTTCCCAGACATTAGGGTAGTAGTGCTTACACTGCTGCGTTGTCAAGACTTACCACTCAAGCGTAGAAGCCATGCCGACAAAGGAGGCACATTAGCGCCTAGGGTCGTTGATTGCAAGTGAAGGGTTTCGAAAAGATTCCGGTAGTCTATAGAGTCGCGGGGGATCCTAAAACCTGCACGTGTATATCTTCAACTCTTGAGCGCTCACCACTGTATGAAGGCACCACATACATTTTATATGTATGGGGGATTGGAAACGCAACCGCGTATATCTTCAACACATTATTTTATGCTCGTGTTGTTCAAAATGTCTGTTCGTATCCCACGTTTTCTGGCATTCATGCAGAGGTGCCACACCGTGACTAGCATGGCGACTGCGCAGTACATTGAATCTCCAGGCGTGTCCCACCTTGGTCATTCGAAGCTTTCCTCTTCTCACTCAAAGTCCAGGACCACAGACATGCCTCACTCACCATTGCGCAATCCATGGTCCGACAAGGCACTTGTTTCCCCAGTGGTTCTCTCAGATGAGCCAATTTGGCCCGACCGACTCCTCCATGTCCCAACAATGACTTCGCATAAAAGAAAAGACGGCAATTTATACAACAACGTCAATGAGCCAAGGTACAACGTTCTGAGTTACACTTGGGGCCGTTGGCGTGAAGACCACGGCACATACCCGAGCATCGAGATCCATGGTGTTCCCTGGAGAGTACCCTGTGTCGACCCAAGCGCTGCCTTCAGTAAGGAACAGTTCAAGCGTGCGATAGAAAAAGCTGCTCTTGGTGTCCAAAAGCCAAAATGTGATTGGGTATGGGTGGATATCGCTTGCATTCCACAAGAGGAACCCGAAGATCGCGGCGTGGAAAGGATATACGATGGAGAGGATTTGACTGCTGTGGCCGCTCAGGAGGTTGGCCGACAACTTGGGATCTTCCAAAGGGCAGAAGAGTCATTCGTTTGGCTATGGGGATTGAGGAAATCCACTCTTCAAGTCGACGGCTTGCAGCCTCGGGTAGAGGATCTCGAAGGCTACGTGCTGGCCCTCGGAGCAGGAGCCATCGATCTGTCAATGCCCGACCAACCCCCCTCTCGAGAGCAACGTGCAGAGATCGAGCAAAGATTCAATTACGCTGTTAATGTTCTAATTGGATTAGACGAAACTTCAAAATCTTTTGCGAATTGGATCAAATGATAATGGAACACCAGTGGTTTGGGTCTCTCTGGACGCTCCAGGAGATGGTCCTGCGTCGAGATGCTTGGATCATTTTCGAAGATGAGCTACTCGAGCTTGATCAAGGCCATAAAAAGGCCTTTCCCCTCAGGTTTCCTCCTAGCATGATAAGGAACTTTCCATGGACACGAGCCATGCCGAGCAACGAGGCAGGCAAATGGAGCCTCGCAGATTTGAAGTTCGAAATCTTTCTTCTGAGATCAATACTCGATATCAGCGAGGGGTTAATGTCCCAGATATGGGACAGGATCAAAAACATCGAGGATGCACTGAAGACGTGGCTTGTTGACGATTCTGGGAACCAGATACCACCGATTGCAAAAGTTCGAGACCGCCTGCTGACAACTCTGGAGCTCATGCGAGTGAAGGGCCTGGACACTTTGCACCTCTCTTTCCCACACACGGTGTACTCTGCCGCTCAGCACCGCGAAGCCCGCAGCCCCATGGACCGAATATACGGCATTGTCCAAACCTACGGGATTACCTGTGTATCAGACCCCAAAGGGAACACAGACGCTGAAAAGTTCGAAACACTTGAAGATGATTTCGGAACAAAATTGGTTTCCAAAATGCCTGTGCTGTCACAACTCTTCATCCACAATCTTAATGGTAAAGTGGAAGGTAGTCAAATTCAGTATCCTCGCCGGAGCTGGCTGATCACTGCCAAATGCAAGGTAGATGATCATTGGTGGGTATCATTCGAGGCCGGAAATAGGATCGCGAAGCATTTCGATTCTTTCCAGCCGACATATCAGGCGGAGAAACTCCTCCTGGAATTCAAAGGCAGAGCCTGGGATCTCAATTCCTTTGTCCAAAAGCCCCGGCAATCAGCCCATCGGGTACGCACTCAAGTTTTCACGCCTGTGACAGCTGAACAGAACCCTTCATCCTACAACGGACTGATGTTAGACGATCACGTGTCAATGACGGTTCTGGGGAAGCGGATCGACTACTTCAGCAGCTTTGAGGAGATGAGCGGGGCTGTGGGCGCTCTGACGAGCTACTTTGGCAATGGCCATGCAGCCGCAGGTGCGACCAAGTTGCGTGTTGCAAGCCTTGGCTGTTCCTTCAGAGATGATGATCATGATGTCTGCCATGTTGGTCTCGTCCTAGCACCCAGTCCAACGGTGCGACAAGCAGCGGACGATGGGATGAGGCGGGAAGGGATATGGTATAGGATTGGTCTTATGCGGTGGGTTGAGCAGTACTCACAGGACCGCGTGCTCGAGAGGCATCCTGATCTTCCACAAGCTTACGAATTTTCTTGTCTCATAGATTGATAGGTTTCAGGCGCTCAAATATATGCACAAATGTGACATTTTTCTAGTCCTTCCACTATTCGTGTCGATGCTCAACTTCGACATCATTCTTCTCGCTCCGCAGTCTCTGAACCATCAGCTAACTCACGCGCCCAAAGCTTCATTCTTACGTCTTTGGCGTGCTCCGGAATAGCGTTCCACACTATGGCAGTGCGATAATTCTTCACGAACTTCTGCAGACAGTAGATAATCACTTTGTTGCTGTACCGACCCGGCTGACCATCTTTCCCTGCATAGCGAGCCTGCATATCCTTTGACGCTGCTGTCACTGCGTCAGACCCTGGAGGTTTCTGGAGCTCGGTGGCCATGGTCGTGACACAGTCGAGAATACTGTGAAGTTGAGTGTCCATAGCGCCATTCCGATATTCTGGGTGTGCGCACATGAACATGACAACAACGAGCCCAACACGAGCCGTCCTCAGGGTGTCTGCCCTGTCAGAATCACCCGCAAGATTCAGCTTAGCAGAATCCTGACATATTTTGTTCAGTCTTCTGAGCAGCATATCCACAGGCCCCGGCCGTTCCTTTTCAACGAATTTGAGCGCTTTGAAGGAAATAAGCTCCTCGTCGTCAGATTCCTCCCTTGGTATGATCGCATCCATCCACCGCTCGATCCCCCCTGGCGAGCAGCTCAACTGGCTTCCGCTGCTGACCAACGGGGCGACCGTTGAGGTAAAATCTCGAGTGCGCGGTCGCTTGGCTGATGAGGGCATCCCCCCAGAAGACGCTGGGGCCTTCCTTTTCCGCGTTGCCGGCTGCTTCGTTGACAACCTCTTGTCCTCTGATAGGACATCCCTGGCGTGGACGACATCCCTCTTCTCTTTAGCAGGGAACAGCAGCCTGCGCACAGAGGTTTTGTCACCAGATACGTCGTCGGACTGGCTCTTAAGGCTGTTGACTTCCATTTTGTTGGCTTTGAATGTCACGGGCAAAAAAGAGCGTTAATAAGAATCGACCATTTGACTCAATGGACAAAACAGTTCAATGTTTGCCTTCCGGCAAACGCGCCGACGCGTCTCACTACGCGGGTTTCGGAAGGCGGTCCCGCTGCGACCTTAGACCACGGGCCGGCTGCTGTATTGGGTTAGCGTCGCTAGCATCGCAAGCCTCTCACCGTAGTATGTCGGAGGGGCATGGTTTCACACGGCGCCCAACATGGGGAACTGTCAAGCTAAGTTAGGTAAGATCATCAAGAAAGCCATTTGTCCCCAACGCCTCGTCCCCCGTGGACCGTATCACGCCGCTGCGCCAACGTCCTCGGTACGCATCCGCGGAGTCTACGCCGGGTGAGCGGTGCAACCCGGTTGACATCGAGGATGACGAGGGTACCCATGTCAATCGTGTGCTCTTTCCGGGTGCTAAGAAGTGCAAGTTTGACCACAGCTCCGATGCACGTTCCGGGATCTTGGCAACCCTAGGCGTAGATGTTGACATGACCGACCAGGTGGCCTACTGGCGCTGCCTGGCGCAGCAGCTATAATAACTAATTTCATAAGAGATCGAGGATTCGCACCGACGAAAACGGGGGGTACACCGGTACGCTGTTGACCCCTGCGCTGCAGCCAATCAGAGCGCCCCATTTAACCGCACTTAGCCACCCACACCACCCACACCAGTACTTTTTATCCCCTATACCTACAGACCTACCATTCCTCCTTCACCCTCACCAGCGATAATAGCCTTAATACCCAACCCAGCGGTTAAGAAGCCCTAGGAGGAGATTTAGGTACTCAGATTAGTCAAGGAACACCCCAGACAAGGAAAGAAGTAGCAAAACACCAGGGAAGAAGAAACAATAGGGGCAAGCAGAAGCAACGATAATGGCATTTATATATAGCGATAGATGTGTAGTCAATAACCGTGTATTGTTGTTTTGTATAGTGAATGGGTGGTGTAATTTAATGTTGGCGCACTGGGTCTGCACTTGTATCGGTGTACCCCCCGAATTCGTCGGTGCGAATCCTCGATCTCTTTCATAATTAGTTATCCCTTAAGTGCTCGTAGTATATAAGCCTATACCGTCACATACATTAGATTAAGCTCGCGAGGCGTTTTGTAATGTCCGTGAAATACTTCAACCGTAAGACTTAAAAGCTTTCCTCATCATCTTTACAAAACAATTCATTACGACTAGCGTGCGATGAATTACCTGAAGCTTAGATGTAGTGTTGGCCGTAGCCCTAGGTGAGGCCCTCACAGCACTTAGGTAGCCCATATAACCGTTTCATACTGTCTCTCGTGCATCAAGTCGAATGCGAAGTCCTGTAAAATGTCTTTGATGCCTGAGATCTAATCCCAGTAACCTTGGAAGATCAATGCCCTTCAAGAGAGTCCCCCTTTCACTGGCTCATAGCGAGCCCCAAAAAACAGCATCGCGGGCGACCCTAGCCCGTTGTCCAAAACCGATCGATCAGCAGCAAGTTCCGTGTCATGCTGCGTCTAAGCAGCGGAATGTCAGTCAAATTCCTTCGCCTCGGCCTTATATGTGGATCACCCTCATACCTTTGCGTTTGCGCCTGCATAGTACCTATGTCGCGCACTTCCCGCAGAACTCTGATCCCCTAACATCAGGCGCGTGCCACGTCCTATCACCCGCGCCGCCAAAGTCTTTGCATTCCCCCCACGGCTTGTTGTTATCTTTAGCCACCTGGCACCTTTTCTTCTTCGTCTCGTAATGGGCATTGATGACACTTTGGCACGTCTTGTTTGCGCACAACTTTTTTTGTGTCTGTACTTCGCACATGCTTGCTGTCTCTCTCGGTCGCTGCTGCTTGAAGATGAATTATTCCTGTAGGACGTGCTTGAATCGTTCTTAGAATTTGTCTCGCCGAATCCGATTCTCTTAGGGTTGTTGGTTTAGCAGATAATTGTCGTCTTCGGTGCAAGTGTTGCTTTGATGTGTGTGGTCTTATTGATTCCAGTTGCAGAATTAGTTGTTGGAGGAGCTCCTAGCTACCTAGGTATTTATAGTGGAAGAAATATAGATGACGTTTGAATCACTCGTAAATGCATACACGCTCATCGGCCCACTATGAATTCCGTATGGGATTGACTTGTAGCGTGCGCAGCCCGCACGCCGGAGTCACACAGCCTTCCCCTTGTAGTGTGTTGTAAGAAAGCTGACATGCAATGATAAGTCTTTCACTGGTTTCGTTCTCATCTTCTCGATCGCGCTGAACCCTTCGGACCCATGTACTCGATTGTGAAAAATTCGTTAATCACTGGAGTCAAGGCCGCAGTGATAAGATAATTCTATAGCTTCACCTGGGGACTCCCTTAATTAGATGATCGCGAAGGCCACGGCAATGATGATGTCTAGTCTGGCGTGCGCGAGGACCGCGAAATAGGGGCTATACTATATAGAATGACCCTGGGAATGGGTACTGCATGGATCTGCATCGGTGAAGAGGGGCTACACCGGCGGAGCTCGTTCAGCTTTTCGTGGTCAGCGGTCCCGAGTCACACACCTTAGTGACACTGGCATAAGAAAGGGTGTTCCATGCTAGTTAGATAGCTTCCACACGTCTACAAATATAGGCAAGGCCATCTTGGATGGTCAACCATTCATCGAAGTCACTTATATTTTCCCAGCCCGGCGTCGACGGCCACGATGGTAACAATTATATTTGCTAGGAGCATGACCTACGATTCCCTAGTGTTAGTTACTCTATCAATACGGCTCTGGCTGCCTAACCATTGTGCTAAGGGAAGAGGCACATGCTCACCCAAGCTGCTATCATCATGTAGTCATCCCACCAGAGCCCCTTGCGGGCAGATATCTCCCTTTCCACTCAAGCGGCTTGGCATAGACTCAGTAAGGTACCTAGGTAACCACACCTCTGACGTGGACCGAGTTGTTTTCTCGATGATAATACCTAGGCTACAACAACCAAACAGGAGGAAAACGTAGGTATTTTGATATGATAAAGTGCGATTTAAGAGATCAATATATCCCGGAACGCATGTAACAAGTGTAACTAAATGTGCGTTGATCGCAACTCCCAAAGCCGAGATGACCTCAACCTCACACCTCAGCCCAGCCGACTTGGCCGCCAGAGGCCTGGAAGTAACAGGGCGGGAAATGTTCCAGAACTTTCCAGACGACATCGATGGAGCGCGCGTGGAGGAGCTCATGGCCGAGATGCACGCAGCCTCGCCAACAGGGGGCACCGACATGTCGTACGGCACCTCGGAAGCACAACGTCTCCGCCTCTGGACACCAGCAGCGACAGCAAATCCAGCCCCCATCATCATCTTCGTCCACGGCGGCAGCTGGAAAGCAGGCACCTACCTAGACTCCGTCGGCTCACTCAAGATAGACCACCTCGTCAACAAGGGCTACGCCTTCGCCTCGGTGAACTACACGCTCATCCCGACCATCACGGTGGAAGACCAGGTACAGGAGGTAGCTGATGCGGTGGGTTCCCTGGCCAAGAACGCCGATTTCTACGGCCTGGATCAGGAGAGGATAGTCCTGATGGGCCACAGCTCCGGCGCGCACGTCGTCACGCTCCTCGGCACGGACACGAGATACCTGATCGGGGCGGGCATCGACATCAGCTACGTGCGCGGGGTCGTGTCGCTAGACGGGTCTAACTTCAACGCGGCGGCGGAGATGATTGATAGCCCCGGGCCAGTCGCCGACGGCACCGCGTATGGGCTCGGGGATGAGTGGCCACGACTTCAGGCCATGTCGCCGAGTTACCACGCGCGGGCGCCCAACGCGCAGTCCTTCCTGCTACTTCAGGCGCAGAGGCTGGGCGATATCCGGCAGGCCGTTGAGCTGAGCCTGGCGCTGAGGGCTGCGGGGACTGAGTGCGCGCTGCATGTGTTTGAGGGTCCTGGGTTTGAAGGTCATATGGCGATGCTTCTTCGGCTTGGCGACCCCACGTACTCTGCGACAATTGTGTTTGACTGCTGGCTCGACAGTCACATCCCAGTGGCGTGACGGAATGTGAAACATTTCTACCAAATTCTCGAATTTATGTACCTGAACTCGAAAGACTCGCCCCGGAAGTTGAAAAGCCTCCGGGGCAACCAGCCTTGGAAGGAAGGATTATCCTCATTTCTTTGGCAGCACATCTCTACGCCTTGAAACTCATGAATACACCACACCTTAACTAGACAATAGAATCTCTCTGACCAATCACCTGTGTTTTGTAGTGAGCGTGGGTAATTATGATCCAGAAATCACGAATTACAAGTTTCCTACCACTCTGCTGTTCATGACAATCTATCCCAGCCTGCCTAACGGAGTCTCTTCAAGGCTCGTTAACTTAAGCCATAACGCATTTGATAATAAAATGCAAATGCTGCTGTCTACATTCATATTCATACAACCGTGGGTAGACTTTGGAAGCGGCGACGGACCTAGAATGCACTGAGCAAAGCGCCTGGTTATGACCAGGCATTCCGGCTTCTCCGAGTGTGGTAGATGAGCTTTTGATCTGCTTTCCAAACATGAGCTTGTAAGAAACAAAACTGACCGACAGTATCGGGAGGACACCGTCCTTGATGTTCTGGAGGCAACGTTGCGTGGCTGACTGGCCCAATCAATGACCGCAGGAGCTCGCTGACAGCTAGATATCAGTTGACCCAGGTTCCGCCGCAGCCATTTCGCAGTTTCGTTGCCTAGGGTAGTCAGCAAGCCACGTAGAACATAAGCGCCTAGGCTGGCATAGGCAGCAATCTGCATCCTACACTGCACTTTAATACAGCTACCATACGTCCCGTAACAACAGGAAAATTCGTGAGAACCGGGCAAGCAGGTGATCAGAGCCCATAATATCGTCTTTCATCGAACAACCGTGGAATAAATGCCCTTATTTGCTTTTTAGGGCTTGCCACCATGGACAACGACCCCGGAGAGTCGCCGTCGCTGGAGTTTCGTCACTCAGAGCTTCGGTCAAACGTCTCTATCCGCCTGATCCAAATCCACCCCGAACTCTTACGCGGTGATATATCATGCACCCTGCAACAATTCGAGACCGACAACCAGACCTGTCCGGATTACACTGCCCTGTCGTATGTTTGGGGTGACTCCACCCCTACGAAGACGATCTACATCAGTGGCCTGGCGCAGAGAATCCACCACAGTCTCTGGGAGCTCCTTGGCCACATCCAGTCTACGGAGGGCACGGAGCGCACCTGGTACTGGACCGACCTGCTCTGCATTGATCAGGCGCACCATAACGAGAAAAATGAGCAGATTGCGCGGATGGGCGATATATATGCGCAGGCTGCGCAGGTTATGTCTTGGCTGGGAAAGCAAGACGAAACGATGGAGGCCTTATGGGTCTTATCTGGTGTCTCCGAGGACACCCCCGCAAGATATGAACCTGGATATGGGTGGAGGATATCCGGATCTCAACAAATACTGAAAGCTTCTGATCAGCTAGCCGCAGAGCCTTACTGGGAACGAGTCTGGATACTGCAAGAGATTGTCTTGGCGCGGCATTGCATCGTGGCCTGCGGTCATGTGTCCGTCAGTTTCGAGGACCTTGTGCACAGGATCCGGAAAACTATCGATCCCGGCAGTTCCTCTTATCGCCAGCATAACTTGAGGCATTTCCAAGCGCTCACGTACCTCAAGATGAGCATTCAGCAAAGAAAGACGATAGATATCGTCGAACTCATCAACAAGACATCCTTTTGCCGAGCAACGAGAGACCAGGATAGGATCTATGGCTTGCTAGGATTGGCGAGCCGGCTTGACCCTGAATTTGACCCGAACGATCTTCAAATTTCTCAGGACAAAACTTTGGATGACGTTTGGTGGGACATAATATTCATGATTCTAGAGAAACCCGACATCAGCAGCATAAAGAGTGCTATAGGCTCGTTGGATGATGTTATCGAAATAGCGCAGCTTCCTCGCAAACGATGGGAGCTCGAGATGACATCGACAACCCGAAGAGCCCACGCTGAGACAGCCTTTCAGGTTTCGGAAGCTGTTTATTCCTTGTCAACCCCATTTGACGAATATCGTGAGGCTGCAGTACATGGTCTAGGGTCACTCCCTATTTTTAACTCACGGTTAGCTTGGGTAGTCGCGGCGAAACACGTTTACAACAGGGCACTTGATGTGCCTGGCCTGGAAACAAGCCTTGGTTGGTCCGCATATGCAGGCCTACGGTACACCTCATGGCATAATGACTCGGCAGAAGCTTCAGAGACGATGATGAACCATCGGCCTTTGGGGTGGTTCTGCGTTGCTCACATGCCGGAACCGCTGAGCGAAATCACCGCGAAGCACCTCATTCAGTCTGTCGATCGCTCCATGAGAACCATTCCTCCATTCGTCTGCACAGGAGCAGAAATCCACGAGGCCCGCTGCGACCTATCTTCAGCCGGGCTGAAGATAGAACAATTGGGAATCACATGCCTCGTCCAGTCGAGGCGTTCTAGCGTCGGCATAACCTTTTACTGCGACTGCTGTCGTCCAAGTACTGGTTCGTCACGGCCTTCATTGAACCTGCAGAGCTGCCTCATGTTAACACCGAAGCAGGCTATAAGATAACCCCGGTAATATCCACCCGTCTTCACAAGCGGCGCAAGGTAGACGATGCGACGCTATGGTTGGAGCTCGATAAAGACACAGTCGGCAATGGCCGCAGTTAAGGACCTTCCTCGCCCTCGACACCATATCATGTACAAAGTTGGTTCACAGGCGCCATTGCTGAATACGTTTTCAGAGCTCTGAGGGATTATTCTTGGTTTGCAGCGTGATAGGGGGCCCAGACTTTGAGGATACTGGAACTGCTTTCCTTTTCAAGAAATAATTTAGACCATGTCACATGCGTTACTACAGAAGGTATTCATGTCACCCTTTTTCAGATTACGGACAACAAAGTTCAGTATAGCAGGAAAGCAGATCACCTAAAGCCAAAAGCCAACGAATTTTTTGAATTTGCCAAGAAGACAAGGAACCCTCAAGAGGTATCTGAAGACTGCAACCCCCGAATAATAAACATAAACAATAAGAAAAAGACATTACTCATTGGAGCGTCCGTGGAAAACAGATCCCTCCATTCCTCATCCAACGCCTGGCCCAGAGACTGAAGACAGCAAGCAACGCAGGGACAAGGCGCTGAGTGTATAGTGAAAGCAGTGGCCGAGCTCATCAAGATGTGTATAATCTGTCCTGAACGCCGTACTTTGCGCACGAGAAAGCAGGGTGGGGGATCAGAGGGATGTCATAGGGGGTAGCTGTGGGTATTTCCATTCGTAATCGCAAGTGCCTTCCGTCTTCGTTGGCGGGATGGAATCTCCGCGCACGCCTTGAGCACCGGACCCAATGATCCGGTCAAAACCGGCTTCGGGTGTCTGAGGGCCCTTCGTCCCAACTTCGCCTGTGGATCTGCTCCGGGCCTCCTACTTCGCCCGCATTGACCTCTCCGCGTGAAAGGAGCTTCCCAATTGCCGTTGACCACAAGTTCCGGACAGTCCAGGCGGTAAGGTCACGAATCGGGAGGCAGCGGTGATGGGCGGCCATCACAAGACAGGGCCTCACCAGTAACCGTAATCGCCGAAGCTGACTGGCTCGTCCATGATGTAGTCCCTCTACTCCTTCATCTTGACGTAGTTGCTCGGGAACGTGCCGGATTTCGTGCCAATCATGCCAGTCCTACACAAAAAGTCAGTAAGCCAGATACTAAAAACTACTTCCACCAACCCCCAAGCAGAAAGAACATACCACCAGTCATTATCACTGTCCGTCTTCTTCAGGACAGTAATGACATCTCCCTTCTTAAAGCCCAAGTCACCCGGCTGCTCCGCCTCAAAGGTATACAGCGCAATGGCCTCGTTCTTCTTCATGAGCGCCTGCTTGCTCGTGAAATTAGGCTTGGGCGCAGCCGGCCGCCCAGGCCCGACCTTCCTGTCCTCGCCGTACCCGGACGACTGCTGGCCCGTATACTCGCGCGGCACCGTGACGTCCTGCAGCGTGCTCGACCGCGACCCCGCGCCGAACTGCCTGGGGCTGTCGTAGACATCATCCTGCCACGTCGATGCGCGCTTGGGCGCACCAAACGAATCCCTGCTGTTGGACGCCGCCGCGCCCGCCCCCGCGCCGTACATGCTGTGCCTGTTGTTGGGCTGGCCCTCGCCGTACGCGCTGCCGCGCTGGCCGTTCCAGACCACGTCGTCGTGGCGGTCGTCGTACACGGGGACGTCGTTGTACATGCCGTCGTCGAAGCTGCCGGACCTGGTGCCCGCGAAGGCGCGCGAGTTGAGGATGTTGAACAGGGGCGCCGCCTGGGCGGGCGGCCTCTCGGCGCCGTTCAGCAGCTCCTTGGCGGGGATGGGCCGGCCGTAGAGCTTCGTGTTTGCGTCCTTGCGTTCTATTATGGCTGACCCTTCCAGGCTCACGCCCGCGAACAGGCCCTTGGTCTTGCTGTAGCTGAAGATGCCCGCCACGGACCTGAGGGAGGCGGCGCCGGCGGCCTCGGCGTTGCGGCCGACGGGGCCCGCGGCTATGGAGACGTTGCCGCCGAGGGTGAGGGAGCCGGCCTGGGCGAAGGTCTTGACGGCGGCGGCGTCGTTGAGGATGAAGACGAAGTCGGTCAGCTCGAAGCCGATCTGGCCGCCGAAGCCGGCGCCGCCGGTGGCGATGGCCGAGGGGGCGGACCAGGAGCCGTCGGGGAGGCGGGCGACGACGAGGCCGGAGCCGAAGCGGGCGGAGCCGAGGAAGCCGGCTTTTATGACTGTGAGGATTGCGAGGCCCTGCGGGAAAAGGCACGAGCTGCTTGTTAGCTGTGGTGTTCGTGGATTTGTTTTCGGGGGCCGAGAAGGAGGAGGGCGGGCTTGCTTGCCTTTGCTGAGGCCAGGACGGCGGGTGGGATGACCTTGTCCGGGCCAAACGCTTGGCGTGGATCGATGAAGGACGCCAGGATCTTTCCACACTTCTTACACTCCGCTGTTTTCTCTGTCAGTCAGATTGTCCTCGCGAGCATGTCAGATCACTGCTTGTTTCGTTTGTCGTAGCGTGGCAGCTCGTGGTTCTGCGATCCGGAAGGCCGGCACGGCTGAGGCTTGGGAGAGCGAACGAGTGCGGGGGGACGTCGGACAGGGTGGACTTACACGCCATGGACGACGGGAGTGGGTTGTTGATACCCATCTTTGCGATGCTGGTATCTGGACGGGACGGTAGGGAGGTTCTAGGAGGGAGGACAGAGGAAGAGAGGTGTAGGTAAAGAGGTTCGGAGGAGAGGGAGGAAAAGAAAGTATGGATCGCAAGAAAGATACGAACGATACGGGCCGCTATGTATGGTCGGGGAACTGTTGTAAATGGGCATGCGGTTGGTAGGGATGGGCTGGGATGGGAAAGGCGGAGTGCAGCCCCAAGAGACAGGGGTTGTTTTTGGAGAACAGCGACAGAAGCGACCTGCCCAAGCTTGGCTCTGGCGCTGTCCAGGGCCTCCCGAGGGGCGCAGCTGCAGCTGACGATGATGTCCCGCAGGCTGGCAGACTGTGTGGGGTACGTACCTCTTCAGACAGAACTCCTCCGAACCTCGACCAACACTTTGTAACAGCAAAAACATGGGACCACGTTATGCTGCACGCTGCACCCGAATCCCGTACAACTCACTGCATGCAATGCCACTCAGACTCAACTAAGTTTCGGCATGTACTACCGAAAGTGCAACACCAGCAGCACCTTTCAGCCGGTATTCAAGTCGCACAGGTCACGGGCAGATCCTCCCACTAGCAGCAGTAGCTTTCAACGCTTACCAACTTACGAAAAGTGTACTTACAACGGCCTCCCCATCGCCACAGAACGCGCAATCGCTCTTCTCATTTGACTCTTCTCCTAGGGCTGTGCAATCAATCTGGCCGGCAGCGCAGGCCAGGCCGGGCTTTTATGTAGCTAGGCAGCCTGCCCGCTGCTGTCAGGCACACACCCTCTCCCGCACAGTACCTGTAGCGGCCCTGTCTTCGGCTGCCAAGCTCGCTGTCGTCACTGGGTGCGGGCCACTGCATTTTCCAACGAGATCGCCCTCTAGCGCCGTCCTTACGGTAAATACGTGCAAGGCTGGCTGGCTCTGCTCCCCCACGTGCCGTCACCCTCCTTTCCGTTACGCAACATGGCCCGTGCACCGTACCGCACCCTGAACCGTATCACTCTGGCTGGCTGGCCCCCAGCCGCAATCCGGGTTTCAACTTCAGCATCCAATCCAAGTCCCATCACACCAACCCGGCACGCCTCCTTTCATTGAACTTGCGCCTAACCATAACGAACCCGAGAACGAAGGAGCGGCACCCACACGCATAACGTCGCGATAACGAGAGCCAAATCAATTGAACTCGACATATCCACAGCGTCTCTTGCGACCGACTATCCTGCCATCCGTCCGTCTATCCATTCGCCTTAGATCAAAGTCGAGCAGCACGAAAAAGCCGACGGGGGAGACTTTGCCTCGCCTGCCTACCACCTACCAACCTTTCCCGTCATCTCCCAACCCACCGATCCGATTACCCCAGGCCAGCTTAGCTAGCTAGCCCAGCCAACTCCGCCCGCCATGTCCGAAGCCTACGAGCGCGAGCGCCAGAACAACTCCCGCCTGGACGAGCTGTCCGCCAAGGTGAGCGCCCTGCGCGGCGTCACCATCGACATCTACGACAACGCGCGGGCCCAGGATGTCATCGACAACACGGTACGATCCTCCTACCTCCTCCCTCCCATCCCCCCTCCCCGTCCCCTTCCCAACAGCCAGTCCAGTCCTGTGCTCTTCACAGAAGACAGTCACATGTTGCTAACGTGACACACCCACCCAGTCCGACACCTTCTCCACGATGCGCACCCAGCTCACCGGCTCCGCGAACCGGCTCGGCCGCATGGCCGCCGCCGGGAACAAGGTCGCCATCCTCAAGCTGTCCGCCATCCTCATCGGCACCGTGCTGGTGCTGTACTACGGGTGGAAGCTGTTCCTCTGAGCTGTGAAGGGGACTGTGATGCTTCGGTTACGAGGTTATCATGTGTGAGGTTAAGAGGTTGCCCTATGTGAGGCTAAGAGGCTGTCTTACAGGAGGTTAGGAGGTCGTCTTTTGGGAGGTTAGACGGTTGTCTGCTAGGAGGCTGGCTGTCTCATGGGAGGTTGGAAGGTCATCTGCTAGCATGCACATACACAACGAATCGGGTAGGGGTGGGATCCGGGAAGGCAGGCATAGCAACAGGCGTTATTTGGTCACTTTTAACAGCGGGCTGTGTATATTTGGATAACGGCAAGGCAAGGGGGGGCAAGACGAAGGTCTTGGGAGGTACTTCTTAATAATCATCTGTCCATTTATTTATTTCGTCTCGGCCATCTTCGTCAACTCTCGCCATGTACACACCGTCCACGCGCATCATACCGCAACACCATGCCAGCTGACTGCCATTCATACCATGCTGCTTTCTCTCCGCTGCGCTAGTACCAGCACCACAAGGAGCTCTCTCTGTAGGGCCACCACACCACAACAACCCATCTCTAGACAAGCACCATGCCAGTGCCGAGCCCCCACCGGTCCTCAAAATATCACCTTCCCCATCAACACTTCTCCTACCACGGCACATCTACTGCCACACATTCGAAAACAAATCCTCGCTCCCCTTCGCCGCCCCAGACGTAGTCGGCGCGGCGGTGCTGCTCGTCCACCCGCCGAACTCCTCGTCCGCGGACACCTTGGGCTGCGTGACCAGACCGCCGCCGGCCCCGGGGACGATCGCCGTGTTGGCGAACGAGCCCATCGTGCTCCCACCGCCGGTGCTGCTCCCCCACGCGCCAAAATCGTTGGACGGCTGCGGGCTTGTGACGGGCTTGCTCATGCTGGGCGCAGCAGCAGCAGCAGCAGGCGCGGGCGCCGGGTCCGCCCACGCGTTGCCGCCCCACACGTCTGCGCCGCCGAAGCCGCCCCCGGCGGTCGCGAGCGGGCTGGCTGTTGTGGTTGTCGCGGGGACGGGCGGGGACTTGGGCTGTGAGAGGTTGAAGACGGACGACGAGGTGGACGCCGCGGGGGCCGCAGCCGCGGGAGCCGGCGCTGGGGCCGCGGCCGGGGCGGGGGAGGAGAAGTCGAAGAGGTCGTTCATCGCGGAGGAGGCTGGGGCTGCTGGCTTTGGCTGGGATGCCGCTGGCGATGAGAAGTCGCCAAAGCCCCCGAAGCCCCCGAAGCCGCTGTTGGACGGCGCTGGTTTGCTGGCTGGGGCGGGTGCCGCTGCGGGCTTGGAGTCGAAGAAGCCCCCGCCGCTGAGGCCGGAAAATGCGGAGGAGGACGACTGTTGCTGGTGCTGGGGTGCGGGCGTCGATCTGTTGCTTGATACGGGGTTCAGGTTGGAGAAGGCCGAGTTTTGGGGGCTCTTGGGGCTGGAGATGTTGGAGAAGCTCAGGTTGCTGAATGCGTCGTTGAGTCCTCCTCCTGACGGCTGGCTGATTTGCTGGGTCATCTGCGGTGGTGCCGTGGGCGACGCCATGCTGCCGAAGGAGCCAGAGTGAGAATGGCCATGGGATGGCTGCTGCGGCCTGGGAGCCGTGGCGTAGAGGGAGAGGATGGACTGCTTCAGGTCGGGCCGTGACTGGCCACCCACTCCACCCGAGCCCGTGGTGCTAGCAGGTCGAGGAGGCGGCGATGGCTCGGAACCCAGGAAGTCCAGCCCGAGCAATGAGTTGTTGGCGCTCGTCGACTTTGGTGGCGCGGGCTCAGCCTTGGGCGGCACCTTTGTAGCAACGGGACCAGCAGTACTGGCGCGAGGAATAGGGTCGTCACCGCCGATTAGGTCGACCTGTGGAGCAGGTTGGGCAACAGCCGGTCGTTGGCCCGGGTGTGTCTTCAGGGACTGCTTCCTCTCAATAGTCTGCTTCTCCTTGACAATGCTGAGCGGCACGTCGTCGTCGGCATCAGCGCCCAGTGTAGAAGGATCGGGCATTGGCCCGTCCATGACCCATCTCTTCAGCTCATACTTGGTCCGTATAAAGTTCTCGATCTTGGCCTCGGAGGGCACGTGGCCGGGTGCCAGCTTCGCCTCCCAGTACTTGTTGGCTCGTGCATTGCCCCAGTTGAGGACGCTCTGGAGTTGTTCGTCGGTCCAGGAATCGAGGTCGACGGACTTGACCTTGCTGATGTGGACTCCCATACTACGGTGGATGCCAGAGCAGCGGATGCAGATGAAGACGCCCAGGTTCCAACTTGCCCATCGAGGATCTGTGAAACAGCGGTGTCAGCGAGGGGTAAGTCACCAGCATCATTGCGCTTGGAGGGAATGGGCGACGTACGCTTGTTCCTCTTGCAGTCAGAGCACATCTTGTTGGGTTCCAACTTCAACAGCGACTTGATGGTCGCCTGGTTCTTTGCTGCCCGCTCGGCGGCAGGGTTCGGCGGTCGCCTCGACATGGTTGCGTATTGTGCACGAATGGACTCGACAAGTTTCAAATGTGCCGGACAGATCGAATTGTGAACGAGGGTCGGGTTAGTCGGGCTAGGTAGGGTCTTGTCGAGGGTGGCTTTCGAGGCCGGCTTGGGAGGTGAGGTTGGAATAAAGGGAGTTGGAGTTGGTGAGATGTGTGCCTGTCTGTACAGATTACAGATAGTCTGTCTACTAGGCAGGGCCGCATGCGCTACGGATTGAGTTATGGGCAGGCATTGGTCTGGCTGGAACCCACTACGGTAAAAGCTTGCAGGGTTCCTGGATAACCGCCCGAGTCCCGCTTTGGGCGCCAATTGAGCTGATTGACAGTCTGACAGAGGGGAGCTGTGGAGTCGGGTCCCAGACATTCAAGTACCCAGGTACCCATGCCAGGTGTAACGGAACTGCCGCGCTTACGTTACGGCGGAACCGTTTTCCAGATCTCTGACGTCGCTCCAGCGTTGGAGTTAGTGGGGGGCGACTTCCGGACTGCGGACTATTGTCGTCGATATCATTACATTCAGCTGCACGCACGCTAGATCACTCATCATCTAAGCCTCAAATTATTTGTAAGTTGTGAGCAGCATCCATATTCCAAATTCCCTTCTCCCACCTGCCAGACGTGTGCATTACAACACTATATAGATAATCATCTTACCACGAGCATTCCCAGACCTTCAATCTCCAAGTCTTCCCTGCATTTCTCCATGCGCTTCCACTTCTCGAGTGTACTGCGAACTCTGTACACACTGTCAAATCTCACTCGAACCAGAGCTTCACAGCCAGGGCTGCTTCTGAACTTATCCCCTCACCGGGCCAGCTCACTAAGATCGATGCCCATCCCTCTGATCGGCAGTCTCTTCAGCTCCAAGGCCAGCGACTCCAGCACCATGTCGTACCCCGTCCAGAAGTCCGACGACGAGTGGCGCGCCGTGCTGAATAAAGGTAAAGCCCACACCCAAATCCCCGTCATCTCACTTGCATAGCGTCTAACACCCCCACCAGAACAATTCCGGATCCTCCGCGAGAAGGGCACCGAGACCCCCGGGACCGGCAAGTTCGACAAGCACAAGCCCACCTCGGGCGTGTACACGTGCGCGGGGTGCGACGCACCCCTGTACAAGGCGTCGCACAAGTTCAACAGCGGCTGCGGCTGGCCCGCCTACTTCGACAGCATCCCGGGGGCCGTCAAGCGCTTCGAGGACAACAGCATGTTCATGAAGCGCATCGAGATCGTCTGCTCCAACTGCGGCGGCCACCTCGGCCACGTCTTCCAGGGCGAGGGGTTCCCCACCCCGACCGACGAGCGCCACTGCGTCAACAGCGTGAGCTTGAACTTTAGCCCCGAGGACACGCCGGTGCAGAAGGCTGCTGGTGAGGGCGAGGCGAAGAAGGAGTAGGGCTTTGATGGTGATGGGCGTGTTGTACAGTATGTCTTTAGCGTGGGCGTGGGCATGTAGCGGAGTGGGGAGGAGTGAGAAGCGTTTTCGTTGAATTGAAACCTAGGTCCTTTTCTCTTTGAATGTCCCGTGTCACAAACTGGAAGTGTGCCCATCAAATGCAAATAGTTAAGCCGTTGTGTGTTTTCTGGAGAACGGTACTGTTCACTCTTTATATACATCTTGCTGATGAGCTATATACAATCGTGCTCGGGTCTGGTCTAAAACAACTCTCCCCAATTTCATAATGGCATCATCCTAAAAGACTTTGCCCATTTCTCTGATCTAGCAGGTGAAGGTGGCGGGGCCAGGGTTTGTGTAGGAGGTCGGGACGGGGTAGTTGATGTTGATCAGGATACCAGGGTCCGTGGCACTGTAAGCACCAGGGAACGCAACCAGGTTGGACGGATTGGTGCTTCCTCCACCGGTGACAGCCAGCTGTCCGCAGGAAAGGTAGAACTGGGCGGCGCCCTGGCTCTGGGCGACGTGCAGTGCGATGTGTTCGTTACGCATCAGGTAGTTACCGGCCGGGATGCACTTAGGGATGGGAACGGACACCGTAGACTTGCCTGTGGAGATATTAGCATCTTATTGACTTCACAATGTCTCTAGTTTTGTTATGTAGTAACACACCATTCGTGGGCCATGTCAGCTGGCTGCCGAATGTGGGCTGGTCTGCGTAGATCCTGAACCACACGGCGTTGGTCGGGTCCCAGGTGTTGACGTCTTGTCCAGCAGGGACCTTGGCGAGGTACGACTGGAATGGACCTGGGTGGTAGATGTTCGGGGCGATGCTGACGGTCACGGCGCTTCCAGCAGCAACACTGACGGTCGAGTTTCCGGCCTGTGGATATGGGATGTTAGCTATCTTGATGATGCGGTATTCCGGATTTGTGTGGACTGGTAAATCATCTCATCTCTTTGGGAAGAACTAGAATAGCCGGAGCTGGGGTATGGGACAAAATATGATCGTGAATCCCAACATTAGGACTCTGCGCGGCAAATACGTACATAGAGCTGGTTGCAGCGAATATCGTTGCTCTTGACATCGCCGACAAAACCATTGTCCTGCCAGTTCTTCGCCTGACGGACGGCAGTCCAAGCAGCACTGTTCTGGATGGATGGTAGGGTGTCTAGTTAAGTGGCAAGGTTCAGTCAGCCAGGAGGCTCCCCATGGTCAAGATATATCAAGTGATTTGGTGTACTGACAGTGTGCGGTCACAGTGGACGCCGCCACAAGGAGGGTTGTGAAGATCTGCATTTTTGCGCGGAACGGGATCGTAGTCCTTTTCGATAAATTGAGACTCGAGATGAACACAGCTTTGAGGCTCTTCGGGAAAATCAAAGCCACGCGGGAGTTACTGCACTGGGATCGCTGGAAAGTGTTCTTGGCAGAAGTAGATCCGGGAGTTTCCCTTTATATAAGTGAAGCCTTCACTCCCTGGCCTTTGATGCCGGTGGACGTCAGTCGATCAGAGGTCGCTGCGGGAGAATGGCCCGAACGGTCCTGTGCAACATCCATAATGAGACTTACACATCAGAGCTTAAGCCGATCATTGGATGGATAAAAGGAGTTGTGTGCTGGAAATAAATGGATCAATATATTACGGATAAGACCCAGGTGTGATTGACACTATGCATGAGTCTCGTGCCTTGCTCGGCTCTGGCCTCGGCTTACAGGGGTCAGCGTATAAACAGAAGCGCGAATTTGCTTTACACGGTCTAAATCCATCTACGTGATCGTCACGGAAGAGCCTTTATATACCCTCCTCCGATGGCATTTAGTGGGCGCTGACTTCCTTACAAGTTCTCTCCTTCGAGAGTTGCTTTGTTTTTTGAACCTAGCAGAGTAACCAAGTATTCTTGTTCATAGAAGATTCATGTGCTGACGATTCTTGGATTCGCCCATCCTGGTTTTACCGAAAGGGGTTTCGAGGTGATCATGGTCCTATCGAGATCAGCGGAGGCCAACCTCCGTCGCCATGGATGCCGTGCGCACTAACGGAGCCAACCAAACAAACTTGCCGACAGGGGCTCTCACGCATTAACCAGGATTCCCGGATCAAGCCGAGCGGACGGACGCCTGCAACTGAAGGAGCTTGATATATAACTCTGTTGAAAATTCCCACCAAGCGTAAGGTTGCGTTAAATTTGCCCATCAGTGCTGGCAAACAACGAACCTGTCAAGGGTGATATGGCCGCCATGGCGTAGCTTCAAATACCATGCGTAGAATGTCCCATGTGCCAAGCCGCTTGTGTGGCAAGGGAGCTGGGAGAAGTCACTTACTCGCAGGGGTCTTAGGTTGTAGTGGCACGGCCTTCTAACGCGTATAGTGGGAAAGTCAACGCGTCGCCGTGTTCCCTGGTTGAAAAAACATCCAAGTTGTCCTTTTTTTGTCAATTTTAGCCAAAGAGCCGATTCTCATCACGCTTTGTTACCCCATAGCATTCAAAGCTACCAAGATGGACTTTAGTAACCTTCAGAGTTTCTCTGACGATCTTTCTGGCGATGTTACCAATCTGTCCGCGCGGCTGTCTACTGGCGAGGAGGCATTTATCACCGCCGGGGAGGATACCCCCTTAGAGCACGAGAGGGCGTCAAAGGGCGCAGCAACGCGGAAGAGGAAGATCCCAGCGTCAGCCGGAATGGGTTCCTCGACAGGCAAGCGACCGCGCACTCGGAACAGCACGTCGGCATCCGCACGGTCGGCCAGCCGCGGGAGGAGCCTGCTGAGATTCTCACCAGAGGAAACCGAGCGGTGGACCAAGATTATGGCGGAATGCAAGGCGGACGGGTTGTTCAAACCAAACTCTCAGCGATTGGGACCTGTCTGGGATAGGCTCGTCGGGGCGTTCGCTCGTGAATTCCCGGAGAAGAAATGGACGAGAGAGACGATGGAAGCAAGGCTAAGGGCAGAGAAGAGGAAGTGTGATCAATTTCTGGCCACCTTGACGTTATTAGGCCCCTCGTACGACGAGGGCACTGACGTGGTCGAGGACACTGAGCAGGACTCTGGCATGACTGTCAGACACCACCCTGATGCCCTGCGGCCTCAAAATAAACCGTTCGGCGACCCTCATGAGGACAGATTATCGCAGACGGCGTTAATTACTTGCCAGTACACCAATCCGATCACGCCAAGGGAGCATTCTGGCGAGGAGGATCTGACTACTGACGACAAAGACTCGCCTGGGGATATGCAAGCCAGCAGATTCAGTAGAATCCGTGATGATTCTAGGGATCCAGGTCTTGCGACCAAGAATGGCAGTGCATCGGCAATCTATCATGCTCTACCGGATATTCCTATACCCAGGCCGGCACGCCGACAACCTCTGGAGAACACTACCGACAGTATAGAACACAAGCTAATGACCGCTTTCGTCCAGCTTTGGACGCATTCGTCTGACTCAGCGAAAAGGGCGTCAGAGGATCTACTGGCTCGTTATGCAGGAAACGAGGGTCGGCCGGGCCAGTACAGCGACAGTGTGATTTGTTATTGTCTACTGAAGTTTATAATGGATCCTTTGGCTGAAGCAATATGGAACTGTATAGGAGGAAGCCTCAAAGACGCGAAAATGGCAGGTTGGGCGCGTCAATGGGCTGAACTAGAACCACAACTTCAAGAGCGGTACCGTTACGTGCCCACCCTCAGGGTCACCGACCTTTTGAGCTTCTGTACTCCGTAAATACCATTTGTTCGGCTTCTATCAAACAATTCATTCTAGAGTTGATATGATGTTTTTGTAGTCGTTTAACAGATCCTTAAAGTAACTTTCTTTTTACAGTACTTATTTCTATCTTAAATAGCTACTCACTACTTAAGTATAGAATTCTAGGCCAAGATCCATCAGATAAATGACGTGCATGGAAACAATAGGCTTGCCAGCCTGACAGCACAGACACGTTTTCCGGACTGTATGCTAGCTCTTCCCTGAGACTGCGTCCATGTGTGCCATCTGGATAATCGCTTTTGCGACATACTCGCCGCTCTGATATGCACCCATGACCGTACCAATGCCTTTGGTAGGCGCCACGTGCTCACCAGCGAACCACAAACCTCTTTCTTTCCCTAAACCCTCTTGCATGACTTGAAGATCTTTGGCGCCGTCCTCCTGACCAATCGGAAAGTTAGTGAAAGACCCGAAGCCCGCGAACTCGTCGTTCTGCCAGTCAGTGGCTAGAAACTTCGTGGGCTTGCAGTCGGGAGACGCGGCGCTGAAATTTGGCAGACGAGAGTAGTAAGGCTGAAAGTGTGAGTTTAATATCTTATAAAACTCGGTTGACTCCTGATCTTTCTCCTTGATAAGACTGGATATATGGCGTCCCCACTCGCCGTATGTAAAGAACATGATGACAGGCTTTGCGTGTGGCTCCGGAAGACCGGAAAACGAGATGATTTCCTGGCGCCATTGGTGAGGGTTCGTCTTGGGTGCATACTTGGGCTGCAAAAAGAGCGACTCGATAGGAAACGAGCCTTGACCTCCTGTTTGTCCAACGTCATCCCAGAAAGCTTTCGGAAAGCGGATAAATATCTTCTCAAGGTTCCCGTACCCAGTTGCATTAATAGCCTGGCACAGTCGAGGTGGCAGCTCTGGGTGAAAAACGTGCTGGTTTCTTTTTAACCACCCGAGAGGTGCAGTGAGGATGACATGGTCGAAGCCTTCCACATGGCCGTCTCTTGTCGTCACCCAAAGTCGCTGCTTTCGGTCTCTTTTCTCGAGGTCCTCGTTGAGCTCAATGCGAATGACCTCAGCATTGAGACGCAGATCAGCGCGAGATGTTGCGATTTCAGCCACATGTTCCAATATCTTCTTGAATGTCGATGCCACGAATAAGTTGTCTTCAAAGGAGATGAGCAACCGTATCTTGCGACGCGAGCTTGAAAATCAACTTACCTCCATCAACGCCTTCATCTAGCCACAAATTCTTTAGACTTTGAGTCTCATAATCTGCGCCCATAAATGCGCCCCACATCTCAATTATCGACCCAAGAAGCGAATTTCCTGGGCAGTGTTCCTCCAGCTTCGCATTCACGAACATCTTCAGTGATACTTCCGGCGGGATGCCGGGGTAGTGCGTTTTGCTGTAGTCAGATGCGTCATCCAGAATCTCCCATACTCTCTGGTAGAGTTCCTTCGCATGTTGGTTCTCCAGGTAGTTGCCCTCCGTATCGAAAATGGAGTCTACAACTCCACAGGCAATTGTTGCTGTCCCCGACAACGCAGCCAGTTCCACGAACGGATTTCCTTGTGTTCCGTGGATCCAGCTGGCTCCCAAATCCACAGGGAACCCTAGTTGAGAGGACTGGTAAACACGGCCACCAACATGTCCCCTTGCCTCGAGAATAGTGACCTCGAAGCCCTCCAAGGCGAGCAAGCCTGCAGCCCGCAAGCCACTGATACCTGCTCCAACCACGCACACACGCTGTATTGCAGGCTCTTTCATAGTCGAAATAAATGAGCGAAGGTTTCTTGAACCATCAAGTACGAGTTCAGGGAGGTATTACGGTAATGGCGGGTGTGCCTCAGTGCAAAGCCTTCAAGAAGAGTTGAACATTTGCAGGCTTTTGACGTGCAGAAGTCACCAACTCTCAAGCTTCCACTAGGATTAATCGCGTCAGAAGCCTCTTTCCCCGAGATCTTGGCGAAACAAAGAAGTTTCGCCGAACGGCAAAGATGGACAGAATAGCGATCAAATATCGCGGTATCCTTAACGCAATACTCAGATTCAGGTATGCCAAAGCATCACACCGGAAATGTCTAGCAATGGGAAAAATACGTGTCTGAGCTGGTATGTGATATTGAGGTAGGGAGGGGGTTGGGGGTCTTTGTTTACCAACTGCATTGGAGCCGGTGTCCTAATTGGTTTACGAAAATACCCCCGACTATATTGGCCAGCGGCACAGCGCTCAGCGTTTGGATAAGCGCCAGAACACAAGCCATGCTCCACTCGATTGGATCGATGCTGCAGGTGGTATGAGCGGGAGAAGGCCAACCCATTCTTTCAGATAGTTAAATATTCGGCTCCCACCACTTCAATGTTTTGTCCCGCACTTGGGCAGGCCGCACTACGAACAACGCAGTCCCAGCTCCTTCAGTGGCGCACCAACCAACATATCACACAGAACTCAGGCGTAGCGTTTGTGCTTTCAAACGTTTCTTGATTCTCGACATGGGCACGACTGATGCAGTTGATGGCGAGGTCGATCATGGCTCCGTGAGGGATGCAGAAGAATGTCCACACCAGCGCGAGACTAATGCAAATACCGAGGTAAGCCATGGTACCTGCATTCACCCTTGTATATTCACTCGAACTAAGGAACCAACTCTGGCCAGAAATCTTTGACTTTCTTCCGCTTTCCCGCCGAGGTCAGGAACGAGATATATCGTGAGCTCATCTTGTGGCATGATGAGACCCGCAATGGGCGGGATCTGCTTGATCAGCCTGCTATCACAAAGGTGAACAGGCAGGCCCGTGCCGAAGCACTTCCACTCTACTATGAGAAAGAGACTGGCCTCCGGATCAAAACGAAATCCCCAGACGGCTGGGTTGAGGCCGCCCAGAGACTTATGGACCTTGTCACCGGCGGTCCAGACGGCCTGCCGGGGTTTCAAAGCACACTTCGCTACATCACATATCTGGAGCTGACGTTTGCTACACGCAATCCTGCCGTCGCCATTACAGTCTACTTTAGAGATAGCGCCGATGCCCCGATTGAGCTAGACGAAGAAGCTGGGACTACAAATGCACCGGATAACGAAGTTGAACAAGATGAAGAAGCTGAGTTCATGGATTATTACGATTCTCCGTATGAGCCAAGGGCTGAAATGCAAGTTGAGATTGTGAGAGTTGGGAGCCCCGACATGGACTGGACGGACCCTGAAGCCGTTCGGGACGCCTGCTCCGACGCGGCAGAGCGGGTTGAGAAAAATTTCTTGGACAGGCTTCTTGACGATCCCGACTGGGGCGAGACAGATATCATTCCGGCCTCGGATGAAGCCGACATCGGGGCTGCGTTGGACGCCATGTGCGTTATTGCAGCGGCATGCCCTCGTCTGACAGGGCTGGTTAGCGTCGCCGACTACTCTGGTACTCACCCAAGGTGTACGCACAGGCTGGAATTGGATCTTTGGTGAATAGATCGCAGGTGTACTAGTAGGGCTTGAGACGTGTATTTATTGTAGTATTGTGTTAATTTGATTGCCACTATGTAGGTAATACTTGTTCCCTGAGTCGCGCTTATTTCGCCAGAACCTCATAGGAAGAATTCCTATTACTCGACCCTTCTGCTGGTGGATTCTTGAATTCAGAACAAATCATAGAAGCTTAAAGGAGCCCTTAACAAGTCCCTTGGATGTGAAAATTCCGTCTGGATCAATCCTACGCTGAATCTCCTGTAGGCGGAGCTTGCTAGCTTCGCCGTAGGACGAGAATGGGTCTTGGAAGGGGCCAGCATAGTTGATATACTGCCAAGGATGGAGAAGGCCACGTCCTTCAGCCTCAGATCTGGAGCGATCAGCCCATCTTTCAGCAAAATCGTACATGGCACGGTCGTCTTCTGACTTTCCCCATCCAAGCGTTAAAAGCGCAACTGTACAAGCGTAGGCTAATTAGCATATTAAAGACTTTCGCGATAGCCCGCGGGTAAACGGGACTCACTCAGCAACGACCCGTCAGATTCGATGCCCAAACAGTTCCCACCACGTTCCTTCATGATCTTAATAGTGTTGGCGTGGAGTGGCTGAACTATCAATGACGTCGAGAGGTTGGCTGTCGTCTTGATACCTTCTACTTCCTCGGTATAAAGGTCCACAAATTTTCGATGCAGCTCCCGGGATGGATGGAAGGTGACCGTAGCATAGAGACGCCTGCGTCATGTTAGAGGGCATGGAATGCATTTCGCGGGGGCACGGGATCTTACCTTAGCCCGTACGGAGCCACCTCATCAAGCGACAGATTGCTGGTAGAGGCAATACGGCGTGTATCTGTGAGCGACGGAATTCGATTCAAAGCATCAAAGACAGGCGGGTTGAGGATCGGTTGGTTGTATTCTTGATAGAAAGACCAGTCGAATGAATCTGTAGCCTGAGTGTAGTGGTACCGGTTGTGGTAGGTCATGTCCAGATCGTCGCACAACGTCGTTGTGAGCTGGAACCCCTGGTCGATGAGTTGATCGGTGTAGTTTCTGGAATAAGTCTTCGCCCCGGCAAGTCTTCGGCCTTGGGGCACAACGCGAGCTGTAAAGTTGGTGACAATCCCAAAATTGTTGCCGCCACCACGGAGAGCAAAATAAAGGTCCGGGTTCAGTTGCTCATTGACCTTGACAATTGTCGAGTTAGGCAGCACGAGCTTGATACAAATATGGTAAGCATAATTGAAACGCTGAGCTCCAAAACTCTCGAACGAGCAGTCCTGAATTTGTTCTTACCTCATATTCAAAGACATTGTCGAGTGCCAATCCGAACTTTGGGCTAAGAGGCGACAGCCCGCCCCCGAGAGTGTATCCACCCAGCCCTACGTCAGCTGTTCGCCCACCGATATTGGCCAAGTTGAACGGCTCAAGAGCAAGGTATCCGTCCCTCAGAATAAGGCCCGGGCCAAAGTCGGCCCGAGTGTGATCGTCCGACAGTCTGACGTGATTTATTCTCACCAGATCAATGGTGACCCCGCCGACCGAGTTGGATGCGTCGCGATTTGTAGAGTGACCTCCACTTTTGATGGCAACTGGACACTGATTTGCAACTGCTATCTCGAGGACTCTGGCTACCTCTGCCGCATTCTTTGGCTCCACACGGCATGCATGTTGGACTTCTTGTGCTTTGGCATCCCAAACGCGGAAGTCTGGGTCGTTGCTGGGATAAAAGGAGGAGGGAAATTCCTTGCGCAACTGCTCACACTAGAGATATCGTACGTCAGGGTCGAGAGCCATGATACCAGCGGCAGAACTACGAGCATGTTGACTTACAGTGGTAAGGCAGTTGGCTGCGATGGGGGATTGGCCTAGAGAAGGCATCGTCTGAGTCAGGAGACCCTGGAGAAAATACGCCGTGGAGACAAGAGTATTCATACCTGGTGGAAACATATTCTTTCGCTCTGCTGAGAATTGACACGGTACAGAATAAGTCTATGATCCTACAAAAGGCGCCTCGCGCCCAATAGATATAGCCGGATGACTTGATGGAATGCGAAATCATTCGGCCTACTATCACTTCATCTGCCTACAACGGTGGAGCCTTGCAAGCCCACACGACACCCAAGCGGTAGGGCGCGTGGAAGGTTACGTCCGGCCTTTAGCCTTGTGCACGCGGATTTTACCAGGCGATGGACGACAGATTCTAAAATCCGAACCATGGCCTGGGACTCTTTCCAATTCAACGATTTTATCTCCGGTGATAATGCATGTCAAGGAGGAATGACGCAGTGCTAGACTGATATGATGCGCAATTTTTTGCCAAATTCGCGGGACATGTGGCGGTGTTCCGGATCACTGCCCGCCCAACCATGCTTGGATGAGCTCCGCGATGAGACTCTGGGTGATTCTTTATCCAGAAGGTGGGGGAATGCCGCAACCATGGGGACTTGAGGAATTGCCAAGCGCCGCTAAAGGGGCTTGCGAACGGCGTAAAAAAGTCACGGGGAGAAAGCCCAACAGGCAGGGGTTCCGAAGAGGTGCCGGTGTCCTCCGCCATGTTATGTTCACGATTACAAGACCTAGCCGATACTGAGTTGCAATGAAGCCACGAGGGCTGCGCAGACCGAGTTCCCGGCATTTATGGCGAAGCCGGGCAGGTTGATTAGATCATTATGTCCCCTGTGGTGTAAACAGAGGATCAAAATCCAGGGGCTTCTTGAAGTCGTTACACAGCAAACCAGTAGTTGTAAGCCCCCTCGACCCTGTCTGTCAAATTGTGGTCAGGTCCCCACAGATGACTGGTTTCTTTTAAATCCGTATACACCCTGAAGTCCCGAAGGCATACGGTTCCATAAAACAATGGGAAACACTCAAAGACCCGGCTTTCAAAAGATTCTGTGAAATATGACGTTCTATTTTCCGGGTGAGAGTAGGAAGGTAACAGTGTCGCGCATTGACTGGTGGGGCCCTGGCTGATGGCTCCAGTTTGTGCAGCAGTCGGTGTTTTACAGACTGAAATCAGTCCCGATATGGGTATCGGCGTCATGAAGCACGAGGGACTGGAACTGAAATACGAAATAGTGCATCATTGTATTATGGCTAACTTCCCTTCTCATACGTTTCAAAATGGTCAAAGCCAAGAGTTAAGAACGTTTTGCATGTCTGCGGCGCACTTCCCTTTAAGCCTTGTACGGCTCGCAACGCAGAGTGCGTGATTCTGGTTCTTTCGAACGAGTTCCTTTCATTCGTTCTCTGGATCCTCTGCCACCTTGCTTGGGTTGGCCGGGTGTTGCGCCAAATTCTTGGGCAGCTGTACTCCTACCGGCATTTCTTCCGGGTTCTTGAGCAGAGACAGGTCAAACTTTCCGAATTGTGTGGGACCGGGGCCGAATATGACCGGCGTGGGCGAGGATGGCCTGCGTTGTCTGGACGAAGACGACATTGTGGACTCGGTTTCATGAAATTTTTCAATCTCTTCGACAATGTTCTCATGAACAGGCAGATAGATCTGTTGCCGAGTGTCTTCGTAGAACCTCCGAAGTAGCCACTTTCTGTGAGACTTGCCATCTTCCCATTCATTGGGGGCCCAACCTGCGAAGTCTTCCCAAAGATAAACATTCCAGAATGTGGAGATTGGATTCTCGGGTAGTGGTGGGTAGGAAGAGACTTGGTTGATCATGGCATTATTGTAGTCGATCAATACAACACGGGGTAGAAGTAATCCGCCCGATGTCTCCAATGTCTGTCGGGTCTTCGTTTCATCCTGTGCCAGTACAACATTGCGCCCAGCGAAATCTGACTGGTCAACTCCAAATTGCAACTGCTTAACAAAGGCATCCATTGCCTTTGCTAAGATCTCCAGTCGATACTCCTCGGGTACATAGAAGGAGTCTCCAGTTCCTCTGTATGGATCGTTTTCAATCCGGGTATCACGAATGGTGCTTCCGTTTAGCTCTTCCATCAATATTAGTCGGACTGGTCTGTTGTACGGCTTGTTATCAACTGTGATCGGCAGATAGAACGTCCAGGACCCATAATATGCCGGAGCAGATGAGCCTGTCTGCCCGACTTTTTCGAGATGGCTATAAGCTGCTGATTCGTTGCTATAATCCCAATCGGCCTCAAAAATGACGTCCCGTGGTTCGTGGCTAAGGTGCTGCTTGAAGTTGTAGTATAGTGAATCGTAGATCTTAGCAGTGGCTTCATAGGGCCTTCTGCTGCCGGACTTGGGGGAAATGGTACATCTGACAATCTGAGCGCCGCGGACTGACCCAATGCAGATGGGCGCAGTAATGACTAACTGTGCCGCCTCAAGCCGTGCGGGTGGCTCGGTCTCGAGAGGAGGGTTGTCAACAACTGCTCGGCTCTGCGTAATGCTTCGAAGATAGTCGCTAGACAGCTCATGCCGTGGCGACATGCCCTTCCGGAGAAGTTCGCCGAAAGGTGGTGGGGGCACATGCCGGTCGATATCGAGAGCAAACCCAGGAATGTACGGGAGATTGGGTTTGTCCGGATCCTCAGGAGGAGACCAGAGCGGTGACGGCCCGGTAGGCTGTGGCCGACTATGAAATTCTGCCAACCAAGCCGGGCGTACTTGTTTCGGCTCAAATGTATTATCAATGTCTCTTGATAATTCGTCAGACATGATTACCGCGTCGTGTGAGCTGTGAAGATGGTTAATTCGAATGGCATGGCACTGACGAAGGAAACATTTTCTGTATCTCGTGAGTGGATGCGGCTTGTTCGGATATGGACCCAGGACCGCATCGTGGCGGGGCTGCGAGTTGCTGCCTGCATGACCTCCCATAGGCAAAATCAACTAGGCACCGACGTTGTGTGAAGCTCACATGATGCATTGGATTCTTTCGAATTGATCAGCCCTCGTTATCTGATGCTAAGCAGCCGCTTTGTATTCTCATCGCATCAGAGCCCTCGTTCTTAATCCGTACACATTCAAAAGCGGCTATGAACCCTTTCTACAGCGGTGAACGCTCAATGCCAGAGGAACAGGGTTGATGTTCAAATAAGCCTACTCACTCGTTACCCATTGATCTAGTCAAATGTCGTCAAAGCCGCGATGGCCGCAGCTGTGGACCAACGCCCTTTCGGAGGCCACTGCCAAATACCAGCACCGCGGCATACCTAGTGTTTCACGCAGCAGATCCATGCCCGACTATCGCCAGTACTTGATTTGATCTCGAGATTTTGGTACATGCAGTTTCTACAGTGTCGACAAGAATCTTGATCTTTTTCGGTGTGCCTACCCCAGCGTTCCCGCTAATAAGCTGGAGGCATGAGTTTGCTTGCTCGTGCACAGCATCGTGATTTGCCGCTGTCCAACTTCCTTCGGAGATCTGAACGGAGGTGGAGAACGAACACCCCACAGTTCTGACGTGGATGAGGCCTCCATTATCTTTTTACCAGGTGATATGAGCTGAATGCTGACGTGGATAGGGGCAAGGTAGGTGGTTGGTTAGGAGCAAAGTTTGAGAAGTTTCTGGGTCATTAGATGATTAGTGGGCCGATTGAGACTCTGCGTGGTATTGGTCATGGTTCATCAAACTTGGACTCGATAGCGGTGATTCCCTAGCGCTGTGATGAATATAATTCCTTTTGTGACTCATGCAAGTCTGAGTCTCTTTAGGTGCAAACAGCTCAGATAGGTCCAGTATCCAGAACGTTGAAACCCATACCACAACTTGAACACCATGATACTCGTCAGATACCTGAGAACAATCAACTATAGAAGGGGATTCTACTCAGAATGCAGAGAACATACATGTCGCTTATCCGAGAATTGCGGTCCATGATCGCCTTAAGGTGACTTGAGAGTTCCTTCTTGGGCCAGGACGTGAAAAAGGGAACCTATGGTAAAACAACACAAAGCTTATATCCATACTGACTTCATGATCAACGGTCAACAGTGTCCGGATTCGACGACCAGCTCAGAACATGTGTGTGCACTGCCACATCCTCTACCTAAGCGAATGACAGAGCTCTTGGCAGGTGGATTTCAACATCTGCCGTTCTGGTGCCTGCGACCATTTTCAATGCTTACCTTCCGCCAAGGTGGCCGCCGGCCACAGGAGAATGACTAGTACAAAGTAAATCGGGAGTCGGGAAAACGGATAAGCAAACTCGCAAAGATGGGGGATTTACTTGGCATATGCAGGAGTCGTTCATCTCTATGTGCCAGCCCAGCCGAGTGGTTCGTAGCAGCACAGACTTTCGGGACGCTTGGCCTGTTTCTCCTTGGCCAAAGCCTAGTGGCCGAATAGGAGTGGTTTCAAGCTACCGCATGAATTTCTTTCAGCTATCGACGGGCATGACAGTAGCCAAGCCTGTAGTGAGGATTGGTTGATGGGCCACCCACAACCGGCTGTGTGGTGCGGATCACGGGGTATTTATGCTTATTTTATGCTTGGCATTAGAAACGGCCGCCGGCAACGTGGATTTGGACAACAGGGTCCATGACAAGATTCCATGGTCGGTTTCAGCCGAGTCCTAGTCGGGAACTTGCATCGCTTATTAACGATGTGTGGCTTGATACTGGATCTTACGCTGAAGTCGCCGGGAAGAATGACGACGCTGTGACATGTGCGCGCATCTCCATGTTATACCCCTTTCCACCGAATCTGAGATCTTCAGCGCCAATTATCCACACTTCATCGCTTCTCAGTTTCCTCGGCTGAAGTCTCTGGGCGATCACTGGACGACAGTTCGCCAAGAAGTTGGGCATGATGCTCCTCGGTTGTTTACACTGAGCAAGTTAAGCTTGACCCATGGTGCTTACACGGCTTGATGTTGACGCCTGACAAGAGGCAACCCAGTCAATACGCGAGTCTCCTTCTTGGCTATCAAAGCTTACTGAGCCGTTGACAGAAAGAATGACGACGCGCAGTCATGATGTCGGCGTTGATGACGAAGCGGCCGTAGTACCTGGACATGCCCAGGTGGTAGACAGCTATGCCTTCGTCGTGTTCTTGCTGCAATGCTGGATCATTATAAATATCAGATGTTCTCAGCCTTTCCTGCCTCCTCTTGTTCCATATCAAGACCAAGATCCTTCAGATAATTCGTGTTCCAAAAAGTACAACCATCTAAATCATTTAATCCCTATCAGCAAAGACAATGAGGCCCTATCTGTCCGCCACCCTCGCCCTGACTTTCCTCCTCGCCCAGGCTACCGCCGACTTAGACGTCGATGCCCAAGACGTCCCAGTTGCATGCCAGGCTATATGCCGTCCAACACTAGAGCTCAGCCGTACCTGTGATGTCGACGATGACCTCGTGGGCAGCGACGCGGCCGAGTTCCAAGGCGAGCAGGCCTGTTACTGCCAGAACCAGAGCTTCGACGTCGGGCGGATGACGGCACTTTGTCAGAGCTGCATGCAGCAGAACGCCGTTAGGGTTGATAACACCAGGGGTATGTAGGAGTCCTTTCAGAACTCACACACAAAGTGAGGTGATATTGGTGATTTCAAAAGGCTGACGATATGATAGAAGTCAACAACATCATGGCCATGTGCGCCTTCCAGCCAGCGCAGTTTACCGCAGCTGATGCGAGGGCGGCTGATGGCGTCGTCGTCCAGGCTGCTGCACCTCCGGGCCAGGACACAGATGTGCCCTCTCCGGGACGCGGCAAGGGGAAAAATCGAGCTCCACCACCACAGCCGCCTCTTGTTCCTGGCCAGGCTCCGCCCCCTCCACCCCCTGTCCCCGGCCAAGCTCCGCCACCACCTCCTCCAGTCCCGGGCCAAGAGCCCCCTCTGCCGCCGCCTATCCCGGGCCAAGCTCCGCCACCACCTCCCCCAGTCCCGGGCCAAGAGCCCCCTCTACCGCCGCCTGTCCCGGGCCAAGCTCCGCCACCTCCACCGACTATCCCCGGTCAAGCCCCGCCGCCTCCTCCTCCGGTTCCGGGCCAAGAGCCCCCTCTGCCACCTCCTATCCCCGGCCAAGCTCCACCGCCGCCGCCTCCAGTGCCAGGTCAAGAGCCTCCACCACCTCCTCCAGTCCCGGGTCAGGCTCCCCCTCCCCCTCCGATTCCAGGCCAGGCTCCTCCCCCTCCCCCGGTCGCATCACGAGCCGGGAAGGGCAATGGTCGCAAATTCCGCCCTCGTGGCTCGAGCTGGAACTGAGTTGAGTGTGATAATGATGTGATGATCAACCAGGATGGTTATGATGTTATGATACTAGGATTGTCAACCATTCTAGTAATGGTAATGTTTCCATTGATATGTATCGGGTGAATGGTTCGTCTGTCTAAGAGAATGTTTACTACGAGGCTTGATGGGGTTTTATTATTATGTGCCGGACATTTGTATATACCCAGGCATATGTGGATCTGTCTCTACCGAGCGCACAATTGATTAGTTTGAACAGTGATGTATATATGTATTGATTCTCAAGAAATACTATAGTGCAATGCAAATTTGGGTATGCTGGAATAAATATGGCGGTACTGCGCTTATCACTGCTAAGGGCGACGGAGGCAACTTTCTTACATGGACCCAAGGCAACTGGACCGCTTCATACGTATCACTGTAACTGATGAGGGTATATGAAATTGGAATTTGACTCCCATCATTTACGATTTTGCACCGTATAACGAAGATTTCATTCTAGAGCCTACTAGACGCCGTGTGTGTGATTCACCTCAAGTGTACCCAATGCTGAACGTCACTCGCCAGCAAGCTTGACTGTAAAGTAAATTGAGGAAACGTCTTACCACGCTGCCATATACCGCAGAATTGCTAGCGTACTGAAATGTTCCTTCTTAGCACTAGGATTGAATAGATACAATCCATACGAAGTAGAGTTGCTCGAAATCGGTATACTAGTGTACTAGAACTGCATCATCCTAGTTGTACGGATCATCCAGATTTCGTATCACAACCCAAAGGATTTTTCGAATACCCTCCTCCTCCTTATCGTCTTTGCATTTATCTTTCTCGACATCTCTCATCTCCTTCTCGTATTCCCTGATCGCTTTGTCTCTTTCCTTCTCCACCTTTCTCAGCTCAGACTCTAATTTCCTCCCTTTTTCCTTTCTTGATATCTTTTCCTCTTCCTTGACAAGCTCACGCATCTTTTTGTCTAGTTCGTCTTGTGCTTCCTTCGAGTCTTTATGGTAGTCTTTGTGTGCCTTTTCCCGGTCCTTGAGCATCTTCTTCTCCTCCTTGCCTCGTTGCCTCTCGCTTGCCTTGGCGTGCAACTTACTCCACATATTGTTCGGCGTGTTGAGTTCTGGTAGTGGCGAGACTTCCAGAGGCTGGATCCACGGAACCATGACCTCGAGCCGCCGCTGCTGCACGCTGGTCGGCTCCGTCTCGAGGCCTTCCAATTCCACGATCGGTGCGAGTAAGCTCCGGTTCTTCTCCAGTTTACCCGAGGCATTCAGGATTGGCATTCCCGCCAACTTTGCGACTGCGTCGAGTCTAGCCACCTCCAATTTCAGACCGCGTGGCGCGAAAAGAGTCTCGTTTGCTTGTCGCATAAGTATCTCGGTCTGACCCTTGCTCATGGCGTATGTAGATAGATTTGCTGCGGCGTTCACTGCGCCGCCGACGATCTGTGCTGTGTGGAGGGGAACAAATGACACTATAGTTCCTGCCAGCCCGAGGACTTGCACCGGTGGTGAGGCAACCGAGACGCGGTTCAGCTTGTCGAGAAACTCGAGGAAGATTTCTTTAGATATGCCGTATGTTGACAAAATTGAAGGGTATGCTCGCAAATATGGTGAACCAAGTTTGTGCGAGGTAGCTGGTATCACAATGGGTTTCAGAAGACGGCTTGGCTGTTCTTGCACAACAGAGTATTGCGGCGGTGGAGACACAATTTGTTCTGTCTGTAGATTCCATTCCGAGATTTGAGACTGCTGAAGTGATGGGTTTTGAGAATGGAGTTCCATTGTGACGGGTAGCATTACGCTGTCCGTCCTTCTGAAAGAAGTGTCGGGTTGCGCAACGTGTTTGTCGTTGATAAATTGATAGACACGGAGATGGTGCGTACAATGTTAGACGTTGGACCAATTCGCAAGATGAGGTTGATAGGATATGTTGTGTCATTGCTGAAGCTACCTAGGTACTTATATGGGGACACATGCTGCAGATCTTGTCCGCATTTGGCTTTATGTCCCGAGCCTCACCATGTCGTATAGATTCTATGAGGGTTTTGCGCTCTTGTTTTAGTGTGCGGTAACCTATCTTAGGTCATACTTAGTGTGTTATGCGTCTGTGGCGGAGCGGATTTGGATGCGGTCTAATTCCATGGCCGTTCCCGCAACGACGACACTACCCGTGCGTTTGGCCCGCCCGGGTTGCCCAAAGCGTATGTTCCGGCTGCTAGCGTTAGAGAAAAGGTACCATGCGTGGTCCTCATAAACGTCTTATCAGGAACCACGAAGTTGCTCGGTGCGAAATAGACGACTGAGTTGCTGGTATAAAAAGTCGCAGGTACTAGGAGATTCGGAGAGACAGTCGGCTTTATTCCAAACAACAGTACGGCTATGCAGCTGCACTGGGAGGCAAATGGAAGCCGCCACGGTATCGTGAGGTTACAATTGAAGAAACGTAGAGCAATACGGGATCTCGTGCGTATGGAAGACTCGGCTTCTCTTGACAGCCCCTCGAGTCTCCAGGGGCAATATCACCCACAGCTCTTCCCAAGCGTCCAAACCCTGACCTATTTTCTCTTCTGCCGCAATGGCGTCGGTAGTCAGCATGCTGTGCTGCCCTCCTTCTTGGTCGCCGCTTGGTGCCCAATGGGGATAGCCATCATAATCAGTGAGCCTGCCCAAGCATTCGTTGATTCCGGAGTCTTCGGGTGGAACGATAAGGAGGTAAAATTCTGCGAAATCTTTCATGGCGTCCCGTTCTTGGATAGCCTTTGGCAGAGAGGCACGGCCACCCTCTCGACCTCGAGCCGTGGATATGTTCCGATTGGAAGCTAGCAGGTGGTCCCATTGCTCATCGACATGAGACCCTTTTACGCTCTTTATATCATGGAGTCGGCCCATGGGACCAGTTCATGATTAATGCATACAATATGTCAAAAGAGATATGGTCGATTGTAGTGGCACCGGGGGGGGGATAGGAGTATTATGTGAGCGGATGCGTCATAAGACGGCAGATCCATGTCCCCGCTTTGCTGCATATCAGCCAACTGCCGCTCTTAGTTCCACGAATGCGTGTCAAGCTGTTCCCGACAAAATCGATCCGTTCCACCTCACCATTGCTGCTTTCTTCGTCCGCCCCATCGACGTGTGGTCTCAAGGATATTCAGTAAATTCACGCAAAGGAGTTTGGCTTTTACCATTCCTATGATGACGGATGCTTTCCCAGAGCAAGTCGAGCCTGATGACATCCTAGAGTATCAATACGAGCCCTTGGTCACGGATGACCATGTGCGTTTGCTCATTCTCGATCCTGCTGGGAGGCTTGAGGACCCCCTTCGTTGTTCTATTGTCCAATATGACTACTATGCGAAGCTGTGTAGTAACGATCACACTCGCCATCGACACTTTGCCGCTGTATCATATACTTGGGGGTCATCCATTCCCACTCATCAGCTCCAAATCGACAAATCCCCAGTTCCGGGAACTGAAGACGCCGCTTCGACATACTTGAAAATTACAGCCACTGTCGACTCGCTCCTACGTCACCTTCGAAAGTCCCACAAAGCGGTCCCTCTGTGGATCGACGCCGTGTGTCTCAATCAGATGGACCACAGAGAAAAGGCTCAACAAGTCCCCAACATGGGCCACATTTACAGGGCTGCGAAGAAGGTTCATATTTGGTTGGGCGACGACAAGATCGACGATGCTCGCCGCGTGTTCTCCATTATCAGGGAGGTCGAGATTCGAAATGAATGGAACCCGACCCCTGATGAGGTCACTCTGCTGGCGAAGTTCTTTGGGATGTCATGGTTCACAAGACGGTGGATCGTCCAAGAAGCAGTCCTTGCCCATGAGGCTATACTACACTGCGGACCCAACTCGATCGCACTTTCTTGGCTACTTCGGGCTCTGAAGAAGGCATATGCCGGAGCATCAGGGCCAAATAACCTCGGGTATGGTCCGGAGATGCTGCTGTCTTCAGTTGGGAAGTACCAAGAGGCACCAGACGGGTGTAGTTTGCTTAGTCTATTGTGGGACCTGCATCTGTCTGAGTGTTCGGACGATCGAGACCGTGTCGCTGCCTTCTGGGGTCTGGCATCGTCCACAAGCCGGCCAAATGTTCTCCTCTATGACCAGGGAGCCAGCCAGATGTACTGGGACTGCGCTGCGTATCTTGTTCAAAGAGGTGATGTGTGGGCACATACATTGATTCTGCATCTTGCGGCATTTGGGTCATGCCGTAGGAACATGCAGACCAGTGGTGTACCGTCCTGGGTTCCTGATTGGTCGAGGAGTCGTCACCCGTTAATGCCTTATATTGATGGACTGCACGCGATCTTGACATCAATTCATGGGTCGGAAATGCTCACATACGAGACTAGCACCGTGTTTGCCAAAGTGAGAAAATGCAGACAAACGTACCTTCGGGCGTCTAAGTACTCCGACTTCAATGAATACTGCGAAAGCTTCAATCACAAAACGCAGATCAGCGTCCAGGGAAACTCCTTGCGGATTGTCTCGCATCCCATACTCTTCGCCTCACAAGCCGGAACAGTGATGGCTGTCTTTAAATGCGAGACTTGTAGCTGGCAGGACGTTTGGTTGCTGTTGAATGACTATGCAAACAGCATCGATGAACGAAAATCAGGGATTATGGATGCTACCTATCGGCATGCAATGCTCCCACTAGAGTTTCAGGCAATCGAAAAGCTGCTAGCCGCTGCTCACCAGGATATATATGGGGAAGAATTACCAGTCACCAATCTCGAAGCCCTGGTCAATTCAATCCGCTTGTCTGGAAGCCCTTCTCAGCAGGACATCGAAGGCCTCGAGGGAATTGGTCGAATCCTGTCCAGATTCGCATTGCTAGGAGCCAGGGGAAATCGATCTTACGCTCTCGGACCCTTCGATGCAGAGGTGGGCGACTTCCTCGTCCCGTTCAGCACAGCGCACCGCGACAGCCGCAAGTTTGAAGATCCTTGGTCAGTGGAAATATGCCTCAGACCTGTCTCGAGGGGTTCTACGGAAAGTGGTAAAGAGAAAATGTATCCAGCGATGCCATTTTGTCGAACTGTTCAGTGGGTTGGGTTGACCCTTCACGACCAATCGCAGCGATCACCGTGGTTGAGTAAAGACACCTGCACAAAAAGCTTTAAAGCCTATTGCAACGCTATGGAACATGGCCTGCCCGGTCCATACGTCTTTGACGTGATTTGAGATAAATTTCGTGCGTTACCAATGTGACAGTTGATTACTTGGTTTCTGGTATTAGAATAAGTACACAATATTATCACAGAGTCCTGACTGCTATTCACTCGCTAAAGCCATCACGAGTTGGTGATTAAGTGTATCAGTGTTCTTGGCCATTATCACTAATACGGACAGCTTCAATTGTGTATTCATACTCATCGTCGAGGAGAGCAGAATTGCATGGTGCGACAGCTTTTATTTGACTTTGACAGCTAAAGAGCTCCTTAGATACATTGTGACAGGAGGGCTTATCAAGGGGGGTCTACCTGGTGCAACACACGGCACGGCTCTTGACGGTAGCTGTGAAGGCTAACCCATTGTATATGTCCGGTATGCTAGGTGTGCGGCCGGCTCGCCAAGGCGATGGTGTTCACTAAGCCCTGTCGCCAATGTGTGTATACGGAGAGGTCTATACCAGCTGCATACAGTCTCGGTTCATAACAGAACCTGCTCACAGTCCAGGGTGGCGGCGTCGGCTCAGCTTACTGCCCTCCACACTGTCAAGGAGCTGAAATTGAGCGTCGATTGGAGGATCCGAGTCCCATTCTTAAATTAGACCACAACAAGTCGATCAGTTCCTGGATTGGACATACTGAAGTTGGGGGCCGTGATAACCTTACATATCATTACACATACACAATCATATATAGACAGACTTTTAGAGGGGTAGATATAGGAGTCACTCTAGGGTATAATTAAGTAGTAGTATAGTTATATACTTTATTAGTCTATAGAAGGGTCTCTAATAAGATCTAAGTATATAGTACTAGCTAACTAATTAGGGGTTTCCTATTTATCTACTATAAGTATTAGAGTATAAGAAAATATTATAATATCCTTATTACTTCTAATTACTAAGTTATTATAATTAATAAGTAGATAGTAATAATTTAAATTATAATAGTTTAGGTTAGAAGTCTTTCTATAACTTATCTTATTTCTTAGATATTAGAGTAATTTCTATAGAAGCCTTAATAGTAATTTTAAGATAAATTATTTTATATATTTCTACTAACTCTATATAGTTAGTTAATTTAATAAGTATCTTCTAATAATTATATTAAGTAAATTAACCCTTTTAATAGACTAAGTATTATAAGCTACTATCTTTACTATATTACTTAATCTTCTTATTAAGAATATATTCTATTTTATATAAATTATTTTTAATAGAGTTATTTTCTTCTTTATAATATACTAGATCTAATTTAAATAAGATTTATCTAAATAAGTTATTATAAGTAATATATCTACTTAAATACTAAATACTTATTATAAGGTAAATCTATATATTAATATTATAATTATTAGTCTTAAAATTAAGCTTATAAATAAGTAGAGAAACCTTCTAAACTATTATAAATAATCCTTTATATAATAATTAAGTCTTAGTATTTTAATAAAATAAGGGTTTATAAGCTTTATTTATATAAAACTAAACTTTATTACTAATTTTAAATTCTTTCTATTAATACTTAGTATTATATAATTATTTAGATTTTAAAACTATAATATTTATAATTAGTTATATATTTTATTAAATATATTTTTATATAAATTAAATATTTAATAACTTCTAAGTAATATTAATTAAGTACTTAAATAAAGAAGGGATTTTAAACTTAAATAGAAACTTATAGGGACTAATATTAATTAAGTACTAATAAGCTTTATTTAAGTTTTATTATAAAGTAAATAAAATATTTACCTATAATTTATTAGAATATTTAGTAATATAATAATAAATTACTACTTTTATATTTTAGTTTTTTTATTTAGAAATACTATTAAATTATAAATAATAAGTTATAATTATAAGTAATTAAGTACTAAAACTCTTTTATATACTTATCTAAAAATAAAAAGTAAACTTAATATCTTAGTTTAAGATAATTAATTTAAAGTAAGACTAATTACTTAATAATAATTAATAATTAAATATTATACTCTATTATTTAGCTAAATAAGTTATATAACTAGGAATTAGTAATATATACTTAAAGGTCTTATATATAATAAATATAAGTAAATTAAAGGTTTTAAAGCCCTTTAATTATTATAATATATTAGCTAATAATATCTTAGAAAAACTTATAATAAAGTTTAGTAATATTATATATATTAGTTCCTTTAGTATTTAAATTAGTTAAAGGTTATTAATTAGTTACTAATTATTCTTCTTTTATATATTATACTAATAATAATAATATAAATAAGTAATTATAGAGTAATACTTCCTTTATTAGTATATTCTATTTAGAGTATATATTATTTAATTTCTATTAAAGTAGTACTTATTATTATAAGTATTATATAGGAATTCTATTATTAGTAGATATAATATAACTAATTACTTAATACCCTTCTAATTAATATTATATAAAAGTTAGTTATATAAGATAAAATAATAATTAAGCTTAGAAGTAAAAATAATATCCTTATTATACTAATAAATAACTAGTTTATAATTAACTAAATTAGATATAACTAAGAATTTAATTATTTTAGTATATATAAGATCTATCTTATATCTTTAGGTAAAATAAATATATATAATAGTTAATATAACTACTTTAGAGAGATATAAAATTAAATTATTATTATTTATATCTTCTTAAGAATACTTATAGAGATTATTTAGGGTTATATCTAAAATACTAGGACCTTTTTACTAATAAATAATATTATTACTATTAGTAGCTAATTAAGATAGGGTATCTAATATAAAATTAAGGTAACTAATAAAATAATAAATATTAAACTAATATTTTATTAGATAAATAGATATATTAATTAGATATTAATTAATATAATTTATAAATAAAGTACTAAAATAAATATTATTTATAATATTATATATAATATTATAATTAGTAAAGACTATAATTAATTAGTAGTAATTAGAGAGAATTAATATATATAATTACTTTATTACCTAAATAAGGTAGGTAACTTTCTACTTTAAAGATCTATAATTAATTTCTATTTTAGTTAAATAATAACTTAGAAAGGTAATAAAAAGAATAATATAAGTAGGAATATATTTACCTAGTTTCTAAATAAAGTCTAACTTAAGTTAGAATATTATTACTTTAAAACTATATTAAAGATAACTATCTATTTAGAGGAAGAGTTACTTATAAGGATTTATATAATAGATTTATAATTCCTTATAAATATACTTTTAAAAATTTTTAAAGCTTTTAATCTTCTCTAATATAAGATTATAATATATATAATATATAAAAATCTAATATTTATCTTTATTACTATTAATAAGTTAACTAGTTTTATAACTCTTAACTAATAATATAATCTTTTATTATTATAAAGTCTTAGAAAGCTAAATATAATATAAGATTATTATATAAAAAAAACTTATAGTATTAAAATAAATCTTAAGATCCTTAAGTAAAATAAGAAACTTTAACTTATAGAAAACTTTAGTATATTCCTTAATAGTAGTTTATCTAAAAGTATTAATATAGAAACTAAGTAATTCTACTAAAGGGTATCTTATATAAGATTTAGTTAATAAAAAGGAAACTTTATATTAATTAAATAAGTCTAATATCTACTTAAGGTACTATATATACTCCTTAAAAATATCTAAGAAAATTATTAAGTTATTAATAAAAATATAATAAAAGTTTTAAAACTTATATAATAAGTAATCTATAAAGTATTATATATAAGTAGGTAAGTTCTAAAATCCTATTAAAGTAACTTAAGAATATTCTAGACTATAATAACTTATAATTATAAATTAATCTTAATAAATAAAATATATTAGAAACTAAAAAAAAAAAATAATAGTATTAATAACTATAATAAATAATTTATTATAAAGAGAATTAATAATATTCTTCTATAATAATAGTAGATAATTATTAGGAACTACTTACTTATTTAGTAGTTAAAGATCTACTACTATTTATCCATTTTCTACTCTATAGATATTTTACTAAATTATAAAGACTAGAATTATAAAAAGATAGATATTATTAGTAAAGTCTATTTATTTTCTTTCTTAAAGACTATTATAAACTTAGTTAATAAATTTCTTATCTCTATAAACTATTAAATAGTAAAGCTAGTTAAGTTTAATATACTATTAGTTATCTAGTAAAAGGATCTTTATTATTTAATCTTTAGGTATATTAATAGAGGCTTTATATTCTTATATATTTAAAAACTTAGATATTATATCTTATAAGTATTATATTTTCTTAAAATTAATAATATAAATATATATACTATTCTCTATAATAATACTAAGAATATTATTAGAAGCCTTAAGATTTATTAATTTATAAAGGGGTATTATATAACTAATATTAACTTAATTAGACTTAGATAAAAGCTAACCTAAGTTAAGATTAACTCTTATAATCTTACTATCTATAATATAGTAAATAGTATTTATAAAGGGAGTATTAGAGGATTCTAAATTATAATATTTATCTAGTAGTTAAATATTAAGGTTCTTACCCTTAGAGATCTTAACTAAATCTAAAATTAGCTTAAACTTATAGTTTATTATTATTTAGTCCTCTAATAAGGTTACTTATAGAGTAAGGTTAGGTATTATACTATTAGTAGTTAAAGTAGTTATTAGTTAAGCTATTAGTAATATAATACTAATTACTATTACTATTCCTAATATCTTAATAGCTCCTAAAAGAAATATAATAAAATAGTTATAATCCTTATATTTATAAATAGTACTAATATAAAGATAATAATTAATCTTAATAAGTTAGTTAGTAGTATTATATAAGATTATAATATATAAACTCTTAAAATCTATTAAAATATTTATTACTAAAAAATAAATAAAAATAAATATAAAAGACTAACCCTTAGATAAGTCTAAGTAGTATATAATAATATATATAGTCTTATTAAATATTAGAGTATACTAATAATTTATTATTATCTTCTATATAATTAGGTTATATACCCTCTTAATAATAATAAAAGAGACCTTAAAGTTATAGCTTCCTAAGTAGGTAACTATATAATTAGAGTAGTTAATTAAGGCTTAATAAGAATAAATTTATATATTATTAAGTAGAATATTAATAATAAGATTTTTTATAATTTATATCTTAGTAATCTATTAGAATATACTAGGAGTTTTATTAGTTTACTTACTATAGGTTAAAAAAGACTATTTAGTAAGTTTAGAGATAATAATAGGATCTAAACTAATACCTTTAATCTCTTAGAGCTTATACTTAGTAATCTTAATATTATTAAAGTTCTTAAAAAACTTATAATTTATTAGCTCTTAATAAACTTTAAAATTAAGGTATAACTTTAAGTTAGGGCCTTATATACCTACTTATATAATAATCTATAAATAAGTATATCTACTTATTATAATAAAGTTTATCTCTTTAGGTAAAACCTTATTTATAATATTATTATTAGGGTACTTTATTTAAGTAGGAATAGTATAATAAATAAACTTAATATATAATATAGGCTTCTATCTTATCTTATACTTATACTAGTATAAGTAACTCTTAAGGTAGTAGAATAACTTATTATAAGATATAAAGATATACTTATTATAGTAGATATAAAGGGGTATAGCTAATTAGGCTAGTAGCTAGCACTAACTAGCTACTAACTATAGGCCCTAAGTAACCTTCTTAAGGCTTTACTTATAGGTAGACTTACCTAATAGCTCTCTTAGTAACTAACTATAATATAAATCTATATATAACTTAGTTACCCTATAAGTTCTTCTATAAATAGTAGCTATAATAATATTTTAGTTTAGTAGTATTTCTATTTAGATCCTCCCTTCTCCTTAGAGAGCGAAGTTAGTACCTTTTTAAGTATTAAAACCTAGATAAAGTAAGTACCCTAGGAGACCTAGTAATTAGTAATCTAAGATAAGTAAAGTTAGTAGTAAGTTAATAACTAATAGCTACCCTACTAGACCTCCACCCCTTCTTAAGAAGTAAAAATAGTAATAACTTAAGTTATTAGTAAGTAATTATAGCTAATAAGTGAAGTTAGTAATGAATTAGGTGTGAAGTATTTATAGTAAATAATGAAGATCCTAAAGTAAAGGTAGTAATTATAGAGGAATTAGGTGTTTATAATAATATTAGTATATAATATAATAAAGGGGATGCCTTAACTAACCTAGTCTCTATATATATAAATATAATATAATTATACTTAAATATAAAATAGTAAGCCTATAGAGGATTAGAGGATTATAATGAGGATGCTATAGCTTCTTCTATTATATAGTACTTATAGTAGGTATAGAGGGGTATAGCTAATTAGGCTGGTAGCTAGCACTAACTAGCCACTAGCTATAGGCCCTAAGTAACCTTCTTAAAGCTTTACCTATAAGTAAACTTACCTAGTAGCTCTCTTAGTAACTAACTATAATATAAATCTATATATAACTTAATTACCCTATAAGCTCTTCTATACTTATAAATATAGTATTAGGTATCTTTCCTATTAAAGATAATATAAATATAACTATTATTAGAATTAAAGTTTAGTAACTAAGGAGATTCTAAATAACTAGAAGATAAGTTAATCTAGTATACTTACTTAGGAGAGCCTAATAATAAAGGAATATAGTAATTATTAATATTAAATACCTTAGTATTAGAGGTTATATAATAAGTATACTTCTTATTATTAGAGTTTAATAGGTAGTTCTACTTATACTTAGGGCCCTTATATTTCTCCTTCTTCTTATTATCTTAGTATAGTTTATAAGAATAATAATCTTAACTATTATAATTATAATTATTATAAGATTTATTATAATTATTAGAATAATATAAAGGGTAAGAAGAGTTATAATATAATAGTTAAGAGGAATTATAGTAAGATAAGTAATAATCTTAGTTATAGTAGTTATTTTAATAACTTTAGTTCTTATAGTTATTATAATAATAGTTAGAATACTTATTATAAGTAAAGCTTTATAAGTTATACTTATATATAAGTAATTAATTAGTATATTAGATATTATCTTAATAAGAGGTATTAGGGTAATAGTAGTCTATAATACTAATTAGAATATTCTTAGTAGTCTTTATATCTTCTATATATTTATTAAGTAATTTATACTTATAAGGGGGCTTAAAGTAAGTTTAGATTTACTTATCTATCTTATTCTAAATTATATTAATTACTCTCTTTTAGTTAATATTCTTATAATTAATAATATTTATTACTTAAGTATACTAAAGATTCTTCTAAATAAACTTATAAAGAATAAACTTATTCTCTATAATATCTTTTAAGTAAAAATAAGTCTTATTAAATTTATAAGTAACTTAACTTAACTCTATTATAAAGTAATTAGTTAAAGTATTAGTAACTTTCTTATAATTCTTTTATTATAACTTATAATAAGCTTTATTAGTAAGCTTACTATTTTATTAATATATTACTACTCTTTATAATAGAGTTAGAAATATTCTTAAGATCTTAGCTTTAACCTTAAAGGTATTATTTTTATCTTAAAATAAATTAAGTTAGTTAATAAAACTCTATATATTAGTAAATATAAGATTCTTACTAATAATAACTATACTAATATTATTTAGATCTTAATATTTAGAATTAAAAATATTTATTTCCTCTTTTTAAAGTTTATTTTAAGAGAAGGAAGTTATATTAGTATTAGTTAAAAATAGAGTTTTATACTAACTACTAAATAAGTTATAAAGAGGTTTATAACTAATAGTATTAGTATTTCCCTTAGGTTCTTAAGAAGCTTAATAAGAGAGATAATAAAAGCCTCTATTAATAAACTTAAAACTATTAGTATTAATACTATTTTAACTAATATTACTATCTAGGCTTAATAGATCTCTAAGAGGTCTATTAAAAGATAGTAGATATCTTATTAAAGATTTATTAGTAATAAGCCCCTTCTTACTAAGCTAAAAATATAAATTTATAAAGTTCTTAATTATAATATTATTAAAATCTAAGTTATTTATTAGTATTATTATTAAATCTAAAAGTTTATCTACCTTTATATTAATATCTTATATAGTTTATAAGGCCTCTATATTATTAGCTTTTAACTAATTAGTAAAAGTCTTAATATAATAAATATAAGTCTTAAAGATATTATTATTATTAAAATAAGTAGACTCTAATAGATTATTAGAAGGAGTCTATTTATTCTTAATAATTATACTTATATATAAGTTATTAGGGTTATCTACTAGGTTCTCTTTTATTATATTATTATTAGTAGGAGAATATATAAAATAAAAGGTAAATTTATTACTAAAAGTAGATAATTAAAGATTATTAAAGGGGTTTTTATTACTAAAGCTATTAGGAATAATATTAAAAAATTAATTTATTAAATTACTTACTAATTAGTTAATAAATTCTACTAAACTTTTAATAAGGATAGTAATATTATTTCTATAAGATAACCTTATTAATTAAGTAAGTTCTAATTATAATATTCCTAATCTCTATATATAGTAATATAAGGAAACTAAATAAATAAACTATAAAATATAACTAATAAATATAAAATAAAGTAAAAATAGAAGATAACTCTAACTTTCCTAATAAATATAAAGTAATTAGAGAAACTTATAATATCTATAATAATAGAGTTACTTAAGATTAAAATATTATTATAGGAAATAACTACTTAGATTATTTATTTATAAAAAGAATTTATACTTAACTTAGCTTAAAGTTATTTATCTAAATAGTTTAAAAATATAAAGTTATAATTATTAAACTTACTTTATATTTTCCTAACTAAGTATAATAGTTAGTAATATTATAATATTATACTTTTCTAAATAAGTATAATAATTAGTTAAACTATTATTAGAGAAGTCTTAATTAAGTATATCTTCTTTATAATATAAAAGTTAAATATTATTAATAATAATTAAGGGTATTTATTATAATAGTTATAAAGTAATAGAGGTATTATAATAAAGCTTCTCCTAATAAAATATATTTTTAGAGCTCTAAGAATATTAGTTAAGTTATAATAGTTTTTATAAGGTAATTACTTATTAATTATAATACTTTCTTTATAATATAGTATTATAGTTACTACTTATAGGAGTTATTTTAGGGTATAGTTAAGTAGTAGTGTAGTTATATACTTTATTAGTCTATAGAAGGGTCTCTAATGAGGTCTAAGTATATGGTGCTGGCTGACTAATCAGGGGTCCCCTATTCGTCTGCTATAGCAGAAAATGCTTGAATTTCGAACCTCTTTATTCGGGTGTAAGCTAATCTAGCTACGGAAGTCTTATTATGTTCTGCGGGCTACATCATGTCATCTTCAAATTGCCTTCCATTCAGCCTGGAAACCGTGGACTGTGGGAACTCGACCGGATGGTGCTTAAGGCCCTATGGAGACGTGTCTGGCTACGGGGTAAGACACTGCGTATGCCATAAGTCCTCAATCATACTTGACTGAGCCTAGTTCTAAAATGCCTCAGGTTATCATAGGTTTCAAGGGCACCGGTTACTATGTTGTGATCTTACTTGCTGCCTACTATCTTACTGTTTTCGATCCACGGCGTAACCCTTTTGATCCAGAGGGAGTAGTTCAAACCTCGATGGCCTCATGAGAGCCAAATCCTGTCGACTTCTTGGTTCTGGACTTCGTCAGAAGGAAGTGCACACCACGGTGGGCGAAAAGACATGCCAAGAGCTGGAGTCATTGTCTTGACACTGTGAGAACTACCCAGGCCTCCTCAGATCTCCCTATGAGAATGAATCTATTAGATACACATCACTGACAAGCGCTGCCCCGACCACATCCAGTCCATCATCCAGCTTTGCGATATCCAGGCTTTTACTGGGATTGCAATCCTCATAAGCGGCCTGATGTCATTATGTACCGGTATTTCTGCGTATCATTGGCAGATTATCGCCTATTTGGCATGGTTCTCATGCGTCACACATCTATCCGGCTTGACGGTTCTTCGAAATCGCCGACTCAAAGATCCGCGTAATATTAAAGTGCGCGTTGTGCTCATGTTTGTGCTTCTGTCCCTGTTACTTGTTGCCACTATACCCACAGGCCAATTCTCGTGGGCAAACAGTCAATTCAAAGACCTCCCCATTGCAGAAAAGCATAAATTCATGTCTTCTCCTGCCCTGTGTTACCTCAACCTAAACTCAGGGACTTGGGATCTCTGGGGCTCAGCTGTTGCCCAATCCTCAGTCACCGAAACAGGATCATTTCAGTCGATGATCGTGTCCGTGGTGTTTCTCATTGGTGGTTTCTCCGCAAGGACAGTCAAGATGTGCGGGGGGCTGTCTCAAAGGTTCAGCAAAAGCATTCGGCGTCCTGTTAGTCGCACTTTGCAGAGACTACTTCTCAGGCTCCTGGTCCCTTCCCAAAAGCAGGGACAAGATTCGCCGGAGGTGCAATCTATCTGGCATGTCATAGTTGCCCGGCCTTGCTTGGCGCTTTTTTTCAGCGCCAGAATCATTGCAGACTGCTTCAGTTCGCTTTTGGCGGAGGTATAGAGATTCTGTAACACACTGCCCACAATTTGAGATCATTCTGACTGTGTAATAGGTCACATGGAGCATAGTAGCAGTTGTTTGGGGGACTCTGAAAATGAGAGGAGCCATTGAGCAGCTGCCACAAGATATTTACGAGCAGGAGAATGACTGGACGTTCGGTCAGATTGTACCGATCCTGCTCCTAGCTGGGCCGGTATTCGCCATGGTGGTCCACCTCTTTTCTGGGTCCAACGTCTCAGAAGATTCCGAGGACCACGAGAGCTGCACATTATTTACCCGAGAAGAAGGGGCTCCCACTTCGTACCCCTTCTCCACGCAAAGCTCTGCACTTCTTGACTCCATCACTGGCATTGGCACGTCTCGGCCACCTTGGCTCTGGCCTTGCATCGTCAGCATGCTCATACCTGCCACCTATTTCACGTTTCAAGCCTTCTCACACAATTTTGCTCCCACGGCCGGAGTAGAGCCGTTCGACAGCCTCGTCGAGGTTTGGTTCACGCGTTTCGGGCTCTTCTGGTACATTTTCATTGGCCAGCCGTGCATATTCTCCAGCATACTCGCTATCGGACTAGCGCTGGACTCTTGGTATGAGGGATCTAGCAAGCTAGTTGCAAGAAGCAAGACTGCCCTATACATTTTGCTGCCAGCCTTGATGGGGCTTTCTTATGCGGCATCTTGGCACTTCCTTGTCTACCTTGGTTTTCAGTCTGAACTCTTCCAAGGCCTGTACATGCCTGACAAGACCATCCAAATGGTCCTGCTACATATTCTCACGTGCGCGTCACTGGCTCTAGTGTACTATATTTTTTTATCTTATTGTAGCCGTTCCGATGCATGTGTTGGGCAGGAGACGGAGCCCGGGATAGCTGATGCGAGAAGTACCTAACATTGAAGTAGATGCACAACATTTCCGATCTTGGGCACAACACATCAGGTGGCTTCTATAGTGTTCAAGACATGCTTCAAGATATTTTCTTTCTAAAGAGTTACCAAAATAAATGTACGCGTCATAACAAATGAGACAAACGTGGACAGGTTTTAACCTTTTACGGAGTCATATCTGTGACTTGTCTGTTTTGAGCACAGGGCGTGGGCATGTTTCCCGTTTGCTCGCGAACGAGACCCACAGCCAGCGCAGCCCATAGTCGACAATCAACAGCAGCTAACAAGCAGCGATTACGGCCAAATTGAGTTACTCCGTAGAAAAGCATTCGAATCCACATTTGCGGCGTGAGAAATACTACTATAAATAGTTCAATCACAGCAAATCCTTTCCGCGGCCAATTCATATCTCTCATTCCAGCAACTGACTAAGCTCTACCGCATCAAGAGGGATGAGGCTGTCCGCGCTGTTTGCCCACTTTTTCTCCGCTCATCCCCGTAGCCGATCCCACTGATGATAAATATGGCCCGGACTTTGCAACCAACACTTCTGACGCTACCAATCGATGCTTACAGGTAGACGCTTTAAAGCATTCGGGTGGGGCCATTGTTATCTAGCCTCATGCATGAGCAACCAACAGGGCGAGAAGTGGGCTGCGGGAACGGAAAATAGAGTGGAGAGCAAGATTCCCATTCTTGTTTGTCGTTTACTTTGGTGTTCTTTTAATCTATATTTTCAAAAATGGTGCTTTCCAGCGCAGAGAAACGCTCATTGTCATTTGCATCCAATTTCGAGGCTGCAATGACAGCTGGCCGACTTTCACCATGGAAAATCCTTACTTCAATCCCGAGTACCAACCGTATCCCCGATCTGTTCTTATTGGCACGTCGGTGTTATTTGTCATTGTACCTATTGTTGCAGTCTCCTTGAGATTCTATTCCCGGTCGATCATTGGTGCGCCACTGGCCATTGATGACTGGATAACAATTCCAGCTGCAGCGATTTGCATTGGTTTGTCCGTCAACCAACTCATCGGTGAGCAATGTCTTTCAATCTCTCGTCCACTGGTGCAATCTGAGGCTGACTTTCTCTTGTGGTCATAGCAACCACAATTGGGGGCCTAGGAACACATCAAGACCTTGTCAACGGCCAGCTAGCTCACACACATCAGCTTCTGGTCTATGAAAAGACAAAATATGCGTTTCACGTACTTGGTACGATTGGCCTCGGAGTGATCAAACTCTCTATCCTCTTTTTCTACCGAAGGGTCTTCGCAGTCCGTGATTTCTACATCATCAACAATGTCTTCATTGGCATCACCATCGCCTGGACTGTGGCCACCACATTCGCGCTGGCCTTTCAATGTTATCCCGCAAACCTGTTCTGGGATCTGTTTGAGAGCGAATACGCCGAGAATTGCGTCAATGTCACGGCTTTGTACATGGCAGTTGCAATATCGGACATGATCCTGGACATCTTGATCTTTTTACTACCCATCCCACACCTCTGGAGATTGCAAATGCCTCTGAGGCGGAAGCTTGCCCTCGGTGGAGTATTTTTAACAGGGTCAATGTGAGTCTACCTCGAACCCGTACGATCTTATCAAAAGGCTGAAACTCTTCAAGCGTCGTCGCCTGTGGTATTGCCCGAGTGATCATCTTCCAGTGGGTGATCGACTTCATGCAGGTCGAACCAATGGCCTGGGTAATGGACACTACCTGGTACTCTTCAGGTGTCCTGTTTTGGCACATCACAGAGATTGTTGTCGGCCTTCTGGGCTGCTGCCTCCCAACTTATCGCCCTCTCGTAAAACGTTTCCTGCCGAAGTTGGAGCCAAGAACCCGTGGTGCATCGTCCGCGTTACCACCCCCACAAGTTCCGATGCGCAATTATCAAGACCGAGCGTATTATCGTCAACAACAAGAGGAAGAGTGGCCGATGGTCAGGGGAGCAGATGGCCAGGCCAGGGCGGCTGGGAGTGAACCTGAAGATGGCGAGCTGGAGAATTGGCCCAGGAATCAAATGATGGTCCGCGCGGAGTTCCAAAATGGGACAACAATGGTCTGAGATGGGATTTAGCTACTTGTCTCCGACAATTAGTAATTGTTTGCAGCATCAGTTCTTGGCGATTCTTGATATTGGCATGAGTTGAAATCACTTCTAGCCATCTCGTAATATGTTTACTTGGTAAAAAAGGCCCTAGAAAGTACAGTCTCAAATCATGGAAACGGAAAGTGGCTCCTGGCTGGTGGATACTCCGTAAAGAGGCGTTGGTTGTTAGCTTCAATCCTGCAGCGGCCATGGAGACCCAACCGACCAGACGATGTGCAAATGGGGCGTTGCTTTCCAGCAAGGCAAGTACCAATCGGGTTGGAATCGCCGTCCTCAATGGGCCCATGACTCCAGCTGCACTTGATAGCGCTGAATCCTCCTTGTTGCTGCGAGTAGCCTGTCATTTTAACCGCATTCGGTGACAATCATTTCAATAAGAATACAAACAGTGCCTTGTGCTGATCAAATTTGATCCTGTACAATAGTTATTCCCAGGCCAGTCAAAAACTCGGTACCTTCAAATTTTCCACCATGGCACAAAACAAGGTTTCATCCACCCTGTCCTCCATACAGTCAGAATATCCTAGCCTGAAGCTCTACACTCCAGAGTCTCCTGACTTTGAGAATTTGAACAAAACCTACATAATCAGCCAGGCCAAGCCGGCGGCCATAGCCCGACCTCAGACCGCGGATGATGTCCAGGGCTTGGTTCGGACTTGCGTTCAGTATGGCCTCGAATTCAACGTCAGAACCGGTGGTCACAACTGTGTCGGACGTACGCTGGTCGATGGTGCCCTCTTGATTGACATGCGAGACATTGCCGGCGTCACTGTCAGCGACGACAAGAAGACCGCGAAAGTCGGTGGCGGTATCCTGGCAGGTGGTCTTTTGAAGGCCCTAGGGGAGCACGGCCTCATTACTCCATCGTACGTCAGGACATCTTCTCCAAAACACTTCTCACAATGTACGAGACCTGTGAACTGATCATCCCGTGTAGTGGCTCTGTTGCATCAGTCGGTTATGTCGGCTGGAGCACAAATGGAGGCTATGGCCCGTTCTCCAGCCTCTACGGCCTGGGTGTTGACCAGATTGTTGGTGCGAAGCTGGTGAACCACCAAGGAGAACTTGTAGAAGCAAGTGATGAGTTAATGAAGGGCATCCGTGGCGCGGGAAATATTTTTGGTGTCATTGTGGAGTTGACTATCAAGGTCTTCCCGCTCAAAGAGGTGAGTAGCGAAGTGGAGCAGGTCCTAGGAGGATGCTGTGCAATTGCCAGTCGGACTGACGAACCATTGTTTCATACAGATGCTGGTCAGCACGCTCATCTACGACTCCAGCGATATGCAATCCATCTGGACCAGCCTTACCAAGGGTCTAAGGAGTATAACATTGCCCCCGGCCCTACAAATCCAGCTTTCCGCGATGGAATTCCCAGGCATGGGAAAAGTTCTTGCCGCAATTGTCACATGGGTCAGTGATGACCATGATGAAGGCCGCAAGCTCGTCGATCAGATCGCCAGTTTCGGCAAATGCGTCGTGAACATGACAGAGACCAAGTCTGCCTCGAGGTATGTGGAAGACCTTGAAAAATTAGTGGCATATGGCGTCTATGGCCGTTCATACACCGTGAATCTGAAGGAGTGGACGCCTGCCTCTGTCAGCGCTCTGGCCAAGTACAGCCACTCTCTCCCTGGAGGTAGCGCCATGATCACGATCCACAGCCTTCGTTCTCCCAAGCCCAACGATGAGTCGGTCTTCGGGGCGCGCGAGGATCACCACTTGGTCGAGATCGTGTCGATGACATCCGACCCGGCGCTCGAAAATGAGACGGCCTTGTGGGGTCAGGGGTTGCTGCGGGAGCTGAGAGAGCAGGATGCAGCAAACATTCTCGACAGCGCATACATCTCTCTGCTTGACTTTGAGGATGCAGATCTGAATAAGATCTATGGCAGACACATCGACACGCTGATCTCGTTGAAGAAGAAGTATGACCCTGAGAATGTGTTCAAGCACGCAGCGCCCAAGCTGTCTGTTTAAAAGTAGACCACACATTACGAAAACTTGAAGTTCACACTGAATAGTCAAAAGAAAACGATTCTCCTCTCTGCTCATCACTCAAGTTTGCGCATCCAGCTGCGTATTCCATTTTCATGTCAATGGATACAGATTGTCGCGCGTGTCCATTGTAATCAGCATGCAGGCTGTCTCTAGTCGAGGGCGGTTGGCGCCAGCTCGGAGAATTCTCTCGAGGTTGCGGCCAGTGCGATTCAGACTCCATGATTGAGATTCAAATCCGCGACAATTTTCGATGCCCCGTACGAGTTCAACTCCTCCATTGTTTCTTCCCATAGACGATCCCTAAATGCCACGCCTGTTGTTGTGTAACTAATACTTGGGTACCTGCGCTGGGTCAGTATCAGTGAAGCACTACTGAGGGCTAAAGAGGTTTACTGACGGCTTGATCGTCCAATCGCTCAAAATCGCCCCATGGGTTTCCGTTCCCCGAGCCGCAACGGCATCCACGTATGTCGTTGCTGCAACAACTGCCTTCCTTGCAAGCAGGAATTGTATCAGGCTGACAGCCTTGCGTACAAAGAACGACTCCCTGGTGAAAAAGCCAGTGCCGCCTGTCATCCCTGGATTGACGAGGTTGATGACCACTTCGTTTTGGCTGACTTCCTCCGAGAGCCTCCACATAAAGATCGCTAGTAATGTTTTTGAGACACCGTACCAGCGCGGTTGAGCGAAGTCCTTGGGCTCGTCGAATGGCTTAAGAATCGGTCCAACGGTCTCGAGCTCGGTTGACCACATGATATCAGATCCCACGATGGAGAGCACGGGTGGTTTCAGAGTGTTTCCATTATCACGATTCTCCTTTTTCGCTTTGAGTACCGGAAGAAGCAGGATCGAAAGAAGAGCGGTCGAGAAGTAGTTGACTTGCATGGTGGCCTCATGCTCGGTCTCTGAGACAGCCGTGAATGGTGTCTTCATCAAGCCGGCATTCAGTATCACCATATCCAGGCGTGGCAATCCAGCGCACTGGTCTGCAAATCCGCGGCACGAATCGTACGATTCCATATCCAGGATCCAGACCGACACGTTTGATGATGGAAATTCCTCGTGGAGTCTCGCGGCGGCCTCATCCCCCCTCGCTTTGGACCGAACGCCCATGACAAGATGCGAGAGTCCCAGGCGAAGCAGATGGCGCAATGCCTCGAAGCCGAGACCTCCATTGCCGCCCGTGACGACAGCAACCTGGTCATCAAGGCGCAAGTCTTTCGGCAGTCCCGATGGCTTCGTCATTTGGCGTCTTATGAGCCCCAGGAACGAAGCCTCCGACGATGCTGACGCCGCGGCGTTCTCGAGCGCAAGTGACATGATGGCTCTTTGCGGTTGTTTTTTCAAGATATTATTTGAGACAGGGAGTGAATCAGTGTGAAATAACAAAGATTTTTTTTTCAAAATGGTTCGAGGGTTTTCTGTACGAACTCCGTTTCAGGTGGCTTATCAACGACAGTACAGAAGAGTTCTCCGGACAATTGCACAAGATTACGTATTCTAAAAGATCAGGTCTCCAAACTAAATAAGTAAATGAATTACTGAACTCATATATTATTGTCCACCAAGTTTATTTGAATAATTGCATTGTTTGATAAGCAGCCGATCATTCGTAAGCAGAGCGGCCGCAAGGCCCGCGCGCTAGTGAGATGGACTAAAAGGAACGTTCTTAATTTCTGTACGATTAATCATGCCGCCTCACAACCATGCTTCCAACCTGCTGTTACCGGCATTGTATGATATCTAACGCTGGGTCTTCTAGAGTCATGTAAACTGATGCTAGTAATAGTCAACCTTGTCAGGGCGAGTGTGTGACTGAGGCAGGCTGCCCACACACCACCTGCAAGCCCCATCGACCTCAGCTCTCAAATAGCTCATCGCAATCGGAGGCAACCTTCCTCCTACTCTTTTCCCTTAGCAAACTCTCATTTCCAATCCTTCGAGAATGAGCAAGAACTTAGACCATTTTATTTTCTCATCCCCTCAAATGACAATCGGATCCGCACAATTTGTCACGATTTGCGCAGCGCACTGCAAGAAGTACCGTACCACCGTTTGCCATAACCCTAACCCCACTCGCTAACAATAAAATCAAGCTGTTTGTCCTCCATCTCTTCGCAAGGCAACCTCCAGAGGACCTTTGAAGTTTTCAACCAACAAAACTGAGGCGGAAGACCGCAGCTGTGCCCTCGCCATGTCAGACGCAAACGCAACCACGCCCAGGGTCTTCATCGCCCGTCACGGTAAGACAAAATCAAAGTCTACATGTCTCGCCAGTAACGACTCGCTGACCTGTCACTTCCTGTGCCTGGATGATAGGAGAGACGCAGTGGACGATCTCTGGGCAATGCACCGGAAACGCGGACATCCCGCTGACTGAGAATGGCGAGAAGCAGAGCAGGGCCACCGGCGAGAAGCTCGTGGGGCAGGGGAAGCTGATTGACCCTGCCAGACTCGCGCACGTCTTTTGCTCACCGCGTCAACGCGCAGTCAAGACGCTGGATCTGATTCTTGGGGAGGAAGCAAAAAAGACTTTGGAGTCCGAGGGAAAACTCACCATTACGGACGACATTACTGAGTGGGACTATGGCACCTACGGTCCGTCATCTCCTTGCGTCTCGTAGAATGCAGGGCGAGCTAACATGCGTCTATGAAAGAGGGCATCACTCCAGCTCAGATCAAGGCTCAGCGAGCCGAGAAGGGCCTACCTAAGTGGGACATTTGGACCGAGGGATGTCCCGGGGGAGAGTGAGCACTCTTTCAACTACCCAAGGTATACGCATCGCACTTTGCTAACCCAACGGCTCAGGTCCCCAAGCCAAGTAACGGAAAGGCTCGATCGGCTTATCAGCAACATCAAGAAGATTCAAGAGCCGTTCATGCATGGCGGCCCGGCCCCTGATGTCCTCGTATGTGCTCATGGTCACATCCTACGTGCATTCACCAAACGGTGGCTGGTAAGTAGAATTCAGGCCGAACCGCTAAAGACAAATGCGGAACTGACTCTGTTTTCTAAAGGAGTGGGAAATGAAATTTCCGTTCCCTATGATGATGGAACCTGGTGCTATTGGCATCCTCAGCTATGCGCACCACAACATCGCCGAACCTTCGTTGCTGATCGGTATGGCCCTCTAACCACGGGGTAAACCGCCATTCAAACCGCTGTGCAGGCCCTGGAGCCAAAATTGCTCAAGAATCCATACGAGTGGGGCGAGTACACGCGTTGAACGGGCTCTTCTCCTTTTTCCCCGGCCCAGCCCTCGTATCCATCGGGGTGTTTGGCAATCAGTGTTCACATTGTCTCTTTGGCCCTTTCCAAGATCGGGTCAGTGTCAGTTTTTATGTCTCCGCAGACAAGACCAATAGACTAGTCATAACACAAACATATTTCGGTACCGCAAGTTGCCCGAGAAATGGACCGAACTTACTATGTCTCATCGCCTGGTCATTCCTCAGCTGGTACGCTGCTGTCAAGCTGCGTCGTGCTTACAGGTAGTAAAGAAGATTGCGGTCATTTTGGTCTTCCCCCAGTGCAGATATGGGAAAGTTATCAAAGTAAACCTTCATCTATTGCCTTCCGATCTTGTGACGTATTGGACGCCAAGCAGCCATCTCCAATTTGAGATAGAGGGTTGATTAGCCTGTTCCACGCTAGCAACTCAAAGGGACTATTTGCTTTGGGGATACATAAATTCAGAATGGAGCCGGATAAACCCTTGAAGTGTAGCTCGATGAGCATTTGGGCAAACGCGTGGGCCTCTAGGACCTCAGACGTCATGTTCACCAGCTCACAGATGAAGAAGTGGATGCTGGGATTGGATGCATATGAAGCAGCCAATAGGCTCAGACACGAAAATTTGCACCATATTTTACCACGGCAAGATATAGATTCTCTGAGTTATAACCGGTTTCGTCCTCAATTTATATACATCCATCGTCCTATCACTATCCGAAAGGGAAATACTCACCCAATGAATAGGCAGTATCGACGTGGCGGCGTAGGAAGAATCGGGTATTTCATCGTGGGTAGTCAGATAAGGATGTGGAGCAAGGACGACGCGTCTTTTGTGAGGTGTCGTCAATAAACCATGTGGCTCATGTGAGCTAGGTGGCTTGGAGTACATGGAGCAGTCTCAAGTTTTCTGCAATCATGGTCTGCTCGAAGTCATGTTTGGCCCCCAGATCAAGTTGGAACTTGTTTGCGGTGGGTCTTGGTGGAACCAACCCGGGGGGCGGACAGCCCCGCATAAACCCTTTAAGCATGAAAGTGTGCCGTTGCGGAGGAACACTTCCTAAGTCCCCGTGTATCCACAGCTTACGCGTATGCTACCCCCTCAGCCCCCTACACCTACAGGATCAACCAAATGTCATTTATGGGATCCACTGAATGTCATTTTTAGTAAACGCGAGACGTTCATTCGTCGATGCGCACATACGCCTTCAACAACTGCAATTAGAATGGCTTGGCGACAAGAAGAGTCGTCGCAAGGTCAGTACAATGATTGCGCGTCCGAGGCATAGATTCCAAGATGGGAAGGAAGAACGAGAAGCAGACTTGTCATATGCGCCGGCAGAGAGCGATAGAGAGCATATCTTCATGCATTCTTTAAAAGATAGATACCTCGCTCAAAGTTTGTCTATTTTGACGATCATCTTTATCCTCAACCTCATTGGTCGTCTCTTGATCTTGTCGCTCTTTTTCACCCCATTGCCCAAGTTTTCACCTCGTTGCTCAAGCCAAGATGCATTTTCCTGCCGTTCTCGTCGCTACCTTCGCCAGCTTAGCCGCAGCCCATCCCGGACACGATCACTCAGCCGAGGTTGTCGAACGCCGACAGTTCATCCAGAATGTAGCCCGCAGCGATCTTGGCCATTGCGCTGAGAAGCTGAAGGCCAGAGGAGTAGAGGCTAGGGCCGTGCAGCGTCGCAAGGCCATTGCTGATGCCAAAGCCAAGCGTGGCATCACCGCACGTGAGGTTGCGGACAAGAACAAGTCGCATCTTTCCACTGCCGATTACGATCTCAACACGCCTCTTGATGTGATCTTTGCAACCAACAATTCCTGTCTACTGAGTCCAGAGGTGACCGAGGGTCCCTACTGTAAGTTCTATATTGGACCACCATGCTTGCCCCCCCCCCCTTGTTTGCTTCTTTAGGACTTAGGCACTGACACATTTGTAACTTTTTAGACGTCTCGGGAGAGCGCATTCGCCGAGACCTCACCGAAGAGGAGAAGGGTGTCGCTTTGACAGTTGATATCGCCGTCTACGACGTCGACACCTGTGAACCTATTCCCCAGAGCTATATCGAGATCTGGTGTAAGTACATCTGCATACGTGATGCCCTACTTTGAGGCAGCCCTGCTCACACGCATATCTAGCTTGCAATTCCACCGGTATCTACTCAGGTGTACCCTCTGGAGCCAACTACACCTCGGCTCCGCAGAACCTGGAGACCACCTTCCTCCGCGGCCTCCAGCTGTCCGACAACGACGGCGCTGTGCAGTTCGACACTCTGTACCCGGGCCACTACGAGGGCCGCACCCAACACATCCACGTCATGGTGCACCCCAACGCAACCGCACGCGAGAACAACACCATCCTCGACACGACCGCCAGCCACGTGGGCCAGATCTACTTCGACCAGGAGCTTTCTGACCAGGTTGAGACCTACGAGCCGTACGCTTCCAACCCGCAGGCCATCACCACCAACTACGACGATATGCTCATTGACTCGAGCTTGGCCACCGGGGACGCTATGGTCAACTACGTTCTCTTGGGCGAGGAGGTCGGCGATGGGCTCCTCGCTTGGATCAGCTTCGGTGTTAACACCACCTACGCGAAGACGGTCAATGATGCTGCAACCTACTATGAGGGCGGTGGTGTTGCCAACTCCGACAGCACGGGAGGAGCTCCACCTATGTAGATGCGTCGAGAACCGTTTTATCCCACCAAGGAGAAGATGTCTACAGTCCGACAGCGACTCAGGAATACTTGGTAGTACATATTATTAGTTTTATCTGTGAATAAAAAATTGTCAACTATCCATATTTCTATTCTCTCAGCTCGCTTACTCATATGTACACGGTCCATTCCGTGACTTAGCCATCCGCGTCAATTTAGGCCCGGATAGCACGTATACTTGGTGGCGCTTTTGCAGGTGCTTTTCATTGACATTTAAGCTCGCTAACTATAGCACTACTCACTGAACGAGATGGAAACGTCCTTGCGCATCGTCATCCAAACGAAATCCCAGAATTAGATATCTAGATCTTTTCGCAGAGCTATTCAAGGATCAATCAAGGTTGACGAAGAAAAGCCACCTAACCTGACCTGTTTCGGCGACGCGATAGTAATAAGGTCGTCTAAGCTATTAGTATTAGCTTTCACAAGAGCTAATACTGATACCTCAAATCTCTTCTATGTCTTTCCAAAGGCTTCCCCGAGTCTTGAAAATCAAATTGGGGCCGTCATGGTCAGCGACAATAACATCCTGTAGTTGGAACTCGTCCCGCCTAGAACGAAGCTTGTCTCCTCCCGGGGTGCCCCCGCCGACCTCCCCAGCCGCACCAGGGGCCTTCTCAAAGTCAAAATACCACAGTGTCTTCGCCACCGCAAGACTGGCCTCCAGGTAGGCTACCGGCTTGCCCGCACAGCTCCTGTCCCCAATCGCAAACGGCGCAAGGGCACGGCGCGATAGCTCAGAGACCTCATCACCAACCCACCTCTCCGGCCGGAACTCAAACGGCTCCGGGAAGTAGGCAGGGTTGTGAAGCAAGCTGTACGGGCTTATCCCGACCATTGTGCCCGGCGGGATGACATGTCGATCGACGATGAACGGCTTCCTCTCCCCCGGGGCCAGGGTAAGGTCCTGTTGGCGCCACAGAGTGCCGATGGATGCCGGTGCAATCCGGAGACACTCGTCGATCACGGCGCGCAAGTACGTACAGCTTGTGAGTTGAGGGCCACTGTGGATATCCTTGCCTGAGGAAAAGGTGTTGCGGATCTCGGCAGCAAGTTTGGCGTAGACCTTAGGGTGACGGGAAAGGTAGAAGAAGATGGCCGTGATCAACGTCCCGGTAGTCGTTCCACCTTTTTGATGCGCAGGATTTGATCAGCGAATGCTTTCCAAATGGGCGGAAGCTTTGTTACCCGCCACTTGCGATGACAATCTCATCCCAGGAAGTGAGACAATGTGTGAGGGTCTTGGGTTACACACGTACCTGCCGTGATGAAAAAGACAGCCTCTGCCCATAGCTCACTCTTGATCATTTCTTCCTTTGAAGTATGCGATTCGATGTTGTGTTCGATATTATGGTTCATAGCAACATTGTACAAATCAAATTTGGCGTCCTTGTCAAGTGCTATGCGGGCCTTTATCATGCTTTCGATAGATCTTCTGAAGTCGTTTGACACCTTCCTCGCCAGTATTTGGATGAGAGGATCAAGAATTATGGACGTTGCGGGCCAGTTCATATAGAGCGCCATCCTTCCGGTGATAGCCGGAAAGGCTTCCAAAAGCCGCCTGTTTGTTGTCTCTGTCTGTGTTTTCAGTGGATATCCGAAACCTAGCTGGCAAATCACATCTCCAGCGAGACGCTGGCAACGGCGAGACATGTCCACCACTTCGTTTTTGTCCTGGTTGCTGGATCGGAGGAGCTCGCGTAAGAACTGGTTGACCTCAATACTCATTGTCGGCTCAAAGTTGCGCATGGCGTGTTCTGAGAGGACTCTGCCGACGATGCGGCGCTTGCGACTGTGTTCGCCCTGATCCAGGGTGTCAAATAGACTCGGAGTAGGCAGAAGACGAGAGTCTTCATATGCCTGCCCCTTTGTGACTTGCGGGTTCAAGTAAATGTCTTGCAAAGCCCCGACGGTGTTGAAAATTAGGCGATTTGGAGCCTGTCTGAAGACGGAACCTGGGTTGTTCTGTTAGTATGCATGCAAATGCGTTTGCCACACCAAAGTTTGGTCATCGTATCAAGCTGCAAGAGGAGCACATTTTCTCACCATATTTGAGATGGTTCTCGTGGGTTACGAGGTGAAGATGTTTCCTGGCAACATGAATTCCACCATATGCGTTGGTGAATTTCGCGAGGAACGGCCCGGGGAATTTGCGTAGGGGATCGGACGACACACGGTACACGATCACAAATAAGAGCTATGAATCATTTTCAGTACGCCGACTTGAGATTGAAATTCACGTTGGGGCCTACCAAGGGAATGAAGACCGGGACAGCCCGTTGAAGCCATGGCAAGAAAGCACGAGGAATGTCGACAGTAGCCATTGGGTCTAACGTGTAGCAAGACAGAGTATGGGTTGGTGTTGACAAACAGCGGCGGGATGAAAAACGGAAGAGAAAGTGCACAGGATCAAGGGAGAGGAAACGGTACAGATTCGGCCACTGCTTTAGATGCTCGGGAGAAGGGCACATGCCGTGTCGCGAGACGGCAGCTCGTATAATGCAGGGAAATGCTTTGGCCAGCCAACACCAGTGGCATGCAGCCAGCTCTAAGGAAGATAAAAAAGAGGGTCGCACTGGAGTTGCATGTTGGTACCTGGTCGGATTGCAACCAATCACATCAGACCCGTTGGTTACTCACTGCCAACAGAAACCTGGTACCTACCGTTGCAACCGTCGTAGCATACCATTCACTGGCATTCATTATCTACATACTGCGCCCCTTACATAATAGATCAACGGGTTCATAGGCTGCACTATCATGAAAGTAGCTACATGTGCCCATCCACGCCCCCCATCCGTGAGCCTTGGGTTGCGAGCAACGCCGAGCCTTGTTTGCGTACCAACTGCAGCTTCATGTCGCCCCCACGCCTCCTAGCACCGTAGGAACCACACACAGGCTGCACTGTGGTCTCGCTAGCTCACACGATGCAATGGAGGAAGCTAGGCTCATCGAAATTAACAAAAGGCACACATTACACAAACCTTCACTTTCCAAAAAAAAAGATATATATATATTATTACTTATTCAAGTCAAAACAAAATCGCGAAAGAGCTTTATAAATATTTCTGTAATCCTCTTGTGTATATTAACGTCTTTTACTAAATTTACTTGTAAAGATCAGTATTCTCTCCCCCTGATCGAAGAAGCACTTGAATAATCACCCAAAGCACATTAACTTATAACTCAACTTGAATATGTGCTTGATGACGTTGATCCTAGATCCCATCATCGTCTCGCCTGATACTTTTCAACGAGCTTCCCCTGAACCGTCTCGCCCAGCCGGGCCAAGCTCTCCGCACGCGCAATCTCAAGCACCGACACCTCCGCGCCCAGCCTCCTCCGGATCCAGTTCCTCAGCTCGATACTGACCAACGAGTCAATACCAACCGCACCCAGCGGCGCGTCGAGATCCAGCTCCCCCTCAGCCCGCATCATAAACCCCACCAGGGTCCTGCCAACCTCCCGCGCAAGCAGGCCCGCCGCCTCCCCGGATCTCAGCAGCTCCAGGTCGGAGGAGATATCGCGGAGGAACTTGCTCAGCTCCTCCCCGGCCGATGACGCAGAGTCTCCCGAGTCGGCGCCGGCGCCTGCGCCGTGCTGTTCCATGTTGCGGTAGACGAGCATTCGCGGGTCTCTGCGCCATGGCGTCCGGTTGTTTGGCGCCGTGATAGGGAGGATTGAGCGCAGACCAGTCCCGAGCTGCGAACGCTGCACGTAGCGCGAGGTACCGCGGTCTTTCTGTAAGGCGGAATCATTTGCCGATGGCCCGGACCGCTTGAGCATCAGCTCCAGGCAGTCCAGCAGCTCCGGCTCCCTCATGATATACTGCCCCGTGGCCCTCAGTGAGTCCAGCACTGAGGGGTTCTCACTCACGTAGCCAACGTCTCCGATGACGCCGATGTTCACAACGCTGGCGGCGAGGCCGACTGAGTGGCGGTACGAGACGAAGGCATCCAGGAATGTGTTTCCGGCGTTGTAGTTTGCCTGGCCCCATTGGCCCGTCATGGCACCGAGGGAGCTAAAAAGAAGGAAGTGATCCACAGGCTGCTCTGCCTGCTCGTGGAGGAGGGCGTTGTGCAGGTTCCATGTCCCCTGTATCTTGGGCCGGGACGCTGCGGTCCATTGGTTCCACGACATATCGTCGAGGCTTGAGTCCTGTGGCACCGTCTTTTAGTCTTGAACCGTACATGGCACGTCAGTCACATTCGAGCTTACCTGCAAGACCATGGATGCTTGCAAAACACCAACGATAGGCCGGGCCGCCGCTTTTACGGCGCGGGCCACGTCCTCATAGATCGTCACATCTCCAGACACCCTGGTGACCGTACAACCCAGGCTCTCAAGCTCCCGGACAAAGGGGTCGTCATCGCATACTTGGCCTGCAGAGCGTGAAAGGAACAATAGATGTTTCGCTCCTTTCTCAGCCAGCCATGTAGTTATCGATCGCCCTAGACCACCCAATCCGCCCACGAAGAGGTATGCGCCGTCGCTCCGGAGGCACAACTCATCATATCCTGTCTCCGACGGCAGGTCCGCGTGGTCATGTGGCATGCTTACGACTAGTTTCCCTATGTGGTCTCCTTTCTGCATTGTTCGAATTGGCTCCGAGATTGTGCAGGCGCTGAACGTCTTCAAGGGGTGGATCGGTCTGATATGGCCCTGTTGATAGAAATCGACGGTGCGGCGAAGGAGGCTGAGCACGTTGTAAGCATTGGCTATCAAAACAAAACAAGCAAAAAGATAGGGCCAGGTGCTTAGATTGCATCTAGAACGGATGAGGTGTTTCTCTTCACTTACTCTCCTGTAACAAGCGGCCGCTTATCCCCGAGATGCGACAAGTCGAACCCCACGAACGTCCGGTTCGACAAGAAGCCCTCCATGGCCAACATACCTTGGCCCACGAAGTCACGGCGCCCAATCTCGACAAAAGTGCCGCACTCGGCGACGCAGTTCCACGAGGCATGTAGAAGCTCACCAGATAGGGCATTCAGGACGACGTCGACACCTCTGCCCCCGGTGGCCTGTTTGATACCATGCAGGAAGCCGGCATCGCGTGAGTTGAAGATCCGATTGTGCGGAATTCCAAAGTTCGCCGTGAGAAACTGGACCTTTTCCTGTGTTCCTACCGTGCAGTAAATCTGAGCAATGGCTGTTGTTAGCTCCAGTCTGCTCGAGAACGCGCAGAGAAAGGATCCCATGAGAGTTACACTTACCTCAGCACCAATCATCTGAGCAATCTGAATTGCTGCAATTCCCACGCCACCAGCTGCCGAGTGAATGAGAACGGACTGGGTATTATCACAGTGTCAGCCGCGCTCTGTGACGCATATCATCCACATTTTGCCCGGTAGCACTCACCATCCCTTCAGCTAGCCTCGCAGCATCAAGGAGACTGTATATGACGGTACTGTACACCACTGGCATGCTGGCAGCTTGTTCGAATGTCAAGTCGTCAGGCATGGTGACGCAAACGTGCTCGGAGACGTCGATGCTGGTAGTAAATGACCCGCTGGAGCACACCATGACACGGTCACCCACGCGGTGCTTAGAGACGCCGGGCCCAATTGCCGTGATTACGCCGCTACACTCGCAGCCCAGGCCTCTTCCTATTGCCGATGGCTCGGCGACGACCCCAACTGAGATAAGTACATCCTATTCGCTGCTGTGTCAGCTCTGGATTACAGTTGTGATAAACAGGTTCGGCGGGGACATATGAATTGTATCCTTCTCACCTTGAAGTTCATCCCAACAGCCATGACTTTCACCCTCACCATACTGGCACCCAAGATGGCTTCCGGTATCTCTTTCCAGAACAACGTGCTGGCCAAACCGGCACGGTGCTGCTCCAGCTTCTTGACCACCGCGAGGGGGCCTCTTTCTCCTTTTTCAAACACACGAGACTTGAGCTCTTCTGGGATGTTGACAAAATGATACCGGCCAGTGAGAACTCTGCCGCCGGCCACGGCCCACTCGGCCTCGGGAGCCACAGATGCGGGCTCCTGCTGAAGATGGGGCTCTACAGACCGGCGTCGAAATTCAGTCAGGACGGCGGGCACAAACGAAAGCGAGTCCGACCCGAAATCCTCCAGCTCCAGCGTGGCAAAGCTGACGCCCGTCTCGGTGCGGAGCACGCGAGCCACCCCGATCACCGGCGCATAGCGCGGGTCGACACAGCCAACCTGGCTCGCGCCCGTGACCCAGAGGATCCCGCGCCGCCCGCCCGCAGCCTGACTGACCAGGTCCTGGAACTGAACGAGCTGATCCTCGGTGAGGTCGTGGAAAAACGGCCGCGTGATGTCGAGCGCTGCGACAACGTCCTGGTCGGGCGGCAGGGCCTCAAAGCTGCCGAAGGGACGAGTCTCGACGTCGAATCCTGCGCTGCGGAGCTTCGTGGTGAGGACCTCGAGGGTCGACTCGGCGGGGCTGTCGCCGAGATGCAACAGCGTTACGCGCTTGGGGCGGACTTCGGCCTGATCTGGCACCGCGATAATGTTGTTGTTCAGGTAGCCGTCGTATGCGACCGTCTCTGCACCTGCAAATCCGGCCTGGCGGAGCTCCACATCCCAACGCTCGCTGCTGATATACGGCTCTGCGAGGCGTTCGTCCTCTGACCCGAGCCACCAGCCCGGGAGGACTCCCATGACCATGTTGATCCATTTGGTCCCTGCTGCTGGTCAGCGAGCCCTCGGTTGCCTTCTTTCCTCGTACACGCTCCTGTCATGGGGGTATTTGAACTTACTAGGTGACAGCTCCTGCAAGAAGAGCTTGCCATCGGGGTGCAATAGCTTGCGGACATGTGACAGGGTTTCACTAGTTATGGGCGTGGCATGGAGAACCTACGGTGACAGCTCAGCAAAACACACTTGAGTACCAGCAAGAGCAATGTAGTTTTCAGTTTCTCCCCCTGGAAAGCACTCACATTACAAGCGACAATGAAGTCGAAACTTTCTAGCTCGAAGCCCTGATCCAACGGGTCCTTGGAAATATCAAGGACCGCGCACTCAATAGCAGAAAAGCTCTTGAACCGCTCCTTGGCAGCCGGAAAGAAGCCTGCAGACACATCAGTGTAAGTGTACGATGAGTACATTCGCTCTCCATAGGCGGACTGAAGGACGGGTAAGATAGTCGCTGTGGTACCGCCGGTGCCGGCACCTATCTCGAGGATCCTGAGATTGGGCTTCTGATGAGCCATTAGGTCGAGGAACTTCGTGTAGTCCGAGTTTTGCATGAAGTCGTAGAGATCATGCAGGACGTTGTCCTCTAGTAGCAGACCTAGGACGTCGGTGGTACCTTCGCAGATGGCGACGCAGTCCTTTGTAATCCTGTGGATTGCCTCAGCTGGGGCGTGTGCCTCTGTTTGCATGAGCTGAGCATGCATTGAAGTGATAGTAGCATCGCGAGATTCCGCATCCATGCTGGCTATGCTGTTGTCTTCTCCGAGCTCTACCGAGGTACCTCCTTCGATTTCGGCCGCGACAGTACTCAGCCAGTCACGGTACTTCTCCAGATGGGCCCGACTTGGATTGACCCCTACCAGACGGTGAACTATTTCCAGCATGCAAGCCATGGAAAACCTGTCAAGAAGGGCATGTACTTCTCGTCTCTCCTTGGCCTGACGTATCAACAGCGCGGAATCCATAAGGTTGATAGCTTCCTTCCACTCGAGCTCAACGGCTGCATGCAGGTCTTCCTCAGTGTCGTCAGTAGAGTCGCCAATGAACGACATCTGCACCCCTTTGATTCGTACAGCCAACTCGCCATTCGAGACGACTAACGCATCTCCAGTAAACGCATTCCTCAAGGAATCTGATGCCTCAACGCGCGTGGTCATCTCAGGTGACGCTGGTGGGCATATATACATCTCCTCGATGTATGACGGGACTGCAACATTTTTTATACGCCGCGTGAGTCCGTGGCTTACGGCTGGAAGCACAGCTTGCAAGACGCAATCAAGCGTCGCGGGGTGTATGGCATAAGGCGATTCTCCGTCGTGAACATTGTTGGTCATGCCCGCAACAAGTTCGGGCCGCTGGGTATCGGCAGTGATGTCCTTGAGGCCGAGAAATCGCGGGCCGTATTCGATGCCCATTGACCGAAATTTCCGGTACAAAGCTTTGGTCGAGACAAGGCGAGGCAGAGGGGCGATGTCTAGTCCGGCAACGTCTTGCTCCGATCCTTCGCCTGCGCGTACCTCGCCCGATGAGTGCTTCAGCCAGCCGCCGTTCTGGTGGCTGGATATACTGAAGCTATACCAGCTTGACTCAGAGGAGCTCGTCAGTGGGACCTTCTGAAGTTGGGTGACCACCTCGACGGCTGACGCATCCTGGGTCAAGATCATGGCTGCCTTGAAATGGACCCGCCTCACGGTAAAGTCGCTGGAGCCCGTGAGCTGGCGGACGGCCTCGCCAGCCATGGTGACGTACCCGACGCCCGGGAAAACAATGTCACCGGCTATCTCATGGTCCTTGATCCAAGGGACCACGTCCAGACGGAGCAGATTGCGCCAGCTGGGAGCATGGTCAGTGCTCTCCAAGACCCGCGAGCCCAGGATGTCGTGGTGCGGGAACTCGCGGAGACGCCACTCGCGCGCCAGGCGGCTCTCGTTCCAAAGGTTTTCCTCATAGTGCCACGGATACAGCGGAAGATCAGTTAAGAAGTTGCCGTCGCTGCCGAAGATTGCGCCAAGGTCGAGACTACTGTTCGCCGACCAGAGTTCCCCGAGGGCTTTGAGGAGGCTTGCGTGTGAGTCTTGGCCTCTTGTCAAGACACTTGTGTAGTCGGTGTTCATTGCATCAGCTGCTTTAAATATCTGTCTCAAAGGGCCAGCCAGAGACGAGTGCGGTCCTATCTCGACGAAAGTCTTGCGCCCGGGCTCCTGCAAGATGTTGTTGACGGCAGTGGAGAATCGTACAGGTGAGGTGAGGTTGTCAACCCAGTACTGCGTGCCCAGATCCGCACCATGTAATATCTTGTGGCAGGTCACACTGGAATAGAACGGCATTTGTGGGTCCTCTGAAGTGCTGACATCGGGCATCAGGTGCAGATACTGTGATGCTAGCTCTTTCATATGATCTGGGTGGAGACGGTTCAGTCTTTATTCAGAGTACGACTTGCGCAGCCAAAGCAGACGGGTGAATCCGATGAAGGACATGGAATATGGGCATTATCCGAGTAAAGACGTAGGAAGATGATTGTTACTCACGGGAATGGTAAGCCCTGTCAACTCGAAGAGCACGGACGAATACATCCGGGTTTGCATCCTTGATTCTCTGCATGGCTCCTTCGACTGCATCTTTGTCGCCAGTGATAGTCGTACTCTCGGGGCTATTCTCACAGCCGATCAATACTCCCTCGGCAAGGTATGGCTGGACTTGATCCGGCCCAAGCCCGATTGCAGCCATCCGACCAGGTGTTGCCTTGGTGTTCCCGGCTTCTTCAAGCATGACCTTGCCGCGATAGTACGCCACCGATATCGCCTGATCTGCTGAGATTGAGCCACACGAGTATGCCGCAGCAATCTCTCCGCTGGAGTGTCCGACAACTATGTCCGGCCGTACGCCGTATCGCTCGAGGAGCTGGACGAGCGCCACCTGGATGGCAGTACTGAGGGGCTGTGATAACTCTGCCTGGTTGATACGACTGGTCTTCTGACTGGACAACATTTCATCTGCCAGATAATTAGCATCATTGACGCTGTCCATCTAATCGTGTGTGGGTGCATTTGTAGGAGTCCATTTTTCTTTCTCTCCAATCTTTCCGCATCCAGGGGGCGCTCTGCTCACCGACTAAATGCCAGGTTGGTCCATCTGGGAGCTTGTGCAAGACATCATCCATGGCCTGAAGACTGGCCCGGAATTCAGGGACATTCAAAATTAGCTCCTTGCCCATCTCTGCCCACTGAGCTCCCTGGCCTCCAAAGACGAACACTGTCTTGGGCCGCTCACGGGGAACGGGGCGCGATGAGTACACGGGGTTCCAGTCACCAGCTCCATCTGCAACGACGAACGCTCGCTGGTTTAACGCCTCCCGCTTCAAGCCCAAAGAGTAGCTCATATCTGAGAGGCGTGATGGATTCAAGTGGTGGTAAGACTGGTGATCATCGATCATCTTTTTCAACGCCTTGGGGTGCTTAGCTGAGAATAGCAGAAGATTGGGGCGTGTGATCGGCTCAAGTTCGTGTGAGTGCTTGCTTGGCTTGTTCTCTGCGTTGAATGATTTTGCGGATGATAGGACCACCTAGTGAAGATCCGTGTCAGTATCATCTTGCAAGTCTTCATGAGGTAATTATTTTCATTTACATGAGCATTCGAACCTCCAATCCCGAAGCTATTGACTGCAACAACAAGATCACGATCTTCGGGCCAGGGTAGAGCCTCGGTAGGGACCGTAAGCTTGCTTTCTTCGAAAGGGACTACAGTCTGCTTAGCGAATAATTCAAATAAAACCCAAGCCTTCACCAGTGGATATGATTGACAGCTTACTCCTTGGATTTGGCGTTTTGAAATTCAGATTCGGCGGAATCGTTTCGTTCTCCAACGCCAAAGACATCTTCATCAGACTGGACAGTCCTGAAGCGCCCTCGCTATGTCCCAAATTCGTTTTCACCTTCAGAAGAATTAGCACCAAGTTGGTTCCACATAAAAGCTTAGTGTTTCGTTATTCACCGATCCTATGTATATGCCGCTGTCACCAAAGACATTGGCTACTGCGAGCGCCTCGATGGGGTCGCCGACCTAAGATAATGTCTCCACGTCAGCCACAATTAATAGTCACATTGGAAGGCAGTAAAGCCCACAATATCCAACAATATTATCACATACCGCTGTTCCAGTGCCGTGGCACTCTACCATAGCAGTCCTGGATACATCCGAGATGCCGGCAAGCTGGTGGCCGCGTCTGATCAAAGCCTCGTGGGCTGCCGTGTTCGGCGCAGTGAGAGTGGAAGATTTCCCACCAGCATTGATGCACGTCGACCGAATCACAGACCTCACCGGATCCCCGTCCCGGATTGCATCGCTCAGTTTCTTCACGTAGACAGCAGACACAGCCTCCCCGCGGACGTAGCCATCTGCGTTGGCATCGAAGGTCTGACAGAGCGCGCTGGGTGAGAGGACACCCTGCTCGTGCATCGTGAATGTGGTCCGGGGAGAAAAGATAATGTTGGCGCAGGCCACGACCGCAGACTCACACTCCCCAGAATACAGCGCTTGGCAGGCATCGTGGAGGGCGGTGAGTGAGGACGAGCACGCAGTCCTGATTGTCACACTGTTCCATGATGTAAGCTTCTCGCTCGGCCATGCGGCTCAATATTGGGAGCTTCTAATGGAAAAGTACCTTGGACCCATAAACCCGAATTCATAGTGGATACGGTTGGCGGACATATAGTCGCCGTATCCAGTCAGGCGATACATATGATAGTGTTGGGTATCACGGCCATCTAGTTCCATCCAATCGCCCTCGAACGTACCCACATACACACCGACCTTCCGACCGCGAAGCTCATTAGGCTTCTGTCCGGCACTTTGGAGGCATTCATAGACGACCTCCAGGGTCAGCCTTTGCTGAGGATCCATGGCCTGGATCTCTTCCTTAGTCATCGACCAAAAAGACGAGTCCATGTTGCCCAGGTCGACGTTATCAAGGAAGTAGCCATACTTAGTGGGAGTATGACCGAGCTTCCCGGGCCCATACCAGGCATCAGCGTTGTAACGGTCCTTGGGTACTTCGCAGCGGCCACTTCGTCCATTGTAAAGCATGTCCCAGAAGCCTTCAGCGTCTTTGATACCGCCAGGCAGCCTCATTCCCATGCCAGAAATGGCTATGGGCTCAACCATCGGCTCGTCAGGGGCAATTCTTTTATGGTGGCCGTTGATGGTCGTCGAAGTCGGTCCATTCTGGCCCTGCGCCAATTCGGGCGCCATGTTGCTATCCGCTTTATTTTCAGGAGTACTCATGACTGCAGATAATCTCACTAATTGACCAGCCTTATAGACAGCTGTGCAAAACTAGATATTTATTAGAAGCCCGACTTGGTGAGCAAACTTCACAAGCAACATACGTCGCTTTTCAAGACACCAGATTATGTATAACAAATGATTCATTCGCAATTAGAAAGGCGTACATACGGCTTACTGGCCAGTCAGCGTCTGGTCACCTAGCTATTTCGTCCGCTCACCTAGTACCTACAGTTCGAAGCAACTTCCTTATACTTCAAGTTATAAGTCCTATCTGAGTCAGCGCCAAGAATTGATAGATTACCGTGGCGGCAGTCGATGAGGTCCCTTAACGGTTAGCAGAGAGAGACACAGCAATAGAATAACTAATAGTAAGCAAGCCAAGGATCAACCGTAAGCATGGGAATTCGCCAAGTGCAAGCGGCTCCCTCCGAGCTAATCAGGCTTTGGCTGTCAGTCTGGCCGCAATCATGCTGGTCTCCGCCTCGAAGCCCAGGAGTGCATTTTTCGTTACCCAACAATGTCACTGAACATATTCAGACGTGAGCGAATTTCATCTTTGAAGGGTTTTGCAAGGCCCAAATACGCCTGCACCCCATTCGTAGAGTTCTCCCACGAACCCACGACATACACTCCGTCAATCACCGTATTTGTTGAAAACGCGCAGAAGGCACGGCCAAGTCCTCTGAGCCTACCGCTGGGCAGGAGATCTCTCTGCAGCTCTATAAAACATGCTTACAGGTCAAAAAAGACACCGGCATCCTCTTTCGCGGCAGCAGTGGTTAAGCCCTCGAGAACATGCCAGTGCTTGTTGGGCCCAGCGCACCATTGTTCTCCTGTCCAAAAATTTGGGACGAGTAAAGTCGCCTGAGAGGATCTCGCGGCGTAAAGATGCCTAAAAAGAGGTGTCAGCTGGTATTCAGCTGTTACAATCCGTTCTGAGGTAGAAAGCTCTTAGGGATGTTAGAGATGCCACATGAACAAATGCCCTACGATTAGATTGGAGGTTGTGCGCTCGGAATTCGCGCCAGCTTCTGCCCCACGGACAGAGTAAACCCCTTCGTCATTTAAAAGTTTTATAAGCTGGTGTGGCACGGTACGGCTGGTCATAAAGCAGAGTTCCGAGGTTCCACTGCGGATGGAGGTACGTAGAATTCATGAAAGCCTACAGTGACGAATTGGGGCGGGGGCAAAGTACCTAGCTAGGTACTTAAGCAGGTAGCAAGGTATACTTTCGTGCGCCGTGATAACGGGGCGGGCCGCGGAACTGGCCGCGGCTTTGACGTTCATATGCGTGTGCTGGGGTAACTTGGGCAGGGGTGGGTACTTTGTGGGTCCAGATCGACCGCACTTGAGGGAACGGCTCGACACTCAAATCTCTGCTACTCTTCTACCCATCGAGATTCTCACCTTTCTGCCCACTTGGACCTTCGCAGAGGCCACAATTCTGCTCAATGTTACTCTGATATATCTTCACGGTTGTATGCCACAAACAAATGAGCTCGCCCGCACACAATCACGCATTGAGTAGAGTTGTCTCTTCCTTGTCAAGCAAATTCATTTCATCATGTTTGGTCAAATATTTACTTTAGAACGTTGATCTCGTCACTGCTAGACTCTCCCGACTTGCCTCTCAGATCTTTTCTCCACAATCCTACGGAACCAAGTGAACAAGCGCTTCGCCCTCGTTTGGAATAGCGAAGATAACGAGCCCATTGTACATCAGGGCACTCCCAGCCCGTGTGATACCGCTGCCGTTCTTGGAGTAGTAGTCGGCAAAGCTGTAATACAGGGGCTGCTGTCCCTGGACCGCTATAGTGATATCCTCCGCGTCGCTGGGAGAGTGGCCAGTGACGTCGAAGACCACCGAGGAGTCGGGGTTCAGGTAAGCCGCTGCATCGATGGTGTTGGGCGAGGTCACATCGACGTAGATTTGCTTCGCGCCTGCCTTGATGAGATCACTTTTGCGGTAGGTAGATGTTAGAGAACAAGCATCACATAGGATGACACGGTGGAAATATGCAGGATGTGTCGAGCGCTCAGGTCACTGACTTGGTAGGGATGTTGGTGGTCGAAATGACCTTGCTCACGTCTACTTGGAAGCTGCCACTCTGGTGCCAGCGCGGGACAAGTGGGCTGGCGAGGGCCGGAAGGGCAAACAGAAGAGTGGCGGGAGAGAAATGCATCTTGATGTGTAGAAGGCAGATAACTCTGGTTGAATCCAAGTTTTGTTACAGCACAATGGTGAGAAGACGATGTCGATGCAAGTAGATTCAGACTATTCTGTTCGCAAAAGCCTGCCAGCCTTTATATGCACATTTTCATCTCTTGCTGATGGTCAGAAGCCATGATTCTGCTCTCTCATGGTAATGGCACATCGGGCCCTGTCATGCTTTGAGAAGGTGGTAGCTTGTAATGTGGAGCAGCTTGGCAAGGTACAGGGAATGCGAAGGCGTCTTTCAGGAACCCGTCAATCAATTTGACTCTGATGGGCCTGCAGCGCCCGGTAATGCAACCGCAGCGGGGCTTTCGGAGCTGGAATAGGAGCTCGAAAAGGGGATCGCGCGGCACGCCATCCTGCACAGAACCATGGTCGGTGGAGTGGTCAGGCGAGAATGCTCCGATGTCATGCAGAAAACAGGGTTAATCTCGTATTCTGCTGTCATACTCGGAGGCACTTGAGCGCAGAAACTCGAGGAAATATGATGAATAACAAATTCTTATACTATATCGGAATGTTACAACTGCCCACGTTCTAGGGACCAAGTTGAGCCTAGCCATACCATCATGTTGTAAGAGAGGGAAGAGTGCGAGTCTTGTTGATTTAAGTCGTTTTATATAACAATTGAAGTACTACATGTATACGACTGTGAGCACTGGGATGGCTGGAGAAAGCGGAAGGTGTTATAACTGAACGGCAATATATAAAGAAGCGGGCCCAATTTGTGTGCAGTGGGAAGTAGCCGGAACCGGGAAGTGGTCCGAGAGGCACTTGGGTTAGAGCAACAGCTCAGTGAAACCTGCTTATTAGTCAGATTCTATCAAAATCTCAAAATCGTGACAAATCCGCAAGACAGCCTTGCAATTACCATATTCAGGCAAATAGGATGCGGATACTCTGCTTTTCGTCCGAGGCAACTGGTCAGGTAGTGATGTTTGACATCGCACACGGCCAAGAGTGCCATGATTTGGCAAAATAGAGAAAAGACCCGGATAGCGCTCAGCTGCAGGTTCTTCTATAATATCTTTGTTGGGCGAAGGTAGCAGGCTATTTCCGGTCATTACCAGGATCTGCGCCTCGCTCTATCGCGGACGAGTTCCCAATGTCACTCGCTCAGGAATCTCTACTAGTAGATACAACGCTGGAAGTTGACCACGCATTTGCTCGCCCAGCCTTTCCGTCCGATCACCAAGCACCTACAATTCTAAGCAACTTTCTTATTCTTATAAGTCCTATCTAAGTCAGCACTAAGAATTGACAGACTAGTGTGGCCGAAGCCGACGAGGTCGCTGAACGGCTAACAGACAAAGATGCAGCAATAGAATACTAGTAGCTAATAGTAAGTAAGCCACAATTTTGGCTTCTATTCTCAGTTAGTGATTGGCATAGACCTGGAGTGTAGTGCTTACCTGGCGAGTGGTCTTGAGGCCGTGTAACTCTGAAGTTGTGTTTTATTTGGAGAGAGTGTGTGTGTATGTATGTGTTGGTGAGGGGTGAGGTTTTTGGCTGGGATTTCTTTTGTGGGATTGTGAGCTTGTATAGGGACTATCTTGAGAGACTATTCCTAGTCTCGCCGTATAACTGCTTCGCCATCTCGCCATAGCAGATTAGCCCTTAGGCTATATATCGACAAGTCTAGTCTATAGTACCGTCGGGAGCGATACTTCCTAGTCTTGTCTGTGCGGCACGAGGCTGTGGCCACGTGCCCAGACTTCTATATTGTTATTGACATTGTGTTTTTTTTAACGCTGGGTCCACTGTATGAAGGCACCACATACATTTTATATGTATGGGGGATTGGAAACGCAACCGCTTAACGCTGGGTCTTTGAGCGTTTACCACTGTTTGAAGGGACCGTACGCCTTCGGGATATATACGGATTAGGAGCGCAACCCCCCGTGAGTAAGCCAAGGATCAACCGTAAGCAAGTCGCGAAGCGTCAGCGGCCCCCGCTGAGATAATCAAGCTTTGGCACGCTGTCTGGTTGAGGCAGATTTAAGTAGCGGTTGGGTTTATAACGGGAATCTGTTTACGTTCTTTTCAGAGCTAGCCTGTATTGCTTAGAGTGCTTCTCTGGACTAAACTCTTCATCTATCTCGTCTTTGAGTAATGATGTGCGTCTTGTGGGTGTGTCCTCTACTGCGTCTAAGTGGTTGAAGAGAAGAAAGCTCGAAGAAGTCTATGAACTAGCAAACACGGAGTAATCAGAGTACTCTATTTCTAAGAGCATCACTAGTATTGCCGCAAAACGATTCAATTCACACCCGCGGCCCTCAAGAGATTTGATACAGCATACACAAGAGATGGAAATCAAGAATTTGGCACTGTATTAATTCTAAGGGTATAACCTCGACCCAGCGGCGACCGGCCTGATGATTTCTTCCTCCTCCAGCTTAGCCACCAAGCTCGCAAGGACATAGTCGCAGCCCCTAGCCATCCTGAGCGCCATCGACACAGGCAGGTACTCGACATGCATGGACTTTGTGCTGTTGTAAGGCGTCTCACCAATAGGAACCACCACCTCAGGGGCACCAGCAATGACCGCCACACGCGAATCGCTCATGCCAAGAGGTGGAGATGTAGGGGCGTCGAGGTACTCATCGCGGTACTCGGGATCACCGGTCCGGAAGACGTACGTATACACGCTCTCGGAACACGACTCCGGGTCATGACGGCCGTAGCCGTCGGTCTCGTACCACTCCTTGAACGTCGAGATATTGCGCAGGGCCTCGGCATAGATCTCGTCGGTGGCGTAGGTCTGTCCCCACGTCCAGCGGGACAGGGGACCTGGGTTGATGTAGGGCTGGCGGCCGTCGTTGCTTGCGGCGTAGTCGTCGAAGAAGGGTTTTCCCAGGAGCTTCCACTGGTCGTGCGATACGAAGACAGCGTAGGTTGTGTTCAGCATCTCGTCCACGGCGGGAGAGTCGCCGCGTGTGTCGGCCCAGAGCTTAGAGTAGTTGCCGGGCAGGGCTTCCGTGCCCAGAAGGTCGCCTAGTTTCTCAAGGAAGGTTTGCACCATCGTTATCGTGTCGCTAGGAGTCTCCTCAGCCAAGGCGGCTAGGTCAGCCAGAGATGGTGAGCTGTATAAAGTACTCGGGAAACTGGTCCAGTTGGACTGAAAGTTGGGGTAGTATGCCTTCGTTGCCTCGGCCCAGAGACTTCCGCTTCGGGCAAAGATACCAGCTGTATCGGACACAGGACTCAGGGGAATGACATGGTCCAGAGAGATAGCGCCAGTCGACGGCCTGTTGCCAAAGATGCCTTGTGCCCCCGCGGGCCCGCGCATCGAGCCACCAGTATCACTGCCCATGGACAGATCCAACCACTCGTATGCACCTATGCCAGCACCAGGCCCAGTGGAGGAGCCGCTGGGGTCTGAGTAGCCGTCGCCTCGAGGGTTGAACGGAGCATGGAGGTCGACCCAGTCCACAGTAGGTCTGTCACCGTTGGCGAACTGGACAGTGCCCATTTTGCCGACGAGGACGGCTCCGAGGTCAATGAGGCGCTGCACAGCAGGTGCAGTGTTGTTCTGAGTGCCGTAATGATAGAAATAGGCGCGATTGCCGCCGCTGGTAGCGAGGCCCTTGACGTGGAAGATGTCCTTGACGCCAAAACGAAGACCAGCGAGGGGCTGCTCCTTGGTGGACGTGTAGTATAGCCTCGATGGCACGGCAATGCTCTTGGCCATGACGTTCTCTGTGACAGCTGGAAGCGAGGTGTAGCCGCCGTGCCCATCGCTGATGACACCCTGGATAAAGGCAAGGTTGTCGTCACCATAGAGTCTATAAGCTCTGTAGACCTCGCCAGTGTAGGGCGAGACAAAGTAAGGACCCTTTGGTATGGCTGGGGTGATCGTGCCAGGGGTGATCACAAGCTCGACGTCGAAGTTATTCAAACCCGCTTTGATGGACGAGGTATCAATGGGAGATCCAGCATTGTCGCCAGTGATTTGCAGGTACACTGTCTGAAGGAAGGCCGGCTGGAACACATCGTCCAGCTCATCATACTCAGCGGTGACATTGGCGATGTCCACAGCGCTGATGTCCTCCGATGGTGTCTCGATAACGGTTAGAGGAAGCAAGTCTTGGCGGATGCTGGCAAGACCTGCTCGGGTGTCGTTGACATCAACCCGGGCAATCGGGATACCACCAGTGTAGTACGACAAACCTCCAAGCTCCACGACCCGACCTCTGTCGACAATAGACGCAGACGCATGACCGACGACGGCCAAGCTGAGTAGGGTGGACCACATTCTGCTTCACTCGTTGGGTAATGGACTTCGACGTGAAGTCAGCGACGGCGCCCAGATGACTAGGAGGTGTGAACAAGACCACCTACATTTCTACTACGAAGACCGGGCATGGTCGATCTTATATGCTTATTATCGAGTGCCACTTACATAATTACAAGGCACCCCGGATGGAGTGGCTGGAATGTCAGCATCAGCACCAACAAGTCTAGTATTGCCCCGGCCATTCCGACAGTCGGGATGCACTTGCAAAGTACGAAGCTGGGGAAGGATGCTTAGCACAAGTCCGGGCCTTATTCCCGGCACTTCCTGCATTCGACTACCGAAGACACTGCCAACCGATGTGTTTAGTCGATGCCGATGTCCGGATCATGTTGCTATGCCCATTTTACTAGGTGTGAAGATAAGGATGGAGACCATCTATCCGTAGTTTTGGCTGGGCATGGTTGGAACATGGTGTAAGAAGTGGGGCAATGGAAGATTCCACTATTTGACAGTGTAAAGGGCACCAGGGATCCTGTTCCTTGTGGGAGGGAACAATTAAGAGACAGAGATAAGCGATGGGCATGGCTTTTGCCGGGTGTCTTGGCAGACCCAGCTGAGGGAGCGAGGTCGCCAATTGCACGCACTATGGAGCTATTACCATCACTATTATATAAGCGTTCTGACGGAGTTAACGCCTGGTCTACAATAGGTATCTATGGGCCCACATCTCCAGCACTGCGACCGAGATTCCCGCCTAGCTGCTCATGCTCCGACAAAATGTTTCCGTCGTCTGGCCAAGCTGAATGGACTCTTTGCTATGTGAACAATCTCATCGTCCATGGTCAAGCCCAGGTCTTCGAGCCCAACTGCTTTCTGAGCACTGTGAACAATGACTTGACTTTTTTGGCTTCTGTTGTTCCCGGAACAGATGCACAAGGTTGCTGACATCCTCGCAAAATCCTTCCCTCCCGAGTGCATGCCCTTGGTCTGTGCCGCCAACCTAAGCGATCGTTCGGATCAGCGACGGGCAGAGTCGATGGCGAACCCACGTCCATCAGAAGTCTGAACATAGGATAGCTAATATGTGGCCTCACATGAGCTTGGTACTGGTGGCTACATGGGTATCATGTAAAACAAATTACAGTCCTCATTCAAAATTCGGCTCATCTAGCGATAAGGGGCCACCTGAAAATATTTCCAATTCTTTATGAACAGAAGGTAAATATAAAATCCGCACCCCTTTGAAACGCGTGCATCCTCTACGGCCCGTCGCCACGTTGGCAACACTAGTAACGAGCCGGCAGGGCACGTACGGTAACGTCAAGCAAAGAGCCATCGGTTTTTGTGACATCTTCTCCCGTCGTACTCTGGCCATCGGGACCTTCGATGAGAATTTTAGCTGCCGTCTGGGTCTCTCTGTCTCCAACGGCGCTTCCTCTTCGTCTACCTCTCGAGACGGTCCTCCCATGGCCCTGAGACCTCTTCTGCGGCCTCTGTCGTCATGGCCCCCTCCTCTCCGGGTTCTTCTTCCTCCCCTTCCTCCTCGCCTTTCTCGTCACTTTCCTTTTCACTTTTACTCTCAACTTCGCTCTCACTCTTATTCCTCTTGCTCTTCTGATTCTCCTCCCTCTGCTTCCTCCGCCTCCTCCTCTTCCAAATCGACGCCTGCCATTCCACTCTCTTGGCGTTTCGAAAGTCCTGAAATCGTGCCGTACCCAACGACGGCAAAGATTCCTCTATTATTCGGCAGAGGCAGCCACTTCTGGCTCGATTCCTCGTTGGGAAGGTTCTGAGCGTATATTGCCGTCGCAACGACGGCGGTGAGGATGAGTGTGATGGATTTCATGCTATGTAACAGACAAGATGTGGCGAAGAGTTCTTTGGCACAACCGTCGACTTCGAATGCAATGATTGAGATATAGAAATGATGGACAAACAGCTTGATGTTTGTATGTCGAATGTGGACGCAAAGGACGGGATCTGTGGGTTTTAACAGTATTTATTAGAGACTGGCACAAGGACGATCCGCGTTATTCTGAACAGCTCGCCGCACTTGGCTGCTCCGTGCCTCCTTGCGCGGTCGTTGTGGGCAGAGTCGGGTTCAAAACAACCCGCGTCTCACCTTCTAGGCCAGTGCGGTACATAGCGGCAGCGGTGCCTGAAATAGCACATCAAGCGCCGGGCTGCTTTGTGCAGAGACCCACTCTTAACCGCCATTTGAAAACCTCGCCTGCTGCTTGGCTGTCGCCGAAAAGGAGAATTTACACTGCCAAGCCTTTGGGCGAACCATCCCGTTGAGGCTGCGCGGGTCAAATCCGGCGTGGAACTTTTTTGGATTCAGATATGTCATGGCCATACATACACGCGGCCGTACTCTTCAGAGCTACTGGTTCAGGTTCACGGTCGTCCTCTTCGAGATAGTCTCCATCTCCTTAAGATGACTCCTGCCGTTAGACTCGCCACCAACCCGGCCCCGCCCAGACGTGTCCGTCGTCAAACCCCCAAAAGCGATTGGCAAAGGCGAGGACTTCCAACCAGCCGCAACCGCATTCGCCGTGCCAGCCGCCGACTGGGCAATGACTATCATGAGAAAGACGGTGGTGAAGGCCACCACGGCAGCTGGGAAAGCCAGAAACGGCCACCTCACGTCCACGCACGTCTTCTCCTCGAGTACTGTTCCTACCACTGGCCGCGCGGCAAGAAGGGATGACGGCGGCGGGTTGTACTTCCGGATCCGCAGGGTGATGGCCTCCGCCACGCTGGTAAAGGCGTAGTTGATGCTGTCAAAGCTCGCATATGTGTCGTTGAACAGGACGCGCACTTGGGGCGGCCCGTCCGAGGAATGTCCATTGGCCCCGGGGTTGATTGTGCCGTACAGATAACCTTGCAGATAGTCCGTGATCGACGATACCGAGGTATAACTAATGTCATAGAGACACTCGGCTGGGATTACGTCTAGAGGTAGACCAGTGCCGTTGAGTTCGGGACCGGGGACTGTGACGTTGCTGTAAAAGGAGTTGGGCTCGCCCGCCCACAGCGAGGCTGTTCCGTCACTATCAATCGCTTGTCAGTCAAATGTCAACGCAAGGGGCATCGCCCTCGCTAGCTTACGTTGCGTTAGTCATGACGTTCCAAGGTATAATCACATCGTCATCATTGATACCGAATCCTGCTCCCCGCAGCCTGGAGACAACCTCGGGCCCAGCACAAGTCACATCCGCAGCCAGCCAGTGCGGGAGACTCTCCGAGCTCGACACAAACATGTCCTGTTGGACCCTTACCAAACTCTCCCTCAGCTGTCCTGATTCCACGCTCGCCGTGTAAGTTTTGACACACGGGTTAAACCGGCAGCGGGCCGCCCCTGCGCCACCGAACCCGCTACACGCCCACGTGTTGTTTTCGTGCGCCGTCGTGCAGCCACTGCCGCTCATGTCCTCGGACAGCCGCATCGTGCTCGCGTAGTAATGGTCCTGGTACCAGTCCTCAGGCGCACCGGGAAATGCCATGGATGCCTGGATGATATCGATCCAGCCGTCTTGCGTCTGGTTCAGTGAGAACCATGATTCGGTCGTGCTCGAGGAGCCAGTCGCGGCATACGAGCCAGACGGAAGCGTCGTGTTGACCCACAGGTTCTGGGTGATCTCCGTAGAGTTGCTGGTGCCGTTGGAAACGGTGTATGTGACGGGGATGGACACGTTCTCAAAACTGAGTTGGCTGCTCATATCCTCGCAAGTGGCGCAGAAGCCGAGTGTCGAGTAGAGACTGTCGAAAGTGCAGTTGCCAGTGACACACGTGAATGGTGTCTTGATGTCTGCAGGATTGTAGAGCCCCTGGTCGATGTAGCCCAAGACAGTCGTCTCGGGTGGCCAGACGCCAGCATAGGTATGCGCCCCAGCCTCACTGAACATCGTCGTGCGCGGGAGCGTGGCATTCGACCTGGTGCTCGTTTGCTTGCAGTCGTAGTACCGGACCAGTTGTTGTGTGAACGGATCTACCGCCAAGGTCAGGAGGATCAGAACTGCCCCGAGCGACGCGACAAAATGAGTCCCTCGTGGGAGGAACAACAGCCGCAGGCAGCCCCAGGGGCCTCGAGTCGCACCGTCGAACACGACGAGGTCGTGCAGGGGCCTGTCTTTCTGGAACCAGTTCCATTTCAGCTGGCTGATGCCCTCGGTCAGGATCAGGACGGCGCAAGTCTTCAAGCCCGTGCTCAGGATAGAGACGGCCGTGTTGATGGACACGTCGAACGGCCAGTCAGGTAGTGGCTTGGTCTGGTTTGGATAGAGGATACCGATGATAGCGCAGAGTATGCCTATCATGAGGATGCAGTTCAGAATCTCCACCCACCACTGGCTCCAGAGACCAGGGTGCGATCGTGATTGTGAAGGCCCAAGGCCTGCGCCGCCCGCTTTGGCACCTAGTATCTCATATGAATGGCTGTCCGGAGCGGCTTTGTAGGGATTTTCCTGGACGTAAGCTGGGTTTCCCGACGGCCCTCGTGATGCTGCGTATGTCTGTTCAGAGGATTGGTTGATGCTGCTAAACAGACTTTGCGCTTCCGGATTGGCCATGGTGCCTCCCACTTCTCAAACGAGTTCATCCAGAGCAAAAGGAAAGGAAGAGAAAGGAGAGAAAAACACGCCAACACAAATGCATCGCAAATCATCACCACGCAGCCCTCGCCCCAATAACATAATGAAGGGGATCAGGGCGCAGAAATGTGGCCCACGCCTGAAGGTTGTGTGAAACCGCAAGTGCAGTGGTCAGATTATACCATGCAATCTTGCTTGGCGTCTGCCTACCCAGCCGGGTCAGGAATGATACTGCTGACAGTCAGGCTAGGTAGGGACCTCGACGGGGGACGGCCCGGGGTGTTGAGCCAATCGTTCACCATTTAATGAGCTCGGATTTCTTACTCGGACATCCATAGCACGTGAGATGAGACGAAGGATTTTAGCAAAGCAAGCCAAATCAAACGTGGCGGCGCCCGTTGTCATGCTCTACAAGAGCCTGGACCACTGCCCAAATCAGCGGTGTACCTAGGGAGCGATTGACAAGAAAAACTCCAGAACTATAGCTGCAATAGTCAATTGGCCGAAGTGTAGAAGCGTGCTGCCATTTCCTCCCTTCAAAGGTTGTGCAGAAGTCTATGAAGCTGATTTTCAATGTGTTCGAATTCCGCTTGCACAGCAGCTTTTCAGAGTGCGAGTCACACTCGGCGATGGATGGCTGGACTAACGAGCATTATGGGCATAAGAGTCATGTAAAACCGTGCTGACGCTTCTTGCACTGGTACCTAAGCAATATTCGCGAGTAATGTTCGCGATATTCAATCTCTCGCCGGCTCAGATTTCTTAGTCTTATCACGGGCACGGCCCAAGTTATCATTCGAAGTCCAGCCGTCCGTTCATCCGTACGTGTATCGTCCTTCTGAGCCTCATCACTGGTGCGTAGCTAACGGTGTTGCTCAGCTACCAAGCTAGTAACGCAAAGGATGCTCAGTCACCAGCCGGCTGTTGATCCCCGCCTCACATATTCGGGGTCGCTGGCGAGGATTATTTCAACTTTGGAGATATAGGAGGTCGGCGATGTGCCCACTCTACCCTTGTGCCTACGATCCCGCCTCCGACGCCAGCAAGCATTCAAATACTTATCTTCTTATCTTCAAAGAATCTTTAACGTAGGCGCACCAGCTTCCACCCACCCCCTAATTCCGCCCACCCTCCTCCTTCAGCCACACCTTCACCTTAACCTTCTCTCAACCACCACCTTAATAGTAGACTTTACTTCTAATAGTATTTCTTCTTCTATTTCCTTATTATTATTATTAAATACTCTTTTTATCTTAATTTATACCTTATAAATTATTTTAATATTTATAAAAAGCTTATTTAAATTAAAATAAACCTTCTTTCTTTAAATTAACCTAATAACTTCTAATTAATATTTTAATACTTATAACTTTTATATAAATAATTATTAAATTAATATTTTTTTAGTTTTAATTTTTAAGAATTTTATAAAAAAAAAGTTATTATATAAGATTTAAATATTTCTTATAAATATATTTAGTTACTATATATTTTAACTTTTCTAATTATTTTAAGATTATTAATTTAGTTTTATATAATAGGTAGAAATACTTATTAATATAAAAATAAATACTAATTTTTATTATCTTTATTAATTTTACTTTTTTTATTTATTTAATTTAATTTTCTTTAATAAATCTTATTTTAAATACTTTATATTAAAAAATTAATTATAAACTATTTACTTACTAGTTAAAATATATATTTAACTTTATAAATATATTAATATAAGCCTTATAATAATAATAAAAAAATTATTTTTTTATTATAATTATTAATAAATTATATTTTTTCTTATTATAAAAATATTTCTTAAAGATAATTTTAAATAAATTAAAAACTATTATATTAAATAATTAAAAGATATAAGAATAATATATTAAAAGAAAAATAATATATATTTTATTTAAAAAGTATTCTTATATAAAATTAAGTATTATATATATATAATACTTATTAATTATAAAAAACTATTATTCTTCTAAATTTAATAGTATTATTTTAAAGAGAAAGATTTTCTTAAATTAGTAAATTATAATAAATTCCTTTATTTATTTCTTTTTTATTATTATAAATTATTAGTTATTATAATCTTTAAGGAAAATAGAAAACTATTATTATTATATATTTAATCTTTTAAAAATAATAAAAAGAGTTAAAAATTAGCTAATAATAAATATATTATTAGAATAATAGTAGTTAAGCTATATATTATAAGCCCTATAAGGTTTAAAGGTTAGGTAAGTAATATATCTTAATAAAGGGTTACTTCTTTAGGTATCCTATATAATACTTCTTCCCCCTTAGCTAGTTAGTATTATATATTATTAATTTTTTTAGATTTATTACCTATTTATTAGTATATATATATATAATAAAACTTATTTAATATTAATTAGTAATTACTTTAGGTAATTATAAATTAGTAAGAATAAAGAAATAAAATCTTATATAAAGTACTACCTATATAATAAAATTAGGTATTTATACTCTTATATTACTTCTTAGGAACCTACTTATATTACCTAAATTATTAAAACTAGGGAATTAGATATTCTTAAATAACTATCTCTATTAATAATTATATAAGTAATACCTATTATTATTACTTATATTATATAGAATTAGGTAATAAATAGAGGTTATATAAGAATAAAGAATATAATAAGTACTCCTATATATTTATTAATCCTAAAACTATATAATTTAATATAATATTTATATTTATAGACTTTATATATTATTTTAGTTCCTCTATTAAGCTAGAATCTATAATAAAAGATAATATAATAAAAGAAGATATAGTAAAAGAAGATATAGTAACTTTATAATTCTACTCCTATAATTTATCTATAGCTATTAGTAGCTATAGTATTAAGCTATACCTAGTCTCTATTACTATTTATATTAGTACTATTAATAAGCTATTAGCCTATTAAGGTTAAAGCTATTATAGGCTATAAGTAACTTAGTCTAATACTATTAAGTATTATATATAAGTATTATTATTGTGTGACTTAGGTAAGTTAGCTAAAATGGGTAATTATAAAAGCTACTACTATTACCCTAAAGGTTCTAGCTCTACTTAAATATATACCTATCACAACCTTCTTATATAAGACTACTTAAAAGTAATTATTAGCCTATTAAAGCTAGGATAACTATTAGGTAAGTCAACTATATTCTATTATCTAGATATATAGACCTAATAGCTCTACCTATAAGCTATAGAATAGAGATTAATAAGTAGGTCTATCTCCTTATAGAGGTAGCCCTTAAGGTATTACTATATATTAAATCTATATTAAGAAAGCTTAGAGTCTTAATAGACTACCTAAGAAATTATAATATAGACTCTAATATTATTAATCTCTATATAAACCTTAAGGTAAAGTAAGAGAATAATAAGGATTTAATAAAGTTAGAGAAGTTAGTAAGGAAGAGTTTCTAGAAGTAGTTTAGTAACTAGTCTTAGTTATAGGAATATAATATAGTTAAATAAAATTAATTAAAAAAAATAATTATAAGTCTTTTACCCTTATATCTAGGAGGGATATTTATATTTATAATATTATTTAAATATACTTTTAAGGAATATATTTTTAATATTAAATATTAAGCTTTTAATATCTTAATAATATATAAGAAAATATATAATAGAAGTAATATACTTATTAATTAATAAAAGGTAAATATTAATTTAAACTTATAGGATATACTAATAAATATATAAGGGGATTTATTAGATATTTACTTTAATATATATTTTATAAAAGTAATAATAAATCTTATATAATTTAATATATAAGGAAATATAGCTTTATATAAGTTATATAATAATTATAAAGAATAAATAAAGCCTATATTAAAATATATTTATAATAAATTTATATAAGAATTTCTTAGAATTATAAAAAAAAATAGAAATATTATATATATAAAAGATTATAAACTAATTATTTAAGCTCTTATTAAAAAAAGATAATATATAATTAAATCCTAATTATATAAATATATTTATATTAATATATTATTAATAAAAATAAGTTTAACTATTATTTATATATAAATTAGTAGAAGAATATAAGGAATATATTATTTTATATATTCTATTAAGAAGTATAAGAAATTAAATAATAAATTCTTAAAATATATAATAAACTCCGTCTAAGATAAGATTTATATAAGAAGTTAAAAGTTACTTATAAATCTTATATATAAGGATTTTTATATAAAATATTTATATAAGAAATTTTATATATAATCTTCCCCTTATATAATAAGTATAAAATAGTCTAATTAATACTTAAAAAATATTTATTTTTAAAAAGAATAAAAAAAAAAATAAAGCTATTCTAAGAAGTTATATAATTTATTATATAATAAAGTATAAATATATATAAATTATTATTATAAATTATAAATTATAATAGACTAATATTATATAGTCTTCCCTAATATATTAATTAATTATATATTAAACTTTTATATATATTATATAGGATTAAATAAAAAATAAAATAAAATATATAATATTTTTAATATTTATTTTAATATAATAATTAATTATAATATATATTTTTTTAATTAGATAATATTCTTTTTTATATAATTATAAAGAGAGAATTTAAATTAAATATTTATTAAGACTTTTAAATTCCTTTTAAATTAACTTTAGTTTATATAATAAGTATTTAGAAGAGAATATTAAGGAAAAATTTAACTTTATATAATAGTTATTAGAATATATAAAGGAGTTTTAAAATTAGAAATAGCTTTATTTTAATAAAAACCTATATATAAAGCTTTATTTTTAAATTTCTAAATATTTTTTTAAGTAGCTCTTAATAGAATATTTAATTAATAATTCTTATATAAACTTATTATAAATATTAATTATATTAATAAATAATATTTATCTAATTATAAGAATAAATAGAAATAATTATATATATAAAAGAATAAGGAATAATATATATTTAGGAATAACTTTTAATAAGTTATTCTTATTTATATAAGGAGATTTAATAAATAATAAAATAAAAAGCCCTTTTTATTTAATTATATATAAAATTAGTTATAAAAATATTTTATATATAAAAAGAAAGAATATTAGTTTATTAATTATATAAAAGAAGAGAGATATTATATAAAGGCTTAGTTTTTCTAATTATATAAGGAAGACTTTAATAACTTTTTAGAAGAAGTATATATAGTTTACCTATAATAATATAAAGGAGAAAACCTTATTCTAAAGGAATTAAATAAAAATAAAGACTTTAAGATATATAAAGAAATTCTTAAGAATTTCCTAATAGTTTTATATTTTTAGAAATTTTTATTTTTTTATAATATAATAAGGAAAGATATTTTCTTTTTACTAAAAATATTTAAAGTTAGTTAATTTATTTTATATAATTCTTATAATATTAATTATTAAAGAAAATTATAAAATATAAATATTATATAATTTTCTATAATAAAAAAAATATAAATATTTATATATTTATAAAAGTATTTTAATATAAAAGCTAATTAGAACTTAAAGAAGACTAATATATAATTTAACTTAATAGAGTTAATTATATTTATTAAGAATCTATTTAAATAAGTTATATATTATATTTTAAATACTTTAATATTATTTCTATTCTTATTATATAATATAAATAAGCTAAAGATATACTTTAATAATATTAAGAATATTATTATATAATTAGATAAAACTTTAATTTCTATTATATAAAAATAGAGATATTTATTTTTTAATATTAATTATATAAAAACTATAATATTCTTTATAGAATTATAATTATAAAAGCTTTATTAATAATTTAAATACTTTTATATAAATTATTTATATAAATTATTATATAATATAAGTTATATAAAAATAAATAAGAATATTTTAAATTATATTTAAAAGGTTTATTATTATTATTAATTATATAATTTAACTTTTAAATATTTTAAATTCTTATTAAAAAATAAGAACTACTTTAATTATAAAGTTATTATAAATATTATATAATTAAGGAAGAAGAATATATTATATATTATAAATATAAATATAAGTTTTTAAAGAACTACCTTTTTAAAATTCTTATTTATATAAAATATATAAAATACCTTATATAAATATTAAATATATATATATATAAATTCTCTTAATTATATTATATATAATTTTAAGATAAATTTTTCTTTAAAAAAATTTAAAAATAATATATAAATTATAAGAATATTATATAAAGAAATATTAATAAAAACTTATTAAGTAATTAGAAAGATTAAGTATTAATACCCTCTCTTATAATAAATATATAATATTCTTTTAAAAGAAATTAGTTATTATATAAATAAAAATATTATATTTTAAATATTAGTTAAGACTCTTAATAATATTATAAGCTTTAATAAAAATATATTTATCTTATTAGTTTTTAAAATATATTTATAAATTATATAAGACTTATCTATTTCTTTAAATATAACTACTTATATAAATATTATTTATAAAGCTTTAAAAATATTAAAAAGAATTTATATAAAAATTTAAATAAATAGAGTAATTAATATAAGAAATAAATTAAATATATATAAGATATTATTTTTTTCCTTTTAAAATAAAGTTTTAATATAGAAGGAAAAGAAGGAATAAAAGAACTTATATAAGATCTAAGTAATAAATAATTATAATATTATAATAATTATTAGGAATAATTTAATATAATTTTATATAATATATATAAAATTATATTATAAAGTAAAAGAAATTATATAAGATAAGGAAAATAGAAATCTAATTTTAATAATTTTAAAGTTAAAAAAACTTTAAAGAAAAAGTTAATTATATAAAAATCTTATATAAAGCTTTATTTAAGTTATAAATTAATATATAATTTAATAAGAACTTATATAATAATTTTTAAATCTAAAAAAAAAAATTATAAATTAGTAGTTAAGTTTAGATAAAATAATATTATTATAACTTTAAAAGCTTTATATAAAGAATTTAATATAACTAAATTAAATATATTAGTTATATAAGAAGTCTTTAAATTTATATAATATAACCTTATTAAATATAAGGAAATTTAAGTCTTTAAGATTTAAATAATATAAGAAATTAAAAATAAAATAATTAAGCTTATAAAAAAATTAAAGCTTATTATATAAGGATATAAGAATATAAAAAAGGAAGATTTTCTTATTTAAGTACCTATCTTTTAAAGAATAAATTATTAATTAATTCTTATATTAGGTTTATTTTTATATTATTCTTTTTTAAATAAATTAAATTATAAAATATAATTTAAATATATACCTAATTAAAGAGTTCTCTCTAATAGATAATTATTATATAATTATTTAAGAAATTAGAAAATAAATATCTTTAAATATAATCCTTCTTATTAAGAAGCTATTATATAAACTTATAAAATTTAATTTATATTAATTTAAGATATATTATAAATATTATATAAAAAACTTATAAATAAAGTAATTTATATATAATTTATATTTCTTATATATATTAAATAGCTTAAATAAGTTTAAGATAATAAAAATATAAATAAATAATATATTTATATTTTATATAAAAAAATTCTTATAAAAAAAGAAGGAAGAAATATAAAAAATAAGATTTTATATAAAAAATAAGAAAACTTTTTCTTAAAGAAATCTTATTATCTTTAATAAGGAAATAATACTATATATAAAGATAATATTATATTTATATAAAAAAAATAATCTTTTAGATTTATATAATAGATATTAATAACTCTAATATATAATAAAAATATATTATATAAAAAATTAAAAAAATATATATTATATTTATTTATTAATTAAAAATAATATATAATTTATTTAAAATAATATAAATTAAAAAATTAAATATAAAAAATATTAAGTTCTTAAATATATAATTAAAATAGTAAATAAAAAACTTAAATTAAGAGTTAATATATATCTTATTAAAATTAAAATATATAAAAATATATATTTTTATAAATAATTTTTTTATTAATAATAAAGATTTAAGCTTTTAATTAAAATTTATAATTATATTAGGAATAAAAATTATTTATATATAAATAAAATTTAAAGTTTAAAAAAATATTATATATTAAAGCTTTATAAAATATAAGTAAATAATAAGAAGTATTTTAATTAGTAAATTATATAAAATAATAATTAATTTTAATAATAGGATAGTTTTTAATATAATCTTATATAAGATTATAAATAACTTAAAGAAACTAAGAATTTTAGTAATTATTTATATAAATTTTAAATATTATATAAATATTTAATAAAGCTAAGTATAATAAATAAAAAAAGATTAATAATTAATATTATATTTCTTAGAGAAATATATAAAAAGAAGAAAATCTTAGAAATATATTAGATAAATAAAAGAAATAATTTAATTAATATTTATATAAAAAGTAAACTAAATTTAATACTTATATAACTAATTAAAAATTATAAATTAATTATATAAATTAAAATATATATAAATTATATAAATAAATTATATATAAATATTTAATATTAAGTAAAGCTTAAGGTAAGAAGAAAGGAAGAATATATAAAAGGGAGGATTTTAAAAGTTTTAAAAAATAAGAAGAATATTAATATTTAAGAGTATATAAAGGAAAGAAAATAGTTATATTAAAAAAAATATATATAAAAAAATAAATATTAAGTATTAAATATTTATTTAAAGTAAAATATAAGCTTAAAAATATATAAAAAAACTTATTATAGGCTTATAAATATATAAATTAAATTCTTTATAGACTAATAAATATAGGAATTAGATTTATTATTAAGTTTTAAATAAAAATTTAAAACCTCTTATAAGACTTAAGATATTATAAGGGAGGTTTATATTAGTTAAAAGATATATAAAAAGAAGCTTATATTAATATTTTTTAATTATATAAAATTATTATATAAAGAAAAAAACTATAAAAAAGGAATTTAATTAATTAAATTTTTAAAGTATAATATAAATTTTATTATATAAAAAGTATTATATTTTTATCTTTATTTACTTTTAAGAAAAAGTTATCTTCTACTACCTATTATATAAAGTCCCCCCTATTTAGAATTAGAGTTTATAATTATAATAAAATTATAAAGATTAATAGGCTTATACTTTATATTATTATTATTATTATTAAATAAGTTTTTATTAAATAAGTTTTTATTAGAATTTAAATTATTAGATAAGGAAGAAATAAGAAAATTATTATTATTTATATAATACTAATTATATAAATTTTATATATATTTAATATAAATATTATTATAGAATTTAAAAATATAATAATATCTAATAAAGTAATTTAAGTAATTATATAAATTATATCTATTAGTATAATATTTAATATAATAAGTATTATATAATTAAATAAGTATTATATAAAAGTAGTTATTATAATAGATTATATATATAAAGAATTTAATATAATTAGTATTCTAAGATAAGAAGATTTTAATATTATATAATTAATATTAGAGGATAATATACTCTTTAAGTTATAAAAGAGTAATTAGTAGATAATATAAAAAAGGAAAGATAAAATAATATAAATATTAATAATTAGGTAGAAAATTATATATTTAAATTATATTTAAGATATAAAGAAGATTATTTAATTATAACTAGTTATATAATTATAATAAATAATATTTTAACTAATTATAAATTAAAAAGTTATATAATTAAAGTTATATTAAAAAATTAAATAAAAAGCTATTATATAAGATTAAAAATTAATATTAATAAAAATAAAGAAGATATTATATAAGTATATATAAGAACTATATATATATAAGTATATATATATTATATAATATAGAAGAAAGGGAGAAAAAAATTAAAAAAGAAGTTAAAAATAAGAATATTATATTTAACTAAGTAGCTTATATATTAGTTAAAAAGATTAATAAAAAACTATTAATAATTTACTTATATAAAGAAAGATTATTAAGTACTTTCTTAAGTAAAAAAAAGAATATATAAAGAAAAGTAGAAGAAAAAATAAGTTAAAAATATAAGAAAAGCTAGTTATAATATATATAGGAATTATATAAAGTATTTCTAACTTATATTATAAAAAGAGTATTTTATTAGCTTTTTAACTAGCTAATAGGAAAGTAGAAAGAAAGTATTAATAAAAAGGAGCTTTATATAAGTAGCTTAACTTACTTCTACTTTAGAAAGAAAAAAGGAAATATATATAATATTAAAGAAAAGACTACTAGTATTAAAATAGTAGTAGTTAAGTTATATATTATAGGTTTTATAAGGTCTAAGGGTTAAGTAAATAGTATATCTTAGTAAGGGGTTACTTTTTTAAGTATCTTATATAATACTTCTTCCCCCTTAGCTAGTTAGTATTATATATTATTAATTCTATTAGATTTATTACCTACTTATTAGTATATATATATATATAATAAAGCTTATTTAATATATATATTTAAAAAAAAGTTTATACTTATAAATTAAAGTTCTTTTATAATAACTTATTTTTATTAAAATATTTAATTATTAGTATTTTCTTAGACTTTCCCTCTATAAGCTTACCTTTATTAGTATTTTAATAATTAGCTAGTTTAATTATTTTTATAATAAAGAGTTATATAAAGTTAAATTATAAGGAAATATTCTTCTTTATTATAACTTTTAGCTACTTTAACTTAACTTATTAGAACTTATAACTTTAGAAAATAAAATAATAAGAGAGGAATACTCTAAGCTATTTCCTTTTAAGTAAAATAGCCTTAATAGAAGAGGAGAATATTTAGATTATAAAAGCTTTTATTTTCTAATAAGTTAATATATAACTTAGACTATTCTAATTAATTAAAAATAATATTAATTAGTTCTTTTAATTATTAAAAAGAAGTTAATAAGACTTATAAGAAGCCTATTAGCTTTATATATTATATAAATAATCTTAGAGTATAATCTTAGGAATATAAAAGGTCTTATAAGTACCTATGGTAGGCACAGAGGGGTATAGTTAATTAGGTGTAATTAGGTGGGTAGCTAGTAGCTAGCTAGTACTAGCTATAGGCCTACTAAGTAACCTTTATAAGGTATACCTATAGTACCCCTAGCTAGTAGCTCTCTTAATAACTAACTACTATATAAAATCTAATATAACTTAGTTACCCTATAAGCTCTTCTATAAATAGTAGCTATAAGTAATATTTTAGTTTAGTAATATTCTTATTAAGATCCTTCTTTCTCCTTTATAAAAGATAAAATTAGTACTCTTTTAGTACTAAAGCTCTTACTAAAAGTAGTATATAAGAGACCTTATAATTAGTATATTAATAGTTATAACTAACTAAACCTCTACCCCCTCTTAAAATATAAAGATAGTAATAACTTAAGTTATTAGTAAGTAATTATAGCTAATAAGTAAAGTTAGTAATAAATTAGGTATAAAGTACTTATAATAAATAATAATAACTCTACTAAGTAAAAGTAGTAGTAAAAGTAAGACTTAGGTATTTATAATATTAGTATATAATATAATAAAAGGGGATACCTTAGCTAGCCCAATCTTTATATATATAAATACTATATAATTATACTAAAATAATAAATAGTATACCTTTAGAGGATTAGAGGATTATAATAAGGATACTATAGCTTCTTCTACTATATAGTACTTATAGTAGGTATAGAGGGGTGTAGTTAATTAGGTATAATTAGGTGGGTAGCTAGTAGCCAGCTAGCACCAACTATAGGCCCACTAAGTAACCTTTATAAGGTATACCCACAGTACCCCTAGCTAGTAGCTCTCTTAGTAACTAACCACTATATAAAATCTAATATAACTTAGTTACCCTATAAGCTCTTCTATAGTACCTTATAAGAATATTTTATTCCTAATTATTATAATAATATTATATACTTTAATATTAGAGTATATCTTTATAATAGTTAAAATAATATTTAGAAGAAGTTTAGTAATTAGAAAAAATTCTCTTATAATATTATAGTTGTTTTAATATAGGATAGGGGTAGATATATTTAATTGTGAATATGGGTATAGGGTGGGTAGAATTAGGGGGTAGGTAGAAGCTGGAGTACCTATGTTAAATATGTTACTAATAGAGCTTTATAATAAAATAAATTTACCCTTATATAGTAATACTTAAAAGATATTATTTTAAAGTAGCTACCTTTATATATACTTTTAAAAGGCTTATCTACTTCTAATCTACTATAATGCTTTATTTATCTAGTAGATATTAAGATAATAGATTAAGTACTATATCTATAATCTTATTATCTATAATTAAACCTAATGCCTTAAGCCTAAGTACTTTCTGCGCACTGGTGAACAGTAACTTGACTATCAGCCCTCGCTGTTCCCGGAAAAGATGCACAAGGTGGTTGACAACCTCGCAAATCCCTGCCCTCCTTTCTTCTAGCTAGCTGAAGTAGTCCACGCCATCAATGATGACAAATACCATAGCGCTCGGGGAGAGACGGCCCAAAAGTCTTGTTAGGGAATCGAGTATCGAGCCAAGATTGCCAGGCACTATAGCTTCGAGACATTCTTGAAGGTCCCGGGCCTCAAAGCCCTTGTGGGTGTTGACCAGTTGGGCCAGAAGGCTCTTGGCGAGTGCTTCCGGGCTTGCTGTAACGCCCTTTTGGTAGTCCTGACGTTGGCCGCAGAAGTACACAAGTGGTACGATCTCGATGTTCCTGCGGGGCTGAGAAACGTGATGTATCAACGTATTGGTAACCTTGGCGCTGAAGAATGCAGTCGTGGAGTCCAGATGGGACGCCGCATTCTAAAGTTGCCATTCACCAGAAGCACGGCACGAGGCTGTGGCCACATGCCCGCAGAGACTTCTACACTGTTATTGGCATTGTCTTTGAGCGTTTACCACTGTGTGAAGGGACCGTACGCCTTCGGGATGTATACGGATTAAGAGCGCAACCCCCAGCCCCCCATTCGGTCCCAGTTTCAGCCATCAATGTATAGGTCGAAGGCACCTTCCAAGGTTGTCCGGGCGGCTTTCATGTTGGGCAGGGGGGAAGACTGACTGATCAAAGCCATGTACAAATCTTTGCTGGACGAGGTTGGTAGCTAGGTCGATCCCAATCCATCCAGCCATCTTCAAGTCCCGTCAGTGTGGCAGTGGAATGAGGGTCGGGGATGGCGGACGCGGGCTATTTTAAAAGAAAATAGCCCCTTGTTTCTTTCTGAACTTCGGTTCTAGCAACCCTGGCCACTTCGCATATAAACCTCAGGCTCGCACTTTCGCCGGACCTAGCCGACCGTTATGAGTTTCAAGAGCCATACATACTCTAGCCTTTTCCTTGTGTGTAAAAGAAATAAGGGATAATATTCAGAGTACTGTAGACCTATTAAGAAGGGAGGAATAGGGGATACTTATCTTCCTTTCCTTAGTAAGAATTCGGCCTCCTTATAGCTATAACTCTATAGTAACTAAGAAATAGCTAACTTGACTTATAAATACAGGTAAAGAGAAGCTATATAGGTTCTATTAAAATAACTTTAAAATAATATATTTTTACAGTGTGCTATAAATGCTCCTTCTGGTTAACCACCGTTCCTTTCGACGTAAACAATCTAGGCACCCCTTAAGTCTATCCCTGTCACTCGCTTTTTTTTAGGCTGGGTAAGTAATTGATCATCGGGCTGTGTACAAGCGGCTTTCCTCCTTGTGTAACACTTAAGCGCACAAAATCAGCATGAATGCAGCTACGCGCCCGCTCGGCCCCTTGTGTCACATACTGCCAGCCCAGACGGCTTGAATTGTGGGTAGGATACAGTACCAAATGAGCAGGCCTGGCTTACCAGTAACACAATGCATTCACCGGCCATCGAAACATGGAAGCGCGAGATTTCAAACCTATGCACTATATTATACGGTTCCGCTCCAGTCCGCAGTGGAGCAGAAAAACTCGCTGATGGAGCAACACATAGAGCACGAAAGCGCTTACGAGGACAACTCATAAATACGGCATGGAAGAGCAAATCGCTCTCGCTTTAAGCGCACTCTGTATGAGGTGGTGTTTTCCAGCCCAGGGGACCGCACCAACATTGAGATATCCATCTTTTCAGTGAGATTCGGATCCAGATAAGACTTCTACTCCATGTGACACCAGATGCTCATCTGCATGAAGGAAACCCGATTCCCAAATTTGAAGGACACATTCGCCTTCCAAGCCCCAATTGCCCCTCTGCCCTGAAAATCCCTTGCCTAAACTACACATTGGACTGTGACGCAATCCGCTAGCCTCGATGTCGTGGCAAATTGATTTCAGGCAGTAAGAGAATTATGACAACACAACTGCGTAAAAAGCTGAACCGAGAATTTGGCACTGCGTCTGATCATAAGGGCAAGCTTGGCTTGTCTGTCCGCTCCGCGGCGACAGCATTCTAGCAAGCTATAGCTGCGTGAGCAGTTCGCAATACGTACCGAGGCTCGTAGTTAACATCCATGGACAGGCTAGTCTCCTTCGGACAGCCCTATTTATAGTAGCAAGTCCTAAAAAAGGCATGGACAAATTTACTAAGAAACAGTACAAGTAAGTCCATAGGTACAGAGAATTAGTGACTTGAGGTAAGTCATCAACAACTGTCATTCCACGTTGTGTCGATGAAGCCCTGTTAATGTGATAGCGTATGATTGTTGGCTTAGAAGGGCCGAGACATGGGGTACTAACCCCAACCCTGGTGTCAACTTTTTTCCCAAACACCTGCAAAGTTGACCTCAGGTCCTCGGGCTCACCCTTGAGCCTCGACACCAAAGACGACCTCAGGAGCGAAGCAATACTCATTAAGCCGACGATTGACCACACACCTTTCTCAAGATATGAGTTGAGTACTGAAGCTACTTGACTGCACACTATTTCAACGTTAGAAGACCGAGTGGCGTTCGCCCTGGTGACCTCATCGGTCTCACTTTTCGCGTCCAATTCACATCCGATGATAACCTGCGCTGCTTGGCCTGAACGACGCACGCCCCCAGGCTTCACCAGGGCATCTGAAGCACACCCACAATGTCGGTCAAGCCACCGCCGAGATGGACGGCACGTTCGTTAACGTACATGTTTCTGCCGCACATGTTCCGGAATTCCAGGAACCCCCAGGAGTCGATCGGCCCCAGGAAGGAAAAGGTCCCCGTGGACGCGGACCTGAACCACTACTACAAACAGAGGAAAGCAGAGAAGATGACGAAAGCGATATGCAAATACTACAAACTGAACCTCGAGAAGCCCAAAGACACACGCAAGGGATATATATGGAGCGTCGCCACCGGCGAGTGGATTCCTTCACAAGATCTGAAGCTCGATTACTTCTTCCCATTCGCCCTCGGGCCTATGGTGGGGCGCGCGGTCTCTGAACGCATTGCCTTTCGGGATAGACATAATGGGTTGCTACTACCTCCTGCGGTCTGGGCGGCTTACAACAATGTAAGTATCACATCCGATGCTGGCCTCGGGGTTCTTCTTTCGTGAAGGGCGTGGATGTCTAAGCGGTCTTTCCGACCCCCGTTTCCAGCCTGGCTGCCCTTCATAATTCCTGGGCCGGATTCCATATTCTTGGAAGGAGGAAAGACTAATCATGTTCGTTGCAGTGGAAGCTTACCATCACCCCACAAAAGAAGTTTGTCCGCGAAAAGACACCAAAGGAGTACCTGTTCAGAATTCTGGACACAGGTCCGGAGACTCTCAAGCCGGTACATCCGGGTTCAAAACTGAAAGTGGGAGACCTCGACCAACAGCCGCTTCATTTGAGGAGCGACGTGACGCCAAACCCTCACTCCTGCTACTTCCAAAGCTGCTGCGCCATCTGGAAGTTGACATACCTGGAGCAGCCGGACAGAAGCCCGGAGGAGTTTTGGGGGCGGTTCCAGAACAGGATGAAAGGTTTGTGGGGTACGCTGGAGGACCGAAAACCGATTCTCGATGTCTTCAAGCCCCGGGAACTTTTGACAACAGAAGAAGTTGATGGAAGAGCAGTGAAAGCGGAAGAAGTGATTGCGGCTGTACGTGCTGAGCCAGCCTTCGAAGATGATCTAGATGAAGAGTCTGAGGAGACGGACGACCCTAGCCAGAAAGCCTCATTTTAAGACTCTGGATTAACCATGGTGGTACCTTTGTGGCCGAGCTGTCTTTCCGTATGCCGGATGACTATTGCATCACGAATTCTCGCAAAAGATTGCACTGGATTTAACCTAGGCCAGCTTTGGCATCACATGCCAATTTTTTCTCCTCCGATAGTTGTTAGCTTCTCCTATGGACTGAAATTTTGGAGAACAGGTAAATGACGACGTGCGACGGGATAAGCCACTATCGCGCGCTTGTGTGGACCAGAGAAATAGCTCAAGGCTGGAGAGGTTGCGTGTTATCGAGGGAAGCCTTTTTTTTACAAGACGCACATATAAATTTAATTGGCCGTACCCGTCGTCAATCTTCACGATCCAAAACTTTCATCAACTTATCATCTAACTCTCGTCAGGTCGGGTAAACCCGAATCATATCATCATCACACGATTCTTTCCAGTACTACTCATGACCCATTCCAACAACAACGACAGTATCCATGAGCCCTCATCCGGTTCAAAGTGGCAAGCAGCCAGATAACCCACAACAAACCCCTCAACAATCCCGTCCCCAAGCGCTCCTCCACCTGCACGACTGCCCCATCGCCGCCGCGGCGCGCAACACCTGCGCCCACACGGACAACAACAACAAATCCGACTGTGCCATCTGCCAGGTCACCGCGCACGACGAGGCAGCCCGCCGCGGGTGGCTGGAGCTCGTGTGCATCTGCGAGCTGCACAACCCACACCCGCGCCTGAACACGCTGGCCGGGAGGCACAAGCTCGACCAGGCGGTCAGGACGACGGGCGCCAAGGAGCTGGTGACGCTCTCCTGGGCGAGGGCGACCATCAACGCGCTCGCGCAGATCCTGGACGACAACTTTGAGCGGGTGCTGCAGGCGCGGATATCCGGCAGACAGTCTATCACCGAGGACGACGTGCGTGTCATCAACGAAGCCGGGAAACTTATGGGCCGTATCCTGCCGTATATGCTCGGCACACAAGGGGACTTCTGGATCGACGACGAGGACATCCTCATCCACGTGCCAGCAGATCGCGTGCCAGTAGATCGTGAGCCAGCAGGTCGTACTCCGCAGGAGCAGCGGCAGTCCCAAAACAAGGTCTTCCAGCAACATAGGGAAGCGAGGCGAGCCAGGGAGGACTTCGAGTCGTTCAAGTACCGCGTTTCGAAAGATCTCGAATTCATCGGCTCGGAGCAGGAGGGCGACCAATCCCCATTTTATAAAGAGAACCCTGATATTTGGGCTGTGGACCAGGGGATCATCCACGAGAAGTACCTGCAGCAGAAACACAGCGAGGCCGAGCGCGCGGCATTGACATCCATGCTGAAGCAACAGCTCTTGCGCCCCCAGGGGGCCCAAGAGCAACAACAACAGGCCGACCCGCTCGTCGTGAACGGTTCGACGCCGTACTTCACCACCACAGTGACGACAACACATGAGCGGCAGCCAGAGTTCTTCTCGCAGCCCGGGTTCAAGGCCCTCACGCCGCAGCCGGACACGACGGCCCAGCAACAGCCGAATGTGAAGGCTGCTCGGGCCCCCTTAAGGGAGGAGCAACGGCGTTATAGGCCTCGACAGCAGCAGGCTCAACAGCAGTCCAAAGGTTCCATCTCGTACATCGTGCACGATCAACCACCTAAGCCCGCGGCATCAGGGACCACGGCGCCAAAGACAGACACACATATACCCCAAGAAACCCAGCCCACGCACCGCGCATCGGGGTTTCATCAACCTGCATATCCCGGATCCGACCTGCTCATGTGCGAGCCAAAATCCCAGAGAAAGCAGCAGCCGCAACAGCAGCCCAAACCAGCCAACCCGCACGTCGTGAAGGATTCATGTCCCAAGTTTGCGGCAATAGAGAGCGCAGAGCCGAAGACAAACATACGTGTGCCCCATGAAACCGAGCCCAAGGCCCACGCAGCAGGGTGGCACCAAGCTGCGTATCCCGGAGAGGATCTGCTAATGTGCGAGCCAGCAGCCCACAGGCAGCGTGAGCATGTTTCTCTGGATCCTCGTTTGGCTCGGCAGATTACTCCTCAGGTGGCTGAGCAGATAGCTCATATACCAAATTACGCGGTCTTCTCGCCCCCGCCCCCCGTGATCAATCCACAGCCGAAGGCCCCGGCCGCGCCATCACAGCCCACGGCGCCGGGAACAGACACACATGGGCAGCAGCAGCAGAAGGCGCAGCCCGGGAACAACATATTCGCCTGGCGAGGGCCCCAGAAGGCGCAGCCCGGGACCAGCATATTCGCCTGGCCCCCGCCCCCGTCTAACACGCTGGTGGATGCTCCGAGTCTGTTCCCGAGCGGTGCATCTGGTGGCTATGGGCCTGTGAACTCGTACGGGCCTTGGCCGGCTCGGCCGACCGCTCAACAGCAGGCCCAACGAGTCCACTCGCAGATCGTCGACTCGTTTAGGGCGCCGAAGCCGCCGTCCACTACAGCAAAGCCCACGCCACAAGTGCCAGCAAAGCGGGAGCAGCCGGAGACCCAACCCACCGTCAGCAAGCCACCACCGTCCCACGGCCCCTGGGCAGCCTGGCCCCCCGAGGAGATTGGCCTGCTTCAGTACGCGATGGACCGGAGCGTTGTGAAGCAGCTGTCAGACCAGGAGCGGCAGGTCCGGGCGCAGCTGCAGGCCGTCAACGATTGGGGGTGGCTCCGGCGTCGGGTCATCGATCTCGGCACAGCAAGGGGGTTGAAACCGCTAGAACAACCTCTGCCGAAGACGGCGGAAGAAGCAACCCGGCGGTCCCAGCGGCTCGTGCACCAGCTGCTCGACACGCCGCTGGCGCCGCACGAGCAGAATCTCGTGGCGGATTACAGCATGGGCCCCGGGGATTACGTGTCCAGGTCGGTCGCCCGGATCCTGGCGGGGCCGCCGCGGCGAAGCTGCCGGAGCTCACGACACCAAGGTCCTACGCAATGGCGACGATGGCTTCCGGGGACGTGCCAGATCCCGGCCACTCGGACTCTGGCGACCCGTTTGCGCCACAGTGGCCATGGCCAGAGGTCCTGGGGGGACCTCCAGGATGGGGTAACCGGACCAGACCACCACCACCACCAGCAGCCGCGCCGCAACCTTTTGGTTTAGGAGAATATGGTATATTCGGCCCAAAGCCATGTCCGTCGGATGACCAGAAGGGCCAGGAGCACGACGTCCGCGACGGCCTGTTCACCCGCCCCCCCGAAGCCCAGCCGTCGTCCAGCACCACCGCCGGAGCAACGCCAGATACCCCCTCGGTGACAGTCCCGAGTACGATCAAGACGGATGGGGTTAACATGCCTGAGATCGTGGTGGGGTCGCGTGTGGCCCCCAACAACTCCTCTGAAGCCACTGATGTGCCCATGAAGGGGGTAGACGACACCCACCAGCCTCAGAACAAGGACAAGGGCAAGGAGAAGGAGAAGGAGACAGCAGTCACGGCTCCCGCAGAACACAGTATGCCACACGGAAAACCGCGCAGGACGGGAATTAAATTCTCGCCTAGCCTAGAGGAATTTATTGAGGCGACCTTAGAGGGGAACCACGACTACCATCAGCCTGAGGGCAAGGGCAAAGGCAAGGCGAAGAAGAAAGCGGTCGTGGTTCCCGCAAAACGCAGCATGCCGACCGGAATGGCGCGCAGAAAGGTGCGTCAGTCCATGGCGTCCAACACACCAATCATCAAAGCTTATGATGCGACAATGAAGGGGAACCACGACTCTCATCAGCCTGGAGGCAAGGTCAAAGGCAAGGGGGAGGAGAACAGCAAGGAGCAGAACCCACCGGTGCTGCTGGAGAAGCGGATCGGTGGGCACAACTACACCTTTCTGAGAAGCCCGTCCGCCGTTACTCGCATGGAAGATGAGCAAAAGCAAGAAGCTGCTGTGGTGGGGGCCGCGTCACCAAGCACGAACTCCAGCATGCCAGACCTCCTCGAAGCCTGTGATGTGGTCATGGAGGACTCAGACGGCGCCAACCAGCTTGATACCAAGGGCAAGGGCAAGGAAAAGGAACAGGACCTTCCGGAGCTGACAGACTCGGCGACTCTGCGTCGTTGCGCGGGGGACCTGTCGGGGCTGACGGAATCGGAAGTGGAAGTGCTGTTTTGCGCGAAGGGCTACTTCCAGAACCTTCCTGCTCCATCTCCCGCCGAGGCGCCACGACCAAAGGTGTCAGAGGAGCTTCAGGGCAGGGAACCTTCCACCCGACACGACCTCGACAAAGACTACATCGCCACTATTAGACCATTGTTCTACGACTTCGACAGGGCGACGACGACGGGCAGAGCTAGTAATAAGGTTACTCCACCTCCTCCAGAGTCGCCGCAGGAAGCAGAACAGTCCCAGTTTGATTTTAAGGACTTTTTCAGGCCACCCTCCGACGCCGACTACCTCGCCAGCGCCACCCCGACCTCTGAGTACGACACCACCCAGAGGGACTCCATCTTCCCGCCGCCCCCAGCAGAACCCCCCAGGCCCGCGTCGCAGAAGGTAAAGACTTCGCACAGAGGGTTTCGCGGCGGGAGGCCACGGCGCTCTGAGAATGAACAGCAGCAACAAGTCAAGACAGCACCGCAACCAACCAACCCTTCGAACGAGGAGCGCAATCCACCCCACGACGACGTCGACTACCTCGACAGCATCACCCCATCGTCCTCCTACGACTTTGGCAGGGCGGCGCCGACGAGCGGCAACAACAACATGAATGCTGCTCCGTCTCCCGCCGAGGAGGAGACGCAACAACAACAGCGACAAGACAACGCACTGCACCCGAGCGACCCATCCGCCACGCCCCCGTCGACAGTCTCGTGGGACGACGTCATGGAGATGGATTTCAACGCCGTATTCCCGAGCGTAGCAGATCTCCGTGGGTTGTCGTCGCCCGACGCCAGGTCTGAGGATAGCTGGACGGATGCTGTCATGGAGCAGGATGGGGAAAGTTCTGGGAGCAGCGACGATTTCTGAGTTTTTTTGGTGTTTTCCCGGGCGCTTTTGCTAGCTTATGTATTGGACTGTTAGTTGTTCCATGGGTGGCGTTGCGCTCATGGTAAGTATCGATTGATGATATCCGTTTTGGGTTGATGATATTCGAGAAGTTTCTGGTGGTCTTTCGAAGACATGGTGTTTGATTACCCCTTTCACCAACCAGCGACTAGGTAGCTAATTACTAATTCCACTATCAAAAAAAGACTTCTCTCTCTCAGCCCATGTATAGGCTACTGCTTTTGTTTGAGCACTCTGCGATGATCTTGTGCGTACAGTTGGCAAGGACATTGTTGGTTGGAATACCCTGACTCCTCGACCCAGCCCGGATAGGCGGATACATACTTCTTGTGGCAGTGGAGGAACCGGGCGTGGTGACAGTATCTCGTAACGTCGTCGGCCAGCTAGTACCTGACAGAGACTCTGCGGTCCTCTCTCGGCTCTTCTCTCCTTGGTCGACGATCCTCTCTCGACTCCTCCCTCCGCGGCCGGCAGTCCACCACAAACGGAGGCGGGATCTTGAGGCCCTCGGCGGCCATGGACTTGGCATCTCGATTCCCTGAAAGGAGGCATGAGACAAGCGTGCTCCACGGGCCGGTCGATGGGATGGATGACTCACACTCAGCCGGCACCCACCAAAACAGAACCTCAACCCCCCATTTGATCGTAACCGTGTCAAGCAGCGCCAATACCGCCTCCCAGAGGTCCCAGTCCCGGATCCGCGACTCCCCACAGCCAATCCTTTTTTGTTTTCAAGTGTCATCAACAAAGCACATTATGTTTGCAACCCGCCAGGTCCCAGGGAAGAAGGAGGGAGAAGGAGGAGGGAGAAGAAGGAGGGAGGAAAAAGAAAACTCACCACCCCTTCCGCAGCCAGGTCAGCATCCGCTCAGTACACCCGAGCGCGACATACTCCGAGTCCGTCTTGACGATGACCCTCCGCAGGGGCCCAAACGGCACGAGCCCCTTTTCGAGCATGTGCACCACCGTCTTGAGTGTCACCACAGCACCTGTCAGGTCCCCTCGCTGTAAGGACAGAAAAGTGCCCGGTGGCGCGACAAGAGACGTAGAATGGTCGTTTAAGGGGTTCGACGGCCCCAGGAAGACGGCGTAGCTGGAGCGCGGGCCCGGGTAGCAGAACATCTCGTGGCGGTAGGAGCCTGGGACGATGGGAACGTTGGAAGCTGGGAGTTAGTTGGGCGGCCTATCGGCTTGAGGTGGTGCTGGTGTTGTGTGGTGCCTGCCTGCCTGCCTGCCTGCCTGACCAGGCAGGTAGATAGAAAGACGTGTGGGTGTGGATGGATGCTCTTTGTGTGCTTGTGTGGAAGAAAGCTTGCGTACCTGCAGTCGCGATGATCAAGGAGTCCCCACGGTAGAAAGGCGTCGCAGTGCCAGTCAGGGGATCTGCGAGGGCTTCGAACACGAAGCCATCGCGTGAGCGTTCCACTTGGTAGTGGTTCGCGCGACGGCCAGTCGGGTCCGTGATGGGATCATATGTAAGGACAGGTTTGTACAGGGTCGCCATCGTTGTTGGAAGATAATTATGAACAAAGGGGAGAAGGGGAAGAGAGGTGATGAGAGGAATTTTGGGTTCTGCCTGGCAGCAGTGTTGCTGGACTGGGTGGAAAGGCAGGCGCGCCCTTTCAGAGCTCCTGACGCGACTGCTTGGGAAGGTGGGAGGAAAGTACAGGCGTGACCATGCTGGGCCACTTTGGTGATGATACACTACCCTCTGTCCTGTAGCGTCGGAACTCTGCAGATGAGCTTTTTACAGGTTTAATTAATATGACTTGACTTCTGCTGTTCTTGACGTCCTCCTCTCAACCGCCTCCTTCTCTACCTCCTTCTTCTCTACCTCCCTCTTCTTGATTTCCTACTTCCCAAGCTCATTTTTCTCTATCGCCATCGCCAGTTGGGTAGTTTCCTGCAGAAAAGCCTCCCACATGTCAACCTCTTGCAGGACACGTTCTGTAGGATATCTTCCTGTAGGACAACTTCCTGTAGGATCACTTCCTGTAAGATTACTTCCTGTAAGATAACTTCCTATAGCATAGCTTATTAGAAGTTGTCCAGGCACACGAGTGACCCTTTTGATGTATTGAGAATGGTGGAACAATTTCTTTGTGATCGCAGTAATTTGTGTGACCACCCTTGTTCTATCATTGCAAACATGCATGTCACAAGAAGCCTGCTTGCCCGGAAAACGTAGTTGGAAAAAGATCACAGTCAACAGCTGTCAATTCTGAACGCATAATACCATTATCATTAAGCATTTCTCACTACCTTTTCGCGTCGCACATGGCCTTGAAAACAGCCAAAAACCAGTCACGAGCCACCGTCCTACAATCTACAAAAATCAAATCAACACCAGAACTCGCAAGCACTTCTGAACGTAGTCAGTTTGCAAGAACCCGCTCCAACGCCAGATATCCTCGTGTATCGGTAAAAAGATCAACGCTGGTGGCTTTCACGCCTTATCCATCGCCCCCATTCCTTCCATCCAGCAGCTGGCCAGCCGTGATACCATACGAGTCGGTACCTTACCTGTGAAGAATACTCTGAGAATGATAAATGTCTCCTGGAGTCTTCTTCATGGGGCCACCGTCTGGCCCGCTTACTGGCATGTCCAGGGAGGTCCATGTGTAGTCTACAGACCCTTGTACTGGGGCACAGTACCCCATGCTTGACCAAGAAATGGTCCAGCACTAGTCCCAAACTCAATCCTTGTGGGCCCGATTTCGTAGTACAAAATTACTGGTTCACCTTGGGCTCTCCATCAAGAACATCTACTCCAGGATAGAGCCAGAAGACATTCGTCCGAGTGAAGGCTGATCCCTCGGCTTGTCTAGGATGTTGGAATAGACCTCCAGGCCGTGCCCCATGGTCTTGACAAGCTCGAAGATGTGCTCGCCCTTGAAGGTCTTGGCCCAGATACGGAGGACAGCTGACGCCAGCTGCCGTAGCTTTTGCGAGTCGTTGAGGGAGCTATCCATTCTCGATGGCTGCTGAGCGGCAAGGCTAGGATCGATGGGCACGGCGTACTCCGTCTCGTCCACTATCGTCCGGATTGACGCCAGTATCGACTTCTCTTCAGTGGTCTGTATCTCCGTAGGGCTCATCTGCGCCATGGTCATCAACCATTTGGCAAGCAGGACTGCACATTCTAGATTGCATACTACAACGTTGACTGTCAGTACGTGTCCATGCGCTCATCATCGAAAACATCTCAGTTGAATGGGAAGCGGATTGGGTTACTCACAAGAATGCTGCATGCTCCACTCCAGAGACTTGGTCCGAGCAATGTAGTTGATGCCGGCCTTGACAAGCATGGAGAGCGCGTGCACAGCCTGCAGGATTGCCTTGTTCAGACGTGGTCCCCGTGGCAACAAGGGCAGCTGGTTGAAGATGTTTGCAGCTGCGTAGGGCTCACGACTCTCTAGCGCCCGAGCAGGGACGAGGTCAGTGTGCAGGCGGATATGCGCCAGTCGGGAGAGTGCGGTGGCATCGAATGACACTGGCCCACCAGGGAAGTTCTCGCTGCCCATTTGCTGGGCTGACTGAGTGATCCTCATACGGTGCTCCTCGAATCCCAACTGCCAGACCCGCAGTGCTTGCGTGACTTCCTCCACATCCTCCGCCTTGAGGCCTCTGTGGATGTCGAAAGGAGACATGTTGGCAAAGGAGGTCTGCTTGAGCAAGTAGATGTGCTGAATCAATGCATGTATCAAGACGTAGTTGCCAAGCGACGTCAGATCGTTCAGCGGGCCCTGAGATGGTCGGTGCAGCAGCCTCGACAACGCATCCTGGAGAGACAGCTCCATGTACTGCACGGACTGCCGAGCCTCTCGCCATGCCCATGCGCTCTCGGCCCTCCAAAGGCGCGCAGGGCCCGGAAGGAACAAGTTCATCTCCGACGTAAACAAGACAGGCGGGCTGTTGTAGGCCACACTGCAAAGGTTGAAGTAGCAGTAGGCTATCAGCTTGGTCCTGTTGCTGCCCTCATTTCTAACCCACGTCTCCCAGTCTGCAACCTGCGTCTGGTTAGAGTTGAGCCCTTCGTCACGTATCAGCAGTGCGAGCTGGCTTTGCAAGGAGAGAGCATCCTGCAAAATAGCTTTCGCTCCCCAGAGGCCGACAGAGAAGAGCAAGAGAAGAGCCTGTATCGTCTCGAGCCGAGACTGAGGATTGTTCGGAGAACTATACAGATGTCAGTAGGAGCAAGGCAGTTGAGATTCTACGATGGCGCGCTTACTATGGCTCACGATGTGTCTCTTGCGTCATGGGTCGGTCCGAATGGACTGAGTTGAAGGAGTGACGGAAACCAGAGCTGGGTGATGCTCGTGTCGAGTGTGGGCTGTAGGCTGCTGGGGTCGGCAGCAGAGTGTGTACCTCGTGGCTGTGACGTCTCCGAATCTGCTCGAGGGCAACAGCCTTGGCAGCGTACCAGAGTGCATGGCCACGATGGCTCTCAAATCGGTACTGCGCCCCGACTGAAGCAATCGCCAAAAGGAGCTCGGGGGCGATCTCACTCGGGTTTAGGGTTGGTATGTGTAGAAAAGGGAGGTGTTCTTGGAAGCCACTGATGTACCCCTCGAGGTATCGAGTCAAGGTATGTCGCGAGGGGAAGACGAAGTCGTTTGGAAGCACGCTCGAGAACTCATCCAGGCGGCTCTTGATAACGCTGTGGTCGTTGCTCGAAATCCGCCAGAGAGGCGCTCTCATCACCTCGTCCTGCAGCCTGCCTGTGCCATCTGTGGATGCCTCAGGAGCCAGGGAGGGAAACCTTGATGGAAAAGACGAGGTTCCTGCTCGCCAGCCGCCAAAGGACTGCTCCGTGTCAACCCCAGCTGGCAAGAAATGTGACTGCGTGGCAAAGTCATCCATGAAGATGTCGTAACCTTCGCCTTCGAAATTTGGTTGGGCATTAGAAGTGACTGGGAAGGTCGCAGAGGTGACCGGGAAGGCTGCGGATGTGATCGGGAAGGGCGCTGACGAGACGGAGTACGGGGCTGTAGTGACAGGGAAGGGCGTCGAATAGACGACGGGGTCCTGCTCTCTGCTTCGGTCACCATAGGACGGCATGCTGTCAACCCGTCCGAGAGGAGTCTGCTGCTGGCTCATGTCTGGGAGCATGTTCTGCATCGACGACACGTCGCCGGCGGAAGCAAGATGTGTGGCGGCATCGGACAGTAGGTCGAGATTACACGCTGCTGCCGGCCTCGGGGCGATGCGTGAGTCGGGTGGCAGGCTCGACACGACGGCAGACATGGCGGCGTCCGGGGCGAAATGGGCCTGGGTGGGCGTCTGTTGCATACCGAGCATCTCGGTGTCGGCGTGGCTCTTGGTGGGGCTCGACTGGGTGTTGGCCGCCGACGACTTGCGCCGCTGTGTAGGGACGCCATTGGCATCTTTGTTGCCATCGCTGAGATGCACGAGCTTCTCATGGCGGACGAGAAGGTCTCTGATGTCCATGTAAGCATAACCTGAAGACGGGACGGAATACAGAGGAGGATGATAAGACGCGCGATACGGTTGTGGAGCCGAGCACGGGATGGGGTTCCCATATATGGCGAGGTGCAATTGGGGTAAAGTCAATGGAGTACAGAGGACGAGGGTGACTAGGCCGGGAGGTGGTGGACAGGGCCGCCAGGTCGTGTTCTTTGCCCAAATGGAGGTACAATAATGAGACGAGATAGGACGAGAAATGTAGCCCACCTTCTGCCGAAACTCTTCCCGCAACCGTCCCAATTGCATGAGAAGGGTTTCTCCTTGGTGTGCGTTCTCTCATGTCTCTGAACATGCTCTACTCGCCTGTGTGAAGATACAACCCCGCGTCAGCCGGTCCCGCCGCCGTGGTGAGGGAGCAATATGTCAGCTTACCTGAACCATTTGTTACAGTATTTGCAGGGTAGCGTCTTTGGCTTCTGCTGCTTCATGTCACCGTTCTCGTCATGGCGAGGAGGGCTGGGTCCCTCCACGGACTGGATGGAAAGCATCTTTGGGCAGCAAGCATGGGCTATGCCACGAGGATTGGGGTATCGGAACTGGTGGGATGTCTGTGGGACAAAGTGAGGCTTGCTGGTGCCAGGTGTGGGGGACGGGACCGGGGACAACGGAGTATGTGTGCTGGGTACACAAAGCTTGACAACTGATATGCGTCAAGGGGACGAACTGAGCGCGTACCGTCCCGGCTGCCGAGGAAACCCAATTTTCAAGGTGAGGAAACGGGCTGGACTTGGCAGGTTGGCCCTTGTGCGCGAAAGGCGGCGCCCGCAGGTTGGTGTCCTTGACGTGTTTCGTACGTGGCACTGGGCACTGATAGATGAATCTCTTACCCCAAGCAGAGCAGTGACATCCGGGGCGATACTGAGTTCGAGGGGCGCGGCACAGAGGGTCGTACTCCCGGGCAGGCGGTAAGTACCAGGTACAACAACAGACTCAGACCCGTCAACTCGGAAGGCTGTGGACCGCAGATGGGGGCCGTGGCCAGTGAGACAGTGCAGTACAGTATTGAGCGAGGCCGGACAGGAGGCCCAGAGGGTGGGACGGGAAAGCTCGTGTGAGCTGTGGGGGGCGGCTGAGTGGGAGCCCTGTGGTGCACAGATACGGTTGGATTGGGCGCGAGATCCAAAGGGCCAGGCCAAGTGATCCAATTGGCTCGGAATGTCGATGACAGGCGTGCGGGTGCCAAGGCGGAGGCGCGAAGGCGGTCGAGCAATTTGGGTCGCTATGCCGATGAGCAGACTTGAGACGAAATGGGATGTCGTCGAGGTCCGGAGCTTAAGGTGAGGGGGGATGGGGTGGATGATGGCAGGGTAGGGAGCTGCTGTGGTAATCTGTGTGCATATTAGCAATTAGTATGTAAGGAGGCCATAGATGTCTACTAGGGTACAGCTGTATATGGGTAAGTGTGTAAATGTGTGGGTGTGTGTTTGCATGAGGGAGCGTGCGCGCGTGTGAGTAAGGAGTACTAGAGCAGTACGAAATGCGTGCAATGCCCGGGGTATGATGATGATGATGGAAGCTTGGGCCGATGTGGAAATTCTCCGAAACGTGGGGGAGCTTGCTGGCCAGCTGGAAGCTGGCTGGGGGGGGGGGGGTACGTAAATAGTGGCGCATTGGGGGGGGGCCTGGAAGGGGAGCTCCCAGGACGGAGGAGGAGGGATGGGCAACGGAGGAGCGGGGAAGCCTGACGATGATGGGCAAGGCGTGTCTCGGTAGTCGACAGCTCTGCCAAACACCCATGACATGGGCGGAGGGACGTGATGTCGTGACTGGCGGCAAGGACCGGACGGAAAGGAGGTGATATCGCCCTGAAATCAGAGGCAAAAGACCGGACGGAATTGGAGTAGATAGTCGGGCGACCGCGGAAAAGCAACTCAAAAGCAGGGCAAACCAAAGCAAATCGGATCGGGAATCACACCAAGAGACGAGGTCGCGACGGAGGCAGGCTGAGATTGGGCAGGCTGACAGGTTGGGCACCTACTTTTGCTGGACGAGGGCAGGGCTGGGCAGGGCAAGACTGGGCACAGGACGCCTGGTTGGGGAAGTTCTGAAACCAAAGTGAAGTCTTGTTTGTGAGCCGATCGTCAGGAAGGCTGGCTAGGAGACTGCGGAAATGTCAATCGAAGACTGTGGAGGACGGGCGAGACCAGGCTGGGGGCACGGCGCGGCAGCCGTGGCAGGGCATGGCAAGGGCATGGCATTGCGCGGAAGGGCAAGGACGAGGGAGCAAGCAAGCAAGCAACCAATGCACGCAAGGCCTTTTCTTTCTATGATAGTGGCAGATCATAGCATAGCGATAGCATGGCGAGGGCATGGCATGGCATGGCATGGAAAATAGGGCAAACGGGCACGGGCAAAAGTGAGAGATGAAGGCGCGTACGTACCCTCTGCGTTTGTAGATCTATCCGTCGATGCGATCTGGATATGCTGCCTTCTCCAGATTCTCCAAGTTGATCCTGATCCTGCTTCAGATCTACTCAGATCTGGTCCTGACGAACTCCACAGATTGACGCCTGTGCAGTGGTGCAATGTACAGTATTGTACCGTGTCGTGTCTGGCGTGCGGGCACGGCGCTGCACCGACACACTGGTATACACTGTTGTTCGGCGGCAGCTCAATTGGAGAGAGCCAGGCCCCTTCAATGGCGTTCGGTTCGATGTGGGGAGGGGGAGAAGGAGGCGTGGAGGAGAGAGAAGTTGATGACTTAAGGTGGATGAAAACGCGGGGTTTGGGGGCACGAGAAGGTGAGCGGGCGGGAATGCTGAGGAGTCGCGTGTCGAAGCCAGGCCCCGCGACAGAGGAGGAAAAGGTGACAAGGCGCAGGTGAGTCAATCGATCCGAGCGCGAGCAGACAGACTATGAGAATGTCAGGATCGAGCAGAGAGGAAATCAATCAACCAGTCAGTCAGCCAGCCCGTCAGTCAATCACCGTCGGTCACTCCACCAGTCCGCGCAAACAGCCAGTCGGTAAGTCGGTAAAGCAGGTAGGGCAGATCGGTCAATCGTCCGTCGCCCAAACGACAAACGGCCGAGGAACAAACGGGGCCAACGTCGTACGGGTCACTGCAACTGCTGCTTGCCACCTTGCTTGCTGGCTGGCTGGCCTTTGCTGCTAGGGCGGCGGATGGGCCGCTGGTGCTCGTGCTGATGCTGATTGCTGATGCGCTGTTGCTGGTTGCAGGCTGGTTGTGGGGAACGGGCGCGCCTGGTCTGCTGCTGTGCTCCACAAAACTGCAGCTTGGGTGATGCTCGGGTGTGGGAGCAAAATGCGGAGGCGGGGGCGATCAAACGGGTGTGAGTGGGCACCTTTGGGCGGGCAGGGCGGGCAGCGGGTAGCGGGCAGCAGCCGTGGGAGGTGGTGGTGGTGGTGGTGGTAGTGTACTCACTCGTGTGTCTTTTTGGCTGCGTGGGAGGCAGTCTAGGTACAAGGCCAGTCAGGGCAGTGTGGGCAAGACTAGGGGGGAGGAGGTGAGGAGAAAGGGAGAGGAGAGCGGAGGAGGAGGAGGTGGGAGGAGAATCTTGGTTCGAGTTGGGGTTTGTGGAGGAGGCGCGAGCGACAAAGAGCAAGACGAGAAAAAAAAAAGGGCGGGCATCAGCAGCAGCAGCAGACGGGATTAATTTTGGTATGGGAAACGTCTTGTGTGTAACGTCGCGTTTTGACGTGCCCTTGCTTTGCCCTGCTTCTGGTCTACCACGGCAGGCCCTGCATCGGCTTCTCTCCTACTGCAAAAGAGGTGGTAGCCTCCCCATTTGGTATCCCATTCGCAGGACGTAAGCGTGGATCTTAACATTGGGATTAACAGCTAGCCACGGCGAGTCACAGCGAGACGAGGGAAGGTTTGCGACAGAGACTGGTGCCGGCTGTCCGTCTGGCACGCCGTACTCTCTACTGGTGTGCACCGTCTGTATTTTTGCCCTCACTAGCTTCTTCTTTGCTTCGAGAAATGGCGTGTACACGACCTCAAACCCTTATTACATGACATGTCCATCTCCATTTCTCTTGCATTTTTCTCTGCTAAATCTGCAAGTGATGTCTGGAGTAGATTGCAAACGCGAGCGAACCTCCTCCATCTCCAGCTCGTCCCCGCATTGGAGACACGCTGACAGGCCAGGGAATAGCTGCCTTGGACCGCGTCCCCCCCCCCCCGTCCAGGATTCCAGGGGTAGCAAAAGCAAAAGAGGCCAAAAGGCGGGGGCGCCTCGGCAATGCTTTGGGCCGGAGCTCTCTCTGGCTTGCTACCGAGCTTAGACTAGCTCCGAGCAGCGTCCCATCCAATGGCGGCCGCCGCAACTCGCAATTCTTTATGTCAGCAGGTCATAATGACGAGTCCTCTCTCGTTTGCAATCAATGTTGCCTGCCAGCCTGCCTGGTAGACCTGTGACCCTTGGGGTGCACTGACTCTCCGGTTCCCTGGTTCCTGGATTGGCTGCGTGCGTTTCTGTTAGGAGCATCTGTGGTGACATTTTCCCCGTCCTTTTACAGAATTCGTCGGTGGTCGGGTCGACTGTGGGGATTTTTGCAGCCATAGTGAAAGGGGAAACCGGGTTGGAGAAGCTGACAAGGACGGAGCTGGGCCGGTTCCAACAAAATCCGGGGGAATCTGGGGAAGGAGCCAAGGGCCAAGGGAGCTTCCCCCCCTGGTGTGTGTGCGGAGGTGGAGATGGGAAAATGGAGATGGGGGAAAATGGAGGTGAGGGATCAAGATGGAGACGCGCCTTCCTTCGCCAGACCAGACCAACAAGCACGACTCCCGCTCCGTGCCTCTCTGCCCCTGCCCTTTTCTCCCCTCGACTTCCCTGCTCCGTCCCCCGTGCCCCCGTCATGGGCTGCAAATTGCTCTCATGAGCATGTGGAGAAATCAATTCATCGCTGCAGCAGTCCCGTCGGTCAGTGCAAAGCCAACCAACCTCAAGCCTCCAACCACCCTTCGTTGGCATCGTGTCGAGATGCCGTTGCCGTGCTGCTGCTGCTGCGTTGCATCTCCATCAAGTTGCATCGACCAACCCGACCAACCCAACTCTTGTCCCCTCCTCCGTCTCACCTTACCCAACCCAGCAAACAAACCCGCCGAACCGCAACCTTGGCGCAACGCTGCTTCCCGGAGCACCACCCACCGCCGTTTCCTACGTCGGATGCGTCCGTGGGGACGGGGACTCTGACTGTATTGACATCCACCTCACTCCACTATCGCTGCATCTCGGCCGAATATGATTTGTGCACGAATGACAGTCAAGAGAAATATCACTTGCCACACGCAAACCTGCATCATGAACAATATGCGCAATTCTCGCCCGTCCGACCTGTATCCTCCGGAAACCGGCGCATCATCATGTCTTCGTCCAATGGCCCTCGGAACATGGCGACAGCCACAACAGGGCAGCCAGTGTGCCATGCGCAAACAGCAAAGGCAATCTGTTGGCCAGACCTCGACTGTTGCTTTTGTTTCAATTTTCGGCGCTGAGCGTTTTTTGTTTTTTCATCGGCAACCGCAGCCATTCGCAATCCGAATCTGCATGAATCTAGATGCAGTTTGATGTTTTGAAATACGCAGTTGCCATGGCGCATTTCTCCGTCACTGCAGGACCAAGACGAGCCGCCCATGCGTGCGTGTGGCGGAGGAGGCTTAAGTTTTGACGCGCCCTACCTCTCTGCCACTTACACGCAGCTCTCAGCATCATCAACGTCGTCGCCACTCTTGCATGCCTTATGCCTTCAGCCTGCCCTGGCCCTTGGCGCTTGACTGACTCTAAACTGATCGCCGCCCGCCCGCTCATCATCGCGCCCGAAACCGCGCCCGAGTCCGAGGCTGTCGCTCGATCTTATATCAGAATCATATTTCCAAGGTTCGCTGGCGAAACATGATGCTAAGCAGCGCGCTGCAGCCCGAAGTGCACGGGTCGTACCGTACTCATACGAAGCCGAGGTTGGAAAATTAAGCTTGTGGCTGCACCCTCCACCAGCCACTTGTTCGAGAGCCACTTTCACAGTGGTCTTGGGTGGCTTCACCACGAACTCCAGCCCAGGCACATGATGTACAACCCACAGGGCGTCTCCCGCCGATCCATGACGCTGGTCACACGGCAGCCGCTACAACTGCAGGGCCTTTGTCAGCATTCTCTGGCGGCTTACTGCATGTCTCGCAGCATGACGGAAACTGGAAATCCAAGCTTCCCAAGCTTCCCCAGGCTTTCCATTCTCGTCAAGTCCCCGGGTTACATCGCGGTATGAGAGGTGTGCACCGCGAGGCATGTGGCCGGCAGCGCCCAGCAAGCCCTCCCCGCAATTTGAGCATGCGGAGCCGTCCACTGATCAGATCCCCTGTGCAGATCTCGCCCAGGACGTTGACCAGTGTCAAATCCGCCTTGTCCTACATGATTCACACTCACTTATGTCTATCTGGGACGTCTCTTTTGTCTTGTGATCCAACACACTCGCCCTGCAGACCATCCCGCATGACATGCGCCGCTGCCTTGGGGCATCCTTTTTGGATGGCCGCGTCTTTTTGACAGGGGAACTGATGCAAGACCAGCAGTGAGCCGTCTGCGGCCCGGTACCCGATCTCGCCGTTGCACTTTTGACTCGCGGCTGGTGTTGAGATTCTCAAGCTGAGGCAGTCTCGACATCCACCTTCTTCTTATGGCAGAAGCGTCGCCGTCTCTGTATATTTTCCTCTTGAATAAGGCCGACATCATTCCGGGCCCATCAGCGCTGGGGCCCGACTCTCGAGCTCCGTGTCAGGGTCCAGCGTTTGAACCAATGTAACCCTAGTAGGACCTCACCCAGTTGTGCAATTTCCTTTACGCCAATCCCGGCGCCGGGATGAAGCCATCATCGCCGGGAGTTGTGCCTGGGCGGCCCAGATGATCGCCTAATTGGGCAAAAGTCGAACCAAGCAGCCGGCCGGCCAAGATCTATTCGGTCCACTTGCCTGTGTTGGCCGCGGCGGGCGCTTGAGACTAGAGTCATCTAAGGCCTTCCCCGTCATCACATTCCCCAGGATGGGGCTTGATCCTACATTCTTAGCCACTTGAGACAACGAATCAACGAGCCTGTTCCCCAGCCCACTCGGCTCACTGCCGCGTCCTCGGCTACTGCCAGGCGGCCAGCAGACACATGGCTACACTGCAAACCTCTGACGACACTGCCGTCCTCACCTGCTCCCATCAATGGATGGGAGCCAGCGAGTCAGCGCCTGCTCCTGGGGTTGATACCAAAGCTGATGATAGTGCAAGGCATTGCCCGTTGACCATGTGCCCATCATCCGTCCATCCACCTCTGAGGTCCCGTGAAGGGGTGATTTGGGGCCCGTGGACATATCCAGCGTATCAAGTGGCACGCCTACCCGGCTGGGCGAAGCAACCTCATTTCTCATGGCCTTCTTCCCCACAAGACAAGAGGCGGTTCGAGGCAGGCCTGACAGGCATGACATTTTCGCTTCGGCCCTTCGGCCAAATTTCATTCGCCTGAACCCCTGGCCCGCACGCGCAGCCTAGAAGGGGGTGGTGTGTTGCTACCAAGGGATGCCACGATGTCTTAGGCATGCCAGCCTTTCCCCTGCCTTTCGGGTATCTTGTTGCAGAATCCAAGTAAGAGGGCCGCACCGGTGGGAATGCCAGGTACATTCGGCTGACGGTCGTGCCACTTCTTGAATTGACGCCCCACGAATGCACCTATATACTGCTTGCCCATGCCGTGTTAAGATGGGTGTTCGTCCCAACCCTTTTTCCAGCATCCAGTCCTTGCGCGGGTTGACATCCGTGTTTCTCATTTTTAATCCCATTCTAGGTCAAAGTTGACCATGCGTTCCTTCAACACTTTGTTCTTGGCTCTTGCCAGCCTTGTGCTGGCCGTACAGGCCGCGTACTGGATGGAAGGAATCGCCCACCAGGGTCTTGCTCCCTACGCAGGTAACGGATACACGGTGTTTAGGAATGTAAAGGACTACGGCGCTCGAGGTATGCTAAAGCTCTAATGGCTTTGCGCTCAACGATGCTGATGACGAGGATCAGGTGACGGCGTTGCAGACGACACTGCTGCCATCAATGCTGCCATTACCGCTGGCGGGAACCGTTGTGGGAAGGGATGTGTATGTTACATCTCCGTTACAATGCCGAGAGGCAATAATCAGTCCCAACTAATGCTCGTCAGGCTTCTGCTACCACCACTCCGGCTGTGGTTTACTTCCCAGCGGGCACATACCTCATCTCTTCTTCCATCGTCCCGTACTACTTTACTATGCTCATCGGAGATGCTGTAACCCCTCCGACCCTCAAGGCTACCGCCAACTTTGCAGGGTTTGGCCTGATTGATGGCAACCCCTACTACACGGAGAATCTGAATTGGGTCTCCGTGAACAACTTCTACCGCCAGATTCGCAACCTTGTCATCGACACGACAAACGTGGCCCCCGGGACAGCATGTACCGGTATCCACTGGCCGACCTCCCAGGCCACAAGCTTGCAAAATGTCAAATTCAACATGCCCACTGCCTCCGGCGTCGTGCATGTTGGTCTATTCATTGGTATGTTCATTACCAGCGCCCCCAGTTTTCATGCGCCGGACACTACTGTATATTTTACTGTCGCTGACCAGCTGCTTTGATCAGAGTCTGGAAGTGGTGGGTTCTTGTCTGACCTAACCTTCAATGGCGGTGCGACGGGCGCCTCCATGGGCAACCAGCAGTACACCATGCGTAACTTGGTGTTCAACAACTGTGGCACAGCCATCATCATGCTGTGGGACTGGGACTGGACCTTCCAAGGTCTAACCATTAACAACTGTGGAACTGGTATCGACATGTCCGCCAGTGGCGACTCTGGCCAGCAGGTGGGCTCCATGATTGTGCTTGACAGCACCTTCACCAATGTCCAAGTCGGCGTAGTCACGGCTTACACGACTGGCGGGACCCCCGACGCCGCGGGCAGTCTGATCTTGGAGAATGTCGCCCTTTCCAACGTCCCCGTCGCGGTCAGGTCAGGCGGAGCCACCGTCCTAGCCGGCACTACAGGAACAACCACGGTCGCAGCATGGGGCCAGGGTCACAGTTACACCTTGACCTCGGGGAAGACTGACTTCCAAGGAATCATTACCCCCAACTCTCGACCGGCGGCACTCCTGGGATCCGGCAACAAGTACTACACCCAGGCCAAGCCACAGTACGAGTCACTCAGCGCGGGCGACTTTGTCAGTGTCCGTAGCTCCGGCGCGGTTGGCAACGGCGCGACCGACGACACCGCCGCCCTGCAGAGGGCCATCGACACTGCCGTCGCACAAGGAAAGGTGGTGTACATCGACTATGGCCTTTACCTGATCACTAGCACGCTCCGGATCCCGCCCGGGTCCAAGATCGTCGGCGAGACGTGGCCCGTGATCATGGCCTCTGGCAGCTACTTCGGCAACATCAACGCGCCGCAGGTCGCCGTGCAGATCGGAACGAGCGGGCAGAGCGGCACCGTCGCCCTTAGCGACTTCGTCGTCGCCGGCAAGGGTGCCGTCCCTGGCGCGACCTTGATCGAGTACAACCTGGCCAGCCCCGCGGGCCAGCCCAGCGGTCTCTGGGACGTCCACGTGCGCGTCGGCGGCTTCACGGGCTCGGACCTGCAGGTTGCGCAGTGTGAGAAGACGCCTGGGTCGTCGAACATTAACACCGCTTGCATTGGCGCTTATATGAGCATGCATGTCACCAAGGCTAGTGGTGGGTTATACATGGAGAACGTGTGGCTTTGGTGAGTTCCCTTGCTTCTTCAACGACTGTTGTGCCAAATTGGTGAAGGCGGGAGAACAAAGACTGACACAGAAATCCGCTTGACAGGGTCGCCGACCACGACATCGACGACACGGTGGACAACACGCAGACCAACATCTACGCCGGGCGCGGCCTGCTCATCGAGTCGACCGCGGGGCCCGTGTGGCTGGTCGGCACGGCCGTGGAGCACCACACGCTGTACAACTACCAGCTGTCGGGCACCAAGAACGTGTACGCGTCGCAGCTGCAGACGGAGACGCCCTACTTCCAGCCGCACCCGAACTCGCTGTCGCCGTTTGCGCCCAACTCGGCGCTCGGAGACCCGACGTTTGACTGTACTGGTGTCAGCGGGAACTGTGCCATGTCGTGGGGTTTGAGGGTGGTGGGGTCGTCTGATGTTTTCCTGTATGGGGCTAATCATTATTCTTTCTTTAATGATTATTCGACTAGTAAGTCCCTCTTCGCCTTCCTTCCGTTTTACCCAGTCTATCTCGTTTTCCTCTTCTTCAGTGTGGGAGTGGGAGTGGACGGGTTCTTGATTGAACAATTGGCTGACGCGTACACAGCGTGCTCGACTTTTGCTGCGGGCCAGACGTGCCAGGCCAAGATCGTGGGCCTCCAGGGCACCAACAGCAACATCAACATCTTCAACCTCAACACGATCGGGTCGATCAGCATGCTGGACAACTCGGGCAGCACGGTGGCGGTGTTCTCGGACAATGAGAATGTTTATCCTAGTACCATTGCCATGTTCAGGCTCAGCTAGGTTGGTAAGGGGGTGTGTTCGTACATATGATGAGACGTAACCGGGCCGTCGTCGTGATGCTGCCAGAGATGGGGTGGAGGTAAGGGGGTGGTGGTTGTATGAGTAGCCTGACCTGGCAAGCAATTAGCTTATTCTTCGGGGGATGAATTTTGTGTGTATATATTTACATACTCTTTTTATATGGGGAAATTGAAGGGCATTTTCTTGAGCTTCACGTGCGATTGGAGAACATGCAAAATGCACCGGTAATGTGTAGTGATGATTTTGTATTTACCACGCTGTATATCCACCAATTTCTGGCATCCGATTTATTTCAACATCGGTTTCAAAAATATATACAGTTGTAATGTTATTTCCTGTCAGTTTTCCTCCTGTGGGAATTCCAGCCGCGACAAGAAGCCGGCAAAGCTGCTTAGTCGAGGTTCAGGGCCGGGTCCTGGGTGCAGAAGGTCTTGATGTCCTTCTCGGTGACGCGGCACATGGTGAATCTAGGGAAAGTCTTTGATTAGAAAACGCACACACACACATACACACACACAGACACACACACAACAGATGAGAAAGCGGCGGGAAAGAGGGCCGGGCCAGTCACTTACGGAGACGGGTTGGGGTTGGCATTGTAGCAGTCGCCCGGCACGGCGACCTTGGTCTCGGTGCACGAGTCGGTGATGTACCCGTAGATGGTGAGCCCGGTGTCGCCGGCGACGTGCTTGACGAGGTGGGTCGTGTCCGAGGACCCGGGGATGTCGGCGCTCCGCTCGCACGAGGCCGGGAACTCGTCGGCCGCGACGTACTCGTAGCCGCCCTGGGCGATGTCGCTCAGGGCCTGGGCAAAGGGCTGCAGGCCGATCTCGGCGCCCGAGGGGCACTTGTAGCCAAAGTCTGAGAACCACGTCAGGCCCTGGCACCCGCCGGCGCCGTTGCACAGCTTGTCGTCCCAGGCCAGGGCGGCGGCGGGGAGGAGGGCGAGGAGGGCGGTCTTGGCGTACATTTTTGCGGTTGTGTTGGGCGGAATGAATGTGGGAGAGTGAGTGAGTGTGTTGGAAAGAGTGTGTCTGTGGGTATTTGGGTATCTTTATGCTTTAGTGTAAGTGAGAGATGGTGGTGAAGAACGGGTGCGGATAGCCTCCTTTATATCTATCTACTTACTCAGTACTTGAGGTAAACAAGATTAGCTACAACCTGAATTAAGGTTAAAACAAACCTGGGCGCCGATCATCAGGTGGCAGACCCGGAAACAATCTCGGAGCCGTGGGCCCGTCACGTTGGCATGATTGATGGGTAAACCGTTGTGTCCCATTCAATGTTGCCATGACGTTGTACCAAAGAAACCATACAGACGACACATAGTATGACAGTATAGCCTATTACAGTGACAGCGCGCGCCCCCCTGACAAGCTGTATGGCCCCAACCCGGGGTCCGCTAATTTACCTCCAACCGTAGGCGAGGCTTGTCTCCCCCACACGTTTCCTCGCTAAGCACTGCAAGGGGCAGCCGCCGTTTCCACAGCCCTGTTCAGCCCATATTTTGGAGAGCATAAACTGACTCGCACCCCCGACTTCCGGGTTTGTCAGGGGGAAACACAGCAGCTGTCCTGTAATATCGCGCCGCGCCGAGGTTGGCTTGCATTGACCTGCCAAGGAAGGGTTTCCCGCACACAGAGTGCGCTCCAATGGGAAGCGTTTCTATACTGGCTCATACGCATACGTAAATAAATAAATACAAGCGACGCCATCTAAGCGAGCTTCCCGCGCGCCCAGTTCTGCCACAATAAGCACGTGGTCTCGAGTGTTGACTTTGCACCGGCCCCCGGGCCTCTACAGAGTTTGTTAGGGCCCGTCTACACCATTTCCAGCCAGTGGTGCGGAATTGCTAGGGGCTGCCGAGCCTGCCGGCTGCTGCAAGGCTGACGGGCTTGACAAATCTCCTCTCCCTGGACCTCATAGGGCTGAATGTCGGCTGCTGGCATCCGGGCAACCCGAGACATGCGACATTCAGCCGGCTATGGCGGCTAACACTCAGTCTCAGGCTGACTACATGATTATCGCATGCTGGGCTCTGACTACATCTGAATTCAGCTGTCCATTGCACCCATGAAGATCTAGGTATGGGGCCTTCTAAGGCTGCCAAATGAGGTGCATGTCCTCTGCATCAGCCTGTACAGACTTGGCGCCAACTGTGTCCCGCTGGAATGGTCTGATATTCATCACATAGGCCTTCTGTTGCCAAAAAGTCTCATCTACCCATAGAAAATCCCTACCTCATCAAATACATCAAATGGACACTAAGAGGCAGGCTGGAAGCTGAAACAAAGAAAGTGATACTCAGCCTCTGTAAGACTAGTATAAATAGACGTGTTTCTATACGTTGGCTTTGAACTGGGTATGAAAGCTGGTGTGCCAAGTTCAATCAATCTCAGGAGACCTACCAGCATACAAAGTTCAGCTGTGGATCCTCTGAGGCTGGTTGTAGGTCAAGCTGAGCTAGGTCGCTGCTGTACGCATTTAGGCACACAAACCTGAACGCAGAGAGCCTAAATATCTCATACCCAGAGTTTGTCTACAGCAGCCTGTTGAACGCGTCTTTTTGTGCCTGTCAATATTCCCCAGGATGAAGTGTGTCAATAGGAAAGTTCATCTATCTGACTGCTTCTCATGACTGAGTCAAAGCGGTTCAGATCCTCCCCTACGAGAGGAATGTAATCGTGAATCTTTCACTGACACTATTGAGAAGTGTATTGAGCGAATAACTCCGAAGACCACAAAAGAAAACAAAGCTTGATTGTTCCCAAGTATGTTTACAAAGAATTTCCAATTGATGACACAGAATGCCGAGAAGGGTTGGTAGATCATTAATGTCCACCATGTCATGTTTGATGAAGCAGTGACTCGTGGCAAGGATCACGAGTCGTCTGGAGCATTTTTGGTGGGGAGAGTATCGTGACCCGGATGCACACCGCCGGCCCTAAGCCACGAGCAAAAGCAGGTCTAAGGAAAGTTCTGGATGCTGCGGTCCATTTCGATATAGAGAGGCACATTTGTGTGAGTAGTCGGCCGTGCTGATTAGTAGTCAACCAAACATACACACATGTCCTAATCATTGTCTCTTCTATCCTCAGAGATATGTTCTTACAGGATTTCAAATGACCACACAACATCATACATGCATTCAAATGAAATTGAGGTACAAGAAGTTGTCAAACAAGGGTGTGCATTCCATGTGCTGCCAAATGCAGCCAAGCCGTCTCCAAATGTGGGAAAATAGCGTGCAAGAAAAAGACCAACTCCAGCCTTCCAAATGAGAACGGAAACGCCTGTGAACCGCGGAACCATCTAGAACGAAATCCAACTGCGGCTGTCCTAGCTCAACGATGGGGGTCATCTAGACATGCAGCAAAATGACCACAAAAAACTGTGTCATAACTCCAGCTCTTTTTCGAATCTCTCTCTAACGCCATGCGATATGGTAGAGTGTCCTGTCTTATCTGTCTTGTTTTCCAAACGTGAATGCAAACGAGGAGAACCAGAAAAAAAGACAAACGCTGTGAAATCGCGTCACAGCCCAAAGCACGCTAACGACGCTGTGGCAGAAAAACAAACAACTTTGAAGACGTGCCCCAGTTGGCCCATCTCAGTAGAGGGAGTATCCACCGTCAATGATGCAGTTGGCGCCAGTCATGAAGCTGGACGCGTCGGAGGCGAGGAAGATGCACAGGCCGTTGAGCTCGTCAACGTTGCCCAGGCGCTCCTGCGGGGTGAGGCCCTTCCAGATCTTCTTCTGCGCATCGAGGGCGGGCACCTTGTTCAGGGCGGTGTCCATGTAGCCAGGGGAGACTGATGATGTATGTTAGTTGTTTGATGCATTATGTGGATTGGTATGCTTGGATTGTCCGATGAAGACATGAAAGAGGGGGATTTGTGAAAGAAGAAGAGTGACACTCACTGCAGTTCACGCGGATGTTGTATTTTGCCCACTCCGCAGCGAGCGACCGGCCGAGCTGGATCACACCAGCCTTAGATGCATTGTAGCAGGATTGTTCCTGGGGGTAATTGACGATGCTGCCGCTCATGCTGGCAACGAGGACAATGGAAGCAGGCTTGCCTGCAGCAATGGCCGCACGGCCAACAGCCTGGGCCATGAAGAACGATCCATTGAGGTTGATGTCAATGAGACGACGGAACATGGTGGCGTCGTACATCTCAGCAGGGATGTTGCTGTCTGCGATGCCGGCTGCGTTGATCAGGACATCGGGAGTGCCGTAGGAGTCTGTGACAGACTTGACCGCTGCCTCAATGGCCGCTTCGTTGCGGACATCGATCTTGTAGAATGTAACGGGCAGGCCAGTCTTGTTGTGCAGATCGGCAGCAGAAGCATCGCCAAGCTCTTGGTTGGCGTCGAAGAGGGCGATGGCTTTGGCGCCAGCCTCAGCGCAGCCTCGTGCCATGAAGTTGCCCAGACCGCGGGCGCCGCTGTGAAGAGTTGAGTGTCAGGATGTGTCGATTTGTTAAATGGCGGGGAGGGGTGGAGGAAATCAGAGTGGGTTGGGCAGAGGAGGGAGACTTACCCAGTGACGATGATAACCTTGCCCATGACCGTCATGGACTTGACCGTGGCGGGGAGCATCTTGTAGACCTCGTCGGAGAGGGTGGTTAGGTCCTCCATCTCGTTGGGCTTGGGCACAGCAGGGCCAGTTCTCTCCTTGGGGGTGACAGGGATTGCAGTTCGCAACTTGCCCTCGGGGGTGTAGACCGTGGCGGGCACCTTGGTGTCATCCACGGGATTGGCCTTCAAGACCGGGTAGCTGATCGTGAGACCGCGCTGGGCAGCGGGGAGGGCACGTGTCAGGGAAGTAGTGTAGTGGCCAGAGGCCAGGCGCAGGATGCGCAGAGTGCTGCGTGAGGTAGACATTGTCCTAATATGGTCTGGATCGTAGTAGTGAGAGTGTCGTATCGGCTGGTTGAATGCTCGTTGTCGGTTGGGTGTCGTTCTTGTGGGTTGACGATGAGGTGTGGTGGAAGGAAAATTTGGAAGAAAGGCGTGCAAGTTGGCTGTTGGAATCTAGATACCTGGAGCGGCTGGAAAGGTGTGTTGTGGAATCTCGTTTGTGTGGATCCTCGACATCGGACGAAATTCACGACCACGTGGAATGGACGAAGCTATGGGCTTCACAGGATGACAGCCCAAGGGATTGGATGTCAAGTCATGCTCTCAAATGTGTCCCGAATCTTCTATGTGTGACTTGTTTTGTCTCTCACTGTAAAGTGACAAGACATAGTGGTAACACGTGAACAAAAGTCATTCTGGATATTCAGAAACAAACTTGGAGCGGGTTTTCCAGCCTCCGGCCCAAGGGCTAGGAATATAGGGAGTCTCCTCTTGTGATGAAGAATACTTTATAAGTCACTGATGTGGCATACTTCTTTATACATAGGCATGACAGCTCTGCCTGCTTGAATAGGAGTAACATGGCGAGGATGATATGGTGAGGATAATCGTAGTAGGTGTGGCCTCTCCACAGCTATCTCAGGCTGTCGGAAACGAACATCTGATGGAGACACCTTCACTTTAGGTAGTACGCGATGTTTGTTGACCACGAGGAGGACGAAGACACCGCGCGACCAGTTGGTACAGAACAGCACCGCGTTGACAATCTAAAGAAGCCCGCAGAGGAGAAAGACTCTACCCAGCACGACGCGATGTCTGTTGACGATAACCCTGCCCAAGACGACGCGATGTTTGTTGACCACGAGCACAAAGACGACTGGGTACTATGGCGGCATTGATAAGGAGACACTTCCGCTGACAATAGCAGCGCGACAAAAGTCAAGATACTCAGGGGGCAAAGTTGGGCCGAAGAAATGGGGATAGCGAACATAGGCCGAATTAGCAACGATCCAATAAGTCAGGATCTGACACGACTCGGAATTCAACATGTCAGTGCCCGGCCACGGAAGTTGGCAGCGAGTGTGGTTAGAACTCCGTCCATATCAAGTTACATGGGACGCGACGTATAAGGCTGCTTGACTTTGAGGAGTGAGAGAACCCAGGAAGTTTGTCACACATCAATAGCAAGACTTTTTCCATTTCTAGTCTCTTCTGTGGGTTGTGGGGATTATGACATGCATTGATGCACCAGGCGGCTCTGTTCGCGTCTACACGTCAAGCGGAGAGCATTTCGTAACTGATAAGGAGGGGTCTGCAATATCTGGTCACACGGGCCCAAAGGTGCGCTTCTAGAAGTTTGCAGAGTGACATGCCAATCCCGAAAGGATATCCGCTTCACATGGGTCCACTCTTGCGCGAAGCATCTGCCAGATGCAAGGTCTCTTATAGAGGCAACACGATGCGTGAACATAGACTGTAGCAAATGTTGACTGACAGGGTCAAGTTTTCAGCTGAAATTATACATCAAAATTGCTTTTGGTTGACCGAAACGAAATTGGCTGCAAGTCCATTTTCCGCCAGGTGTGGTGAGCTGAGCTGACTGAACGGCTTCTGTGATCGAATGTTATAGAAATATGTCACATCTCTTCCGAGAGTCTAGCTCTAGAGTTCGGTACATTGAACCATTCTAGAAGATGCGAGTTTTATGAATGTCAAGTTCGATTGCGTCTTGTCAATTGAGAGTGGGCTGATTCTATGCAGTTCGGTGAGACGGGATGGAGCGTTGCCGGTGTCAGGGGGTTATCCCGAAGTCATCCCTGGAGGGCTGGCGACGATGACGGGAGTGAGAGCAGCCGAGTAAGCTGAAAGACGGCGGGGCCTTCTCATAGCCTAGCCGGCGTGAAGCTTCGCCCGAGGTAGTCTGAGTAAGGAGAAGCCTAATGTCGAGAGAGAGAGTCTGGCTCCGGTACTCGACCAGGCGTAGTGAGAAGTCCCAGTCGAAGCAGCTCGAAATTTGCAGTGATTTCACCAAGTTTTCTCTTGACAGGCCCTGCATGGGGTCAGGAAATCAGGATAAAGTTAGCGGGCCCACACGCCATTCTACGATCAGACCCCCTTTCGCACTGCCAGGGGTTGAGTCGGAGCCATTCGATCTAGTTCCATGAGCAAGGACTCCCAGCAAGCGGGCGATAAACTCGTGGAGGGGTGTCCACTATAGACTGAGATGTCCAACTGGGCATGTATGGCACGTGAGCAGTCTTCGATCCAGACCGCCCGTGATGCCCGGAACTGAGCTCCGGTGAGATATTTGTCTCATTGACGGTTTGCAGACGCGAGACGCGACTAGAAGGCACCCAAGCCCGTAAGAAGCCCGGAAGAAGTCCGGGCACGCCCTATCTGTTTGCTCAGTGTTTGTAGCATAGACACGGTTTGGTAGAACCGTCTACTAGTAGAACCGCAATTTCGGGCCACACACAAATCAAGGTCAATGCTGGCAGAACCAAGCCCCTCAACCCAGAGTCTGCCACGTCGATTCTACCCAGCGACTTCAACGAGATGGAGTGTGCGTATCTGACAACATAATTCTCCACAAGAAATAGGCCTCAAGCTGTAACAGATGCCGCCATGAGGTTCAGATGCTTGAGCTGAGATGATGCAAATAAATGCTACCTGGTTGCAGCAGTCCGGCATGTTCAACACGTGTACAAACAGAGCTGCTGAAAGGGCCTACAGACATATCCTATGGTGTCCGTTTGCTTCAGGATACTGTGGGATACCGATTATCGATTTTAGACCGGCTCATCGTGGGGGTCGTGGCCGTTGTTTTTGTTGAACTTCTCAAAGGGCGGTATCGCCGGTGAGAGATGGACGGTGCTTAGAGTCTGGGCAGACATTTCCGTTGCAGCCGCCGAAAGGCATCGAACCGACCTAATATATCGATCCTGACGGCCACGTCAATTTATTTTCTTACTATCCAGCCCTCCGGTCAGAACACTCGATAGTATTCTAGAGGCGAAGAATCCTTGGTGTTGTCAATCAAGCCATTCTGCATCTATGGTAGTATAGCAGTCTGCATCCAGGTGTCGATTGAGTTTGGCATGATGGATGGTGAAGGACAGTGGACAAGTTGCCAAGTTCCTGGTACAAGGTCTCAATCTGTGCTGACCGGACTTCCAAGGTTAGAGCATGTTTTTCAGGAGATAGTTATTTCACCTTACTGGTTCTGGCAGGTGACACAACAACTCGTGTACGCATTCGATTTGGTGAAGATGACGTCAGCTTCGCTTCCTTGTAGGCTGGTTGAACTCACTACAGTCTCGTTTAAACATGCTTCGCCCTTGGTAACCTGTCTACTCATCCTTTTCACGCAGCCGGCACCGCACCCAAACTCTCCACAGACGCCTAGCACGAGGCGGCCTAACGTTTCGGCCATTCTTTATATAACATAGCGGTAGCGCGCAAAACATTTGAACTTTTAAAAAATGGCTGGCTCGGTAAGTTGCCAGTTCTGCGCAGAATTGATGGACAAAGTTCCACCGGTTTCTGTGCGATACGAAATGGATCGCACGCACCTAGGGAAACTATCTGATATCATCGAGATGTCTTGCCCGCATGCGAGCTCGATTCGCAGGTTGTGGGAACGAGACGTGCTTTCATCATACTCAAAACGGATGGACAAGGCCCGGGCCCTCGAAAAAGGCATCCTCATACCGCAGCTTTGGACGGTCAGTGTAAGGAACGCTAGCCGCGGTATGAACCTGAGCCTGATCTTTCGACGGCAAAATGGAGCTTCACACATAACGAACATCGGCCTGATTCTGAGACCTAATGAACCAGGACACGCCGGCACGACAAGGGTCCTCAGCCCTCAGTGGACTGATCCTTGGATCATCAGTGCCTGGTATGACAAGTGCCTGCAAGACCATGGAAGAAAGTGCGATCAGCCAGATTGGATGAGACTACGTCCAGAATCCACTGCAATGCCTGAATGGCTTGTTGATGTTGTTGATAACTGTGTGGTGGAATGTAACTCTAATAAGACTCGATACATTGCGCTTTCCTACACCTGGGGTGGCATTCAATGCCTCAAGCATACAAGTCAAACTCTGGAGAGACTGAAGAGAAAGGGGTCTCTGCACCCTGACCAAGCACCCGACATTCCTCGGACTGTTCGGGACGCTTTGAACATAACAAAATTGCTTGGCGAGCGATATTTATGGGTTGACAGTTTATGCATTCCGCAAGGAGAAGCAACAGCGACTAGGGGTTTGAACTCGATGCATCACATATATGCCAACTCGATTATCTGCTTTGTGGCTCTGGCCGGTACTAATGCAAATCATGGGCTACGAGGCATTGAAGGCATCTCGATGCCAAGGCATGTCGAACAACTTGTTCTCGACATGGCTGACGGAGAGAGATTTTCTTGGTTGGGGGATCCCAGCCAGCAAATTCACGACGAAAAACCTTGTACTATTGAAGGTTCCAGGTATGACCAACGTGGGTGGACATACCAAGAGTATGCATTCGCCAGGAGGCGGCTGATTTTCACTGACGGGCTACTTCGTTGGACTTGCCTTTGCGCCAATTGGAGTGAGGAGGCACACCCCAAAGTCAGCATAGACATCCCCATGACTCCGAGAAAGCTCTCATCACCATCTTGGATGACGAGGACCGGTCCAAACCTGATGCTTATTGGGGCTGCCGCCAACGACTTCAGTTCTCGCTACTTTACATTTGAAGGAGATACTCTGAGGGCCTTTTTGGGAATACAGAACCATATCAGTCGGGATTTCCTCGGCGGATTGAACTATGGACATCCTCATATGTTCTTCGACATCTCCTTGCTTTGGCGACCATACACGGAAATCGAGTCTAAAAGACGGCTCGGCAGAGACGCCAATTCAGATCCGCCTAGTTGGTCCTGGATGGGATGGCAGGGTGGATTCCTCTTCGACAAAGACGAGGAATATGTGATACTCCGGGCGCACTCTGATATTGGTTTCACCCGGTCAGTTGCGCAATGGTACACGATGCACTCTCCACTGGCACCTGCATCGGATATGCAACCTGTGAACTGCCACTGGCAGATTCACAGAGATGCTGTCGAAAGTAATTCCGCCGATGTTCCTTTCGGCTGGCAAAAGGTCCCTTTCCACGGTCACGACGAAGATTACAGCTACCGACGACAGTCAGCGACGGAAGGTACCAATGACAAAAGTGACTCTACACCTACTCGGAAACTTCACTCCGAGGGCGACCTTGCCGATTTCAGGTATCCGATACCTCTCCCACGGTACAAGGAGACTTTCGGGTCAACTGAACAGCGCCCTTTCATATTCGCGAGAACAAATCGTTGTTTCTTCACGGCTAAGAAACTGATGAAGTCGGACCTTCGGGATAGTTGTTATGAGTACATGCTGCTAAGATATTCTCATGGGCTATTCTGTCACGATGGGGAATGCGCCGGGTTGTTGAGGCCTCACTATGCTTCGGACGAGCCTTGCTTCCAAGTAGAGGTCGTAGGTGTGGTGAAAGGATGGACCGCAAGGCTTTCTGAGTTTTTCTCATCTTTTCAGGACAGGCAAGACCCCGTGAGGCCCGAGTGGTCAAGCAGGCACTATAATGAGTGGGTGGCCAGTGATATGAGGAGGCATAACTGCTACTTTGTGCTTTGCATCAAGTGGGAGAATGGAGTTGCAAAGCGCCAGGGCATTGGGATAGTGGAAGCCGACATATGGGAACGGAACCAAGAGCCCGTGGATCTGATTCTGGGATAAAGTGTCATGGCACCTGGGTATTTTCCGTTTTCGCCCATCAAAGGCGTGCGATGTTTGGGTGTTTGTCTCCGAAAGTGTGGCCCCTAAATCAGATACACTGTCTTTTGGCTTGCCTTCCGATGGCGGGTTCTGTTTGCAACAGCTTGTAGGGAAACATGCGTCTGGCAACTTGGATTACACGGCGACTTACTGACAAGTCTCCAGGGGAAGGGCAGGCAACTGACCAGTGCCACGAATCCCGAGGTCGGATTTACGACCACTCGATGTTTCACCTGCGGCGTAGCTTATTTGGAGGGGCCGAACGGGGCCACTGTCAGTTGCCCCTTCAAGGTGTCGACTGCCCCTAAGCGCCTCCCTCCTGCAGCCGCCAAGTACCTACTAGGTAGGTAGAGAGCCCCTTTTTTGCCCTTCGGCGCATTTCCGTTCTTGATAGAGCCACCGCTCCCACAAGATTCAAAGGGTATTTGCGGCCGTTTTTGCACCTACTCGATAAAAGATCGCACATTGTCGGAATTCGATTCCCGAAGGATCGGAAGCAAAGTGAATTTGTTCGCGGCACAATAAATTTTCTCTTCGCGAAGCACACATGTGCAGCCTGCCATCGGCATTGTAGTGCACTGACTGCTTTGATGGAGGATGGAAGAACCCTCTCCGTAGATCTTCGGCAGAAGACGTATATCTGAGCCATAAACTTGTGCCTAACCGATGCGTAAAGCATATTAAGAGGCTCGGATCCCGAATACGCGTATTTACGAGCCCTGGTCGAGGAAACTAGAGTACAGCACCCACATAAAGGAGGCTCGGTTTGGGTACCCTGTCCGGCCGCCTCCGAACGCGAGCCCGAGTGTGAGAGGCCATTGGAGGAATTTGCTCCATCCCCCACCTGCTGCCACTGTATTTGTGAATCAGACGAAGCTTGGCGCTGACTGCCAGCCCGTAACAGTGGGTCTTGGAAGATCCTTATGATGGCCTCTTAATCTAACAACCAGGAAGTACATTCTGCCGCCGGCGCGTGCACAACATCGAATTCACCACTCCACCACAGATCTTCCCGCCGTCCCTGCCAAGATCGTTTGGAAACGGGTGGCCATGCTCCATCCCTGATGATGTTTCCTAGAGCAGTATAGTCAGGTGGGCAGGGCGCGTGCAGACCAAACAGATGGATATGCTCCGAAGTTCATCCATGCCCGGGAAACGAAACATGGTGGATGCTTCATGCAGGAATGGATTAATTGCAGGAAGGACTTGGCCGCATTCGTGCAGAATGTGTTGATAGGGACGCTTGTGAGTTGGCCATCGTCGACATAAATATAGACGCCGGCAGACCCTCTCTGCTATTGTGAGAGGATTGTCCTGCAACCCCAATCCATTATCTTCACTTCTTCTTACATACTTCCGCGGCTTGACGCCCATTCCATTCTTTCCAACCATGTACATATCCACCGCAGCCGTCGCCCTGTTCGCGGGCGCCGCAACCGCCCACTACAACTTCGAGAGCCTCATCGTCAACGGCGACGTCACCGAGGCCTACAAGTACGTCCGCAAGACCAAGAACGGCAACGGGCCCATCCTGGAAGTCGACTCGACCGACATCATCTGCAACAATGGCGGCATCGACGCCGACATCATGGAGGCCACCGAGACCTTCACCGTGGCCGCGGGCGACCAGGTCGGCTTCAAGATGAACGAGTACATTGGCCACCCGGGCCCGCTCGCCGTCTACATGAGCAAGGCCCCCGAGACGGCCAAGGGCTACAAGGGCGATGGTGACTGGTTCAAGGTTTACGAGTCCTCGGTATCTAACAAGACGGTCGACCCTATGGAGTGGGCACCCTTTATCGGTGGCGGTGTTCACAACTTCACCTTTACTATGCCCAAGGACCTCCCTGCCGGCGAGTACCTCATGCGCGGCGAACACATTGCGCTGCACAGCGCTGGCGATGTCGGCCAGGCCCAGTTCTGTGGGTACCCTGTTATCCCCCTTAAGGAGTAGTCAACCGCTGACAATAATCTAGACATGGGCTGTGCCCAGCTCAAGGTCACTGGCTCTGGTGCTGGTACCCCCGGCCCGACTGTCAAGTTCCCAGGGGCCTACGACCCGAAGGACCCTGGCATCCTCGTCAACATGTGTACGTTCCTGTCCTTTCCAAAGCATTCACATGTCCCGTCACTGCAATACCTTGACTTCAAAAGGTCCCTGAACAGTTGCAATTTGTATTGCTCATCATTATCTGCGTGCCTGAAACACGGGTGATTCTTCCAAACTAGCAACTGATCAAATATCTGCCAAAACAGACTGGCCTCCTCTGCGACAGTACACCCCTCCCGGACCCAAGACCTGGCCCGTCGCCTGCGATGACAGCACCGTCAACGTGCTCGGCAAGAAGAGCGATGGCGACTGCACCCCGCTCGAGGAGTCCGCCCAGGGCGACCCCGTCACCACCTCCGCCGCCGCCGCTGCCGCCCCCACCGCTACAGCCGCAACCCCGTCTTCCGCTTCGAGCGCCGTATCAACCTCCGCTGGTGTTGCCGCCACCCCCGTGGCCCAGGCCGTGACTGATGAGTGTAGCGAGAAGCGTGCTCTGCGCCGCAAGAACCGCATGAGGAGGGGCGCCTAGATATTCTGAAGGTTTCACGGCTTCAATCTCTGAGGAGAGAGAGGATGTTTCGGGTTTTAAGCCCCTGTCTCTACATGTTCTCCGCTTCATAGAGAGAATCCTTGGCTGAATTGAATTGTACACTCCCATTCGATGGATCGGAAGGACTCAGCTCTCCAACGAAGTCTGATTCCGGGCGCATGACCATCATGTAGCCTTCTTCCTCACCAATGTGATCTGTACTGACTTCCGCGAAAATGCCGGTTGAAAGATTCCAGAATCGATCCTGAGCGAACAGGCCATGTCAGCGACAGGAGCTTTGCCACCTTGGGAGTTGGTGCTTGTAACGTACCACTACAAAGTATTCGACCTCCCCGTTCTCGTCTTCAAAACCAGTCATGTCACACTCGTAGTCCAGCAAGTCTTTCGTCTTGCACAGGAAGACAACCTCGGCGTCGGCATCGATACCGTAGCGCTCACGGAGGCAGTCTTTCGGCTCACAGTCCACCCTTGACGGATCCCAGGACATTGTGCACCGAGCGAAATGATGGATGGGAATGGTCTCCGGGTCCCATACGGTGTTGCCTACGTCAAGGTCTTGGAAGTAACCTTCGATGTTGACGTCAAGAAGTTCCAGTCCTTCGTCACGCTGGATGGTTGGCGTGATCTCGCAGGTAACAAGGCGTTCGAAGCCGCTCAGAAGCGCCGCGGCCGTCATGTGTGGGAAAAAAGCCCCATCGGGTCCAGGAAGTAGAACGCGCCTGATGTACCTGACGTTCTTCTGCACTACAGCGGGGAGATCTCTACACAGATGGTACGAGTACTCTTCTGCGGTTCGATTGTCGATCCACCATTTTTGCCCGTCATCCCACCAGATTTTGTGAAGCGGTGGGAGTTTGAGCACCACCTCTGACCAGTATGTAGGCAGGGCCTCCTCGAAGATCCTGCGACAGCTCAGCAAGAGGTTGAAATGGTCAGAGTGACGGAAGCGGACGACGTGGCGTTGGGGGCCCCATGGCTCTTCTTGCAAGTAGAGCGCGGCGTGCGCTTTGGACCCTTTGAATGCCATCTCGTAGATCTTGACGCGTATCTCAGGAGGCAGGTAGTCGAGCAGTTTGCACGTAGGTGCAGGTGCAGCCTCGAGCGCTTCATTGGTGGCCATCTTGGAAACGTTGGCCATTTTGCGCGGGACCAACGTCAAAAGAATCGCAGCCTCGAGCGCTTCATTGATGGCCATCTTGGAAACGTTGGCCATTTTGCGCGGGACCAACGTTGAAAAAGAGTCGTTCCTGATGGCTGGGATTGAGAAAGTCCAGTAGATTTGAAGGCGGTCGGGGCCAGGGAAGGTTGACTTGCTTTGGCCCAGGCCGTGACTGCCCAGGTGGTGAGTGCAGCTAGAAGGGTGCTCTGCGCGGCAAGAACCGCATGAGCAGGAGCGCCTAGACTGCTGTGCTGAAGGTTCCTGGCTTGGATGCCTTGGGAGGAAGTTCTGTGGGGTCTGGTTTCCTAATCACTTCGTGTATCTCGCTTTATCGAGAGGTAGTCTTGGCTGAATTGCTATTATGTCTCTTCCGCCCGATTCAATCCAGTTAACCCCCTGGCCTCGAGCATGCGTGGAAGGCACTTTGTGGACACTGGATTCATTCTAGAACATCGATTTTGTGGATCTAACCTTGAGTATCCTTGCCAGAAATGACTACGTCGAGCTGCCAAAGGCGTTGTTTGCTTCCAAGAAATTAAGAGAAGTCACTGTTCTCATGTTCGCCATATTCGCCCAGCCTTTTCGGCCGAAATCTGGGCATCCACTGGCGCTTGACGAGACCAAATTCAACCTCTGCCTTTGTTTTCCTACCGCCTTTTCCTTCCCTCCTACAGGCAGACTGAAACCTCCTAACCTCATGTAAGACAGCATCCTATGGGATGAACTCTTCTAGGATAACCTCCAAGAGGATAGCCTCCTAGTGGATAGCCTCCCAGGGGATAGCTTCCTAACGTCTGGAGTTTATCAAGCTGAGTCATCGTCTTCAACCAGTCTGGCTGCCCGCCACCTCGAACTCTGGTCCTCCTCGCACGACCATGTCGAAGCCCTCCTCGTCATTGACTATCTTTGGGTCGACCTCGAAGATGATTCCGGCCGAGAGATTCCAAAACTGCTTCTAGAGAACAACATGTGTTAGCCACGGGAACCCAGTTGACTTGGATGGTGATGCTCGAAGCCTACCACTGTCTGGGAACGTATCCGATTGCGCCGTGGCGTGGCTGGCACACCGGCTGCGAGTCCAAAGTTGGAAGCGACCAGCGCGCCAGGGAGTCCGAATCCAGGGCCTACGTCGAATCTCAGCGTGGCAACGACGATTTCTACCTTGACGAGGAACACGACCTCGGCGGTGGTGTCGATGCCACAGATCTTACGCAAGAGGTCCTTTGGCTCGTAGCACACATGCTTCCAGAAGGTTTTCAAGCGACCGCGACCACTGGTAAGTGGGTAAGTTGACTCTTTATCGGCGATGCCGTGGGTATTGCCCTCGTTAATGCCCTCGGTGTTGCCCTCGTTGGTGCCCTCGTTGGTGCCCTCGTTGGTGCCCTCGTTGGTGCCCTCGGTGTTGTCCTCGTTGTTAGTTCCAAAATCACGCTCCATGATGCTCTTGGACAAGATGCTATCGGCTGTGACATGCCCTACCTCTTGGTGGTAAAGCATTGTTGGCGAAATGTCGCAGGTAGCAAGGCTCTTGAAGGCGCTCAAAATCGCGGTGGGCGTCAGCTCTGGGTTCTTCTTGAGAAAAGTGCCGTCAACCGGAGGAAGCATCATTCCCCGAACGTGCTTGACATTGGTCTTCACCACCTCAGGCAGGGAGCTGCACAGATGGTAAGAGAAGTCGTCGGCCGTGTAGTGGGGTTGCTTCAGCCACTGGTGCGACGTTAAAGGGGAGAATGAGATGATATGACGCTGGACGAGGTTCAGCACCGCCTCTGACCAGTAGGTAGGCAGAGCCTCGTCATAGATCTTGCGGCATCTGAGCAGCAGGTCGAAGTGCTTCGAGTGCTGGAAGCAGACGAGATGGCGTTTACTGCCGTCGGAGGGATCAACCTCCATGGTGAGCGTCGCGTGGACGCTGGCGCCTTGGAACGCCTTCTTGTAGATGTTGAGGCGAATCTCGGGGGGCAGCTTCTTGAAGAAGTCGGACGCAGCATGGCCGGGGGCAGCCTCAGGTGCGTTTGGCGCGCTCATCTTGGAGACGTTGGCCATCTTGGGTGCGACCGACGTCAAAATGAGTCTGGAAGTGAGGATTCTTAGCAGGTTTGCAAACGGTCGGAGCTGCAGGGAGGGTTGACTTGCCTTGGGTGGTAGTTGTGGGGTTGAGGCTTGTGATGGAAAGTGGAAGGTTCCAAGGTTGGTTGGAAGGAAGGAAGCAGCGAGAGGGAATGGAGGAGGGGGAAAGCTTTGTGCTGGCACTTCGAGGGTTGCGCTGGCACTCGAGCAAACGGACACTTTGAAGTGATTGAATACTGCAATGCTCTCCTGTGATCTGGTGCATGTCTCGAGGAGGCAAGGTGATCAAGGTCAGAGGCGCAGAGCTTCGTTTGAAGCGACTTCCTTCCTTGTCGGGGCCAACCGAGCGTCAAACATGTACGCTGCCTCGACAAACGAATTATGAGCTACGTCTCGTTTCCACCGTCTGATCAGAATGCCTTTTTATCTGGACATCGGAAATTCACAGCTGCAAAAATGGAGTGCACACTCATAAAAGCTTGTCCCATACAGTCTTATCCCATCAGAGGCCATCCCATCAGAGGTTATCCCATAGGAGGTTGTCCTACAGGAGGTTACCCTGTAGGGATGGTAGGAAGTTATCCTGTAGGGATGATAGGCGAGAAAGAACTGAACCACCAGGGTAATAGCGACGGTAGCATTTCTAGTGCTGGCGAGTATCTTTCGCACACTTTTCGCACACGTGGTGCTGTACTTGTACCGATATGCCCTAGCCTTCTGTGAGTGCAAACCTCCAATCTTTTCATTTGACAAAAGCGACTCAACTTTGGCCTAATGAACCACACAGGGATGAGAGGAAGCATCTTCTCTGGACTGAATCTTACCTCTCGAGGTCCCTAGCAGCTGAAAACTCTGGGTAAGCCAGGGATCATCAAGACAAGTTCAGGTCGGCCGCAGTGGATGGAAGACATCTTGTCCATGAACACAGCTTATGCAGGAGATATCTACCAACGCGTCTCAACTCAAGGGGCTCACGGATTGCACAGAAAGAAGACATGAGAATTAGTGTAGCGGTAATCAGCTGTCTAATCCATACATAAAAAATTCAACAATTTTCCTCTCCGTGAGCACCCTGTCCCTTCATCATGAGACTTTCCCTGCGCCACCTATCATCAACGCCGCCGTCATCAAGAATAAAACGGGCCACCAAAATCTTCATACAAAAACAAAACCTGGTCCTTAAACACAGCCGCTTCTAGGATCCCGTCCAGCCACCATAACCTCCCTGCGCAGGACACACACATCCTCATCTTGGTCCGGCGGGCTTGTGCCCCAGCATGTCCCCCTGCAAGCGTCTTGTATCAACCAGTATCATTCCGCTCATCATGAGAACTATCACCGCCCCGTAGGTGCGCAAACAAGGGCATGGATTCCAAGCGGGCCATCGAGAGCCGCTTCCGCTTCCTCCTTGGCGCCAGAGCTGTCCTCGCCACAGGGAAGTCCTACACCGGCGGCGGCGACCGCGGCCCTCCCCCGCGGGAACGCTAGCCCCGGTCGTCGATCAGCTCCAGCAGCGTCGAGATGGGCTGGGCCAGGACGCGGTTCTCGGTCATGATCTCGTGCAGGCGGGGCAGCACGACGCGGAACAGCCTCTCGTTCCAGCCGCGCGCGCCCTCGGGGACGCCCTCGCGGTCCTGCTCCTCGAGGAGCTGCTCCTGCGCCTCCGTCTTGACCACGTTGCGCGCGATGTTGCGCAGCACGAGCACCGCGCTGAAGGGCGTGCCGGCCGGCTGTAGCGGGCCGTTGGGGTTGCGCTCGTCGCGCGCGGTCATGGTCTCCTCGTACGTCAGGGTGAGGGACTTGGCGGGGACGAAGTGCGAGCGTTTGGCCCTCTTGTTGGGGTTGGTGGTTGGGCTTGGCCCGCTGCTGTTGGATGACGAGCCGTCCGAGGCGCCGTTGCTCTGGGCCGGGGCGACCTGGGGCTCGAAGTTCTGCTGGACGGCCATCAGGTGCGTCTTGACGTGCGACATGAATGTCCCGAGGAGCGCCTTCTCTTTGCCGACGAACTTGTGACAGCCCGCCCAGAGACAGCGGTAGTCCCCTTCCTTATTGAGGTACTTGCCATCCTCGTCGGGCTTCTCCTGGACGTGCGCCAGCAGGATGTGATCGTACATCTTCTCTGCGTTGGCGAAGAAGTTGTTGCACTTCTGGAACTTCTGGCCCGGGTTCATGGGCAGGGTCCAGAGACAGCGGAAGTACTCCCTGCCGTCGTTGTCGGGGTCTACGGGCCTGGTTCGAGCTCGGATTCCCTTGATGATGAACTTCTGGTTGGATCCATTGGGCGCCTTGATTATTTGCGCGCCGGCAGTCGTCCAGACGTGATTCACGTTCCTAATGAAATCCGCAGGCGAGATCATGGTCTTTCCAATCTGGGACAGTCGACTACTAAACGAAGACTGGTAGGCGGTCCAAATGGCAATTTGCGTGATACTGGCATCGGTGTCTTCTTCGAAGAGACACCGAAGCCACATGTAGCAGCGCTCAGGCTCCTCCATTGCCAGCAGGCGTTCCTGCAGATCTTGCGGCAATGGTGCGACCTCCTCACTGTATGGGATGCGTACCTCGGGCTTGATGATCTGGTCTTTGACAACACGCTTGGCGCCATGCGAGAGAAGGCGGACCAGATGTTTAACCAGGCTCTCAGGCTTGTCTGGCTTCGTCGTCCTGAACCTCAGTAGAGTCTCAATATTGGACACCACAGCTGTGTATTGATACAGGAAGTCAAGACAGGCATCCAGAAGCTCATCATCGTTCAACATGAGCCAGTCTATGATGGTCTCGAGGATGTCCAGGGGGACATCGCCGAGCTTGTTAGCTTCTGCCAGGTTCATGGATATGCGGCCAAGAGCCCGCAGAGATGTCAGGATCTGGCCACGGTCGGTCGACATCAGCTGAGCGAGGAGTGAGCGGTAGAGAGGGTCGTCGGCGCCAAGAGTAAGCTCAGGGGTGAGCTGTTCCGCAATATCCAGCGCACAATGCTTGAGTTCCACGGTGTTCTCACTGGAGGGCAGGTGGAGAATGATGCACAGGAGATCCCGGAGTGGTGGGAAATCGGCCATCGACTCGCCGTTCTCCCGAAGCATGAGCATGTTGCGAATGGCGAGAGAGGCCTCCGTGATCAATACCATCTGGTCGGCGAAATAGGCGGGCTGCAAGTGTTCCTGTCCAGACCGGGGTTTCAGCTGGTCGATCCGCTCAATGATATCCGCTGTACCATTGACACCATCCAGCTCTCCAACGTCGTCGCCGTCGGCCTCCGGGTCGTAGGATATCGTGAAGTTGACATCCCAGAAGAGGCTGCCGACCTTGAGTGCCATTTCCACTAGGCCTTCTGCCAATCCTGGAAAGGCATCAAACTTGTACCGATCGCCCCTCTCATATGATATCTTCAAGAGGTGATGCAGTGCAAATGACTGTTCCTCTGGTATTCCAGACCGAAGGGCGTACAGGCATCGAGCGTAAATGTTCGGGCCGTCGAAGGGAGATGGTTGGACCGGCAGACCTGGAAGCACAACGGCGATCAGCACACGAATAAAAATAAAGAAATCGGGTTGGACTTACTGCCTGGCAAGGGGGCCTGGCGATTGGTTGCTGGTGGGGCAGGATCTAAGGCACGCCTCGCCTTCATGAACTTTGCCGGCGCATTTGACGGGGTCTCGACGGGGCGAAGGGGCAGGGGCACGTTTGCTGGTGGTCGGAACCTCTCGACCGTTGCCGAATGGTGCTCATAGCTCTGGGGGGTAAAACTGGCAGAGGCGCCGCCACGAGCGACGTGCGGTTGAGGAATCTGGCCAAGGGGTGCATGCGCCATCTGGTGTGAGGGCATGCGGCTGGTGCCTTGCATCTGGCCGTGGCCATTGCCCTGCGAGCTTCCGTGGCTATGACCATGGGAACTATGCGAACCTTGTGGTGTCGAGGACGTAGCGTGATGCTGTGCCGATGAGTGACGGGATGGTCGCGTCGGGCCAGTCTCTGGCTGGAAGATGACCCTCTGGGGCGGGGCCTGGCGCAGACCTCTGGCAGCACGACCTGTGCTGGGAGGTTCCTCAGGTCTACTCTCACGAGCGGGTGTTCCGTCATCACCGGATGGCGCAGGGGAGTTTTGAGTAGAGGTATCGCGGCGATCCTTGGGTTTGAAGTTGCTGAGAGTCCGGGTCAGGAGGGAACCGCCCTTTGCTGATGTTTCTTCGAGGATCTCGGGAGGTGGGGGAGTCTGGTTGTGGACGGTCCGGATCTCGTATGCGGCAAGGTTCTTGTAGTATGCTGTCTTGAGACTGAAGGCAGCCGCTGCTTCATTACTGGCGCGAATGCCAAGCTCTGCGCAGACCCTGCGCCAGGCCAGCTTCTCGTCGGTGATCCTGTCGTAGCCTCCGCTCTGGACGACATGGTTGAAGATCTTCAGAAGGTCGAGTTGGTACGGGGTGATCTTGGGCTCCGGGTCGAACCTGGTGCCTCGCTCGGTATGGAATTCTCTGAGCTTGTTGATAAACTCCTCATACTCGGGAGTGCGATCGATCGCATGCTCCGGGGGGCGTTGGGACACCATCGTGGCCGACTCTGCCCGCAGCGCGTGTGCAGCGAGGGAGCGCGATGTCGGGTGTAGCTGACAGGCAGGAAAATCCGGACAATTCTCGCGATTGGCGGGGTGGGCAGGCTCTGGAATATGGTGAGTCTATCGAGACTAGACTCCACCTTGGATTTGTGACGCGCCTGGGTGATGGGAACCGAGCTGGTCACGGTGCAGGTGCGGGCGCAGACACAGGTTGACGATGCACACTGATTGCAGCTGGAGCTGGGCTGGGTCGTCGGTCGCAAATCAAAAAGATGCAGGCTGGCAGCAGCAGGCTAGGGGATTTTGGGACCAGCAATGCACGGGCCACATCTGCGAGGTGACCCAATCGGTAGCCTCGGGACCAACCCCTGCAGCTGCTTTGACCGATAAGCATCTAAGTCCCTCGCCTTATCGTGTACCTATCTACCTAGGTATGTACCTGGAGGACCTGCCAGACTCCAGCTCCTTCCCAACACCTACATTCGAACTCCTGCCACCGTATCTCGAGAAGAAGGAAGGAGTTCCTGCTGCCTTGCAGCTCCGTTCACCATGCTGGACCGTAACAAGTGCTGGAAGGGCAATTGTCCTCCTGGTTGCTCGTTCCCCACCCCCACACCCTTCTCACTGATTCTCCCCTTCTGCGTCACTTGATCTTGACCATTTCTCTGAGCCAGCTCCTTGCGGCCACAGCCCAAGTATCTATACCTCTGGTCTCAGCCATTACCGTAGTCTTTGACAGTCTGCGGTTGACAACGAATACCACGATCAACAAGGCAACAGCCACCCGATCGAAGTCGTTACTGTGGTCGTCTTGGCTCTGCTCGGCGACTCCCGAACCGGTCCCGCCTGAACTCGATCGATGGGCATCTATCACCAACCATTTTGAAAGCACAGCACATCCTTTCCGCCGGCACAATGACCTCAGCAGGCATCAAAATTCATCGGCTGGGCCTGGGCCGTCTTGTGGTCGAGGGCAAGCTCCAATCCATCGTTCGGATCGCCACCCTCACCCTCAAGGACGAGAAGTCCGAAAAGCTAATTGTGCAAGTGCATGTTGACGGACACACCTTGGTTAGTGAAGATTTACTCCACCTCAGGGCTTTTCACTCCTGACTAACCATTTCTCAGGCGCAATGGGACCTTGTCATGCTGAGAGAGCGTCACCTTTTGGCCGACAGGTTTTTCTCCATCGCGGAGCAGAAGATGCTCCAGCTCACGCTGCCCTTGTTCGAACCGGATGGACAGAAGGTCGCAACGATGAAGACGATCCAGCTCTTCATTCTCACTGTGAAAGACTTTCGTATCGCTGTCGACTATCTGTCCAACAACGCCGGAATGCGGCATTGTCAAATCAACGCAGTATTACAGGACCTCCGGGGCACCAATTTTCCTAAGCCTGCACCCGCCAGCAAGCCTCTGGAGTCAACTGGCATGTCCCGTATTGGACCTCCTGCAGCGCCTTTGATGGGACGCTCCATACGGCCCCAGAGCCAAACACATATCCACCCACCGGTGCAATACAGTCCATTACAACCCGTCTACAGACCGCAAAGCGCAAGACCAAGCCTGACACGTGGTTCTGGAATTCCTTTTCAAAGTCCATCAACTACAGGTACCTTTGTTCCAGTCGGCAGACGGCCCTCATCACAGGAACAAAGCTACTTGTCAAACCCGACGGTCGGCCCATCAAGCCGTCGTAGCTCTTTCGCCCCTGGTGACTTTAGCTATCGTCGACCGATGCTCAGTATGGATCCTAATGGGGATAATCTTGGGGAGGCGAGGTCACTGTACGGTCACCAGTCTCATCTTGGCTCCACAGGCAGCCAGATGCCTTCAGATCCTTTGCCACATGACGCCTGGAGCCCTCCGTCATCAAACCCCCCAGTTGGGACAGACTTTGGCAACATATCCGACGGGCCTTACCATAGCCGCTTTCCTAGCCAGTCTGCAAGCAATTCCGGTCCAGCCTTATCCTCAGCACGTCGTACCATCAGCACCACGGCCTACCCATTCGAAAGGCGTTTATTGCCTCAGCCGCTGGCTAGCAGAGCCACATCTCGATCTTCTACGTTGTCGGATCGCGGAGTGCCAATTAGGATTCAGGTGTTAGGTCCTCTTGATGACCCCAACTACGCACATTTGAGCGTAAATCCCAGGATTCGATGGGAATTCACTTTACATCCTCTGCCGACAACAAAGGTCTGGGAGCTTTGCCTCCATGCTGCAAGCCATATACGCCGCGAGTACCGCGAAACTGTGGATGGCAGGACAATGACAGCACAGAGTGTGGACGGGACTCCTTTAAAGCCCCATGACAGCCTCTCAGGTGAGACGTTACCGGGCCAAACAATCCGCTTACTGGGAGGCAAACCCTCGAGTGCGGCTCAATCCTTTACAGCCACCCCAAGACAGTCTGGCCCGAAGTCTCTGCATTCGAGTCGGAAATCTGAGACAAGCAGACTCGACGGAGCACATTGTGAATCTCCTCCAAATCCCCTTCCCAATGTCGTTGACGAAGATGATTGTGTTCCACCACCTCGCCAGTTGCCCTTCCGTGTGGGCACCACACCCGCTCCCCCAAGGTCTTCGACCTCAACCCCTGTTGCTCGGCCCCCTCTCAGCGAGAAAACAGATTTGATGAATGCGAATCCTCGATCGCGTCCGAATCAGAGGTCGGCACGACCGGCGAATCATTCACCGAGGAAGAGAGTAGTTGTCTCAAAGCAGCCGAACAATAGCCAGAAACACACCATCGCCACCCCGAGAAGGCCGGCCTCGTCAGCTACCGGCGGCAAACTTGACTCAACGACAGCGACAGCGACAGCAATCTCATCCGAGGCTCGGACATCGGAAAAGCGACCTGGGACTTCACTAGGCATCCGCCGTGAGAGGAAGGCGCCTTGGAGTGATACGAGACTGTCTGTAGAAGTGCCACCAATCGTTGATAAGTCGAGCGCAAATGAGCAGTCGACAAGGGCTTGCATGGGCTGCAGGAATAAGAAGCGGAAATGCGACCGATTAAAGCCAGCTTGCGGCCAATGTCTGAAGGACAAGAGGCCTTGCACGTATCCGAATATCCCGGGAAAGGCCACCTCAAGCCACAGCCCCAAAGAGCCTCGTAAGAGACCCGGCCTCGATACCGACCCTCATACAATGATTCTCAGGGGCAAGGCACTTCCGTCTCCGTCGATTTCGTCAGATGCTTCGGCTCAGACTCATCACGCAACGATGTTCAGAGACATCGGCACTCAGTCTCAAGGCATCGTGCACACCAAGCAAGACGTGGACATGAAGGATGTTGGAACGGATCCCCCAAATGTGTACACTGATTCTTGCATGGAGACGGACAGATGTGATGACTTATGGGTTCCTTTCTCGCAATCCGCACAACTGGTACTGTGGGCCAGTGATCAGTACAAGAGGAAGGTGGAGCAGGCTGCTGACATTCTGAGAACGACTGATCCTTCTCAGGATGACTACGAAGACAAGGTTGCTCTGGCTGCAATGTACGCTGAAGAATTCATGGATGAGTTCCGAGACAAGTACGCGCAAACTTTGGGGAGGTGATGGAATGGGGACCGAGTTGGCTGCAGTCTGCGGACTCGGTCATGTCGATAAATCGCACTTCTGTGGAAGGTGTATGTGCCCCTATTTTCGGGATCGTTGCTTGTACCGGCAGTGGAAAGGCCGTTGCTGGAAACTCAACCTCAGCATCAACTAGGCGGCGCAGTGCTTCCAAGGAAAGGGTCCTATGGTTTGGGAAGCGGCTTTGCCACAACGCATTAGTCTCTTAAGTGTTTCAATGACATTCTTGAATTGCTCATCTCACGCCCATGTGCCTGCCGATAAGTATATACACAGAAGTGATGCCAATGTCACCCTTAATTTGATCGAACTGACCGCTACATGGAACCTAGAGCCGCGATTCCAGGTCTTGCCTTCCCAGACCCATCTACCAAGAGATTATCAGCACAGCTAGAGCCCAAGCCAGCATTGCCGATCCAGGCTGGCTCCCAGTAGTAGACACCCACACCACCCTTGACGCCCCTCACCACGTCGCCGACGCTCTTGAGCCAAGTCGACTGGCCCGCCTCGCTCCGCGGGATGCTGGACGTGTCGGAGGGGAAGGCGTACTGCGGGTTGGGGCAGCTAGCAGGCCAGTTGGTCTCAGCGACGACGATCTGCTTGCCATACGCGGACGCGAGCTGGTTCAGCGAGTTCTTGAGGTTCGCGAGCGTGGCCTGCGCGTTGTAGAAGGGGTAGTACGACACGCCGATCATGTCAAAGTCCGAGGCGACCAGCGGGCCCTGGCCCAGCACCTGCTTGTACCACCACGTCTGGGTCCCCGCGTCCCACCCGTTGTCGAGGTGGATCATGATCTTTGGTTTGGGGCTCAGGCTGCTGTCCTTGATGCCCCATGCTGCCGAGTGCAGCAGGGCGGCGATGTTGTACCAGGAGGAGGTGCCGCCAAGGGGCCAGAGGAGACCGGTGCGGATCTCGTTGCCGATTGAGATTATGGATGGGGATAAGCCCGCGGAGGCGTAGGCGTTGGAGATTTGGAGGGTGTAGTTGTAGACTGTGTAGGTTAGTTTTTCGATTGTTGAGTCGTCCCAGGCGGCGGGTGCGTCCTGTGGGATGTTGTGTTAGTGAACTTATTTTTGGAATTGTGATTGTAAATCCTAAGGGTCGTCTTACTTGGTGCGCTGGGTCGGCCCATGTGTCGCTGAGGTGCAGATCCAAGTACAGGCTCTGGCCGGCTGCCTTTGCCCGCTTGGAGAGCTTCAGGTTGTAGTCCAGGTTGTAGTTGCCATCCTTGGGGTTGACCCAGAATCTCTGCCGGACTGAGTTGACGCCGGAAGATGAGAGGATCTTTTCTAGCGGCGTTGTGACGCCTCCAGTGGTCTTGTACGTCTTGCCTTGGGCCTCGAGCATCAAGAGGGATGAGACTTTGATATGTCAGCGAACCATTTACGAGGGCAGCATCGTCGAGGCCTCGCCCAAATAGGAAATTAGACCAGCTGCGCTACTTACTGTCAGCCCCTTTGTACGTAAGGGTGTCTCCCAGCACCAGAGATGGTGCCAGGAGCAACGAGAACCAGCCTGCAACCTTTCCAAGCATCATGATGTGAAGCAGAAAACCTACATGACAAGAGAGGTCACCACTTCCCTGGAGAACAGGACATCGCTCGTTATTATGTAACGAACATGAGTTCGTCTCAAGTGAGCAAGAATGGCCGCCAAGCTTTTGGCACGAACCAATATAGACCGAGGCGGAAGGCTCCGAATCTAACAAGGACCCCACAAACGGGAGTTCATAGCCCGATTGGCTTGGCGGAGGACCGCGCTCCGTGCTTAGTCCGGCAGTGATTCCTATAAGAGAGCCAATACCGTCATACGCTCAGTGCCCTCGGGTCCTTTTTAGGTAGCTGCGCAGATGGGGTAGCCCACATGACAGGCGGGTCCGTCGCGTGTAAGAAGCAAGAAATGGATGCCTTTGAATGAGTGCACGGAGTAATCTGCCCCCGGTGGAAACAATTGACGTTGGTAGGTTTCAGAATGATCACCAGGACCATTATACTAGCTGGTGTTAAGATGGGCTTGTTTATAAGATATCCCTGTCGAGGATGACAGCCACGTGCTGTGCATCCACTCTCCTGCGACGGTAGTGGTCCGCGGGCCGAAAGGGTAATCTCTCGTATTGGTCCTGCTGCCCGTCGTTTCCTTACGTCAATATACGCGGATGTGCCTTAATAAGGGTATGGGTCAATACGGGCCGAGCGTCCCTCTGGCACAAAGTCGAGAACGAAAACAAAAGAGTGGTCTTCTTTTTCTGTGGCGGATGAGTGCATATGTTATTGCAAAACTTGGAATTCTTCACCTGGTGGTGAGATTCCTCACCCATGTCAAGGCCTCCTTGTAGGCTTTTGAATGTGCTTGGAATTTTTTCTTCCGATTGATGAGCCCTTCAGCAGTGTGAGACATCAGATGGGGTTAAATGGGAACAAGAGGTGCATTGCTGAAGCTTCTAGATCAGGATAACTTTCTGAAACCCGCATTCTCCGAGGACAGGACTCAATGCATACCACCCTTCGTCTTCCTTCAACCCCAAGTACTCTTCCATCTTTTCCTCCGTTCTAAATACCAAGCGAACTAATCCTTGTTTTCGAAAGGTGTTGCGGCCTTCCGCTACAAGGCATTGTTGGACCAAAAGTGCCCATGTGCGAGTAACGCCAGAACCATAATTCACGTCGTGTTTACCTAAGACCAGGAAATGAGTCGGCTCACACATACGCCACGCCTCGTTCACAGGCACTTGACCCCATGAGGATTCGTCGCTTCCCCCCATATCATAGTCGATCGACGCAGACTGAAGCCATTCCGAGACGCTATCTATACCGTCGACAAGGTCGGGTGGCATTCTTCTTAGTGGTGCCATGATCTCGAGGCCTCGAACATCGGATACCTCAAGTGATGTCGACTCAAGGTCGGACTTGAATCCAGGCACATCGGATAAGACCTTGATGCTGACGCCTCTCAGTGGTCGCACAGAGGCGGGATCGCTCACGGGTAAATCTCGATAGCTTGTGCGGAGGGAAGCCCATGACCAAGACGGCGCACGCGGTGAAGATGGTAGATCTTCGGCTCGACCGTAACAATTCATTATCAGAGATCTTATGAGATCTTCCTCCCAGAATCCAGCAACGAAGTTGTCGTCGATGAGCTCGCTTAAAATGCGCGCGATACCGACTGCTGCTGGAAAGCGGTCTTGCTCATAAGTCAACGCTCTGCCGGCATAGTGGCTGAAGAACTTCCTCCAGAACGCATAGACACTCTCTGGTTCACTTTCTTGGGCTAACCTCCTGATCGTGCAAATTTGGTAATTCGAAGCATCCTCCCAGACGTGACCCTTCGGAAATGCTTCATTAGCGACGAGTGTATTGCATTCCCACCACACCATTTTCGGCGTGAAATGAAGAATGCCGGGTGACAGAGCTCTCTCCTGACACACCCATGCCCGAGAATTTAAGATGCTGTGAACGATGTCTGTGTAGAATGCGATGTCATCTGCTCTGATGTAGAACCCATTAAAAAGAATAGTTTGGCCCTCTTTGGTTTTGACGGTACAGTCTGCCCAAGCAACTGGGTGTGTTTGCGATATTGATTTCCTCTTATCGAATAGTGACAGGTTGCTATCCTCGTACCCGGCTGCTGCAATATTGCATGTGGCATACTGGTATATACCGCCCATTCCTTTCGCCTCATATGTCCAGTCCTCTTTTGAATCTTGGATAATACAAAGAGAGTCAATCCAGAGGTAGTTGACCCCCAGTTCAAGACAGACATAAATCGCGTCTTGGAAGACTTGGGGTAGTTGACGATATGGTATGGACTGCTTCAAGTTTTCAATATTGCTTTGTCGTAACTGAAAAATTCGGTTGTCTCCCCAAAAGTGGCTCAGAGTCGCGTAAACAACATCAAGGGGTAACTCTTTTGTCTCGAAGAGCTGGGCGGATATGATGTCAGGACAGTTACTATCAGGTCTCCTGACTTGAATCAAGCGGGTTGGGATTCGTCGAGAGCGGTGTTTCCATTTCCGACATGTAGAGTGTAACAAGCACTGCTGATACCAGTGTCGCGCCAAACTCATGCTTGCCGCCGATTTTGCTGTGCTCTTCTCGAGTTCAGGGTCTTGGACGCATCAGCTAAATCGCACCTAGCACCTGGGCAAATTGGTTTGTACCGTGCATACCTAGGAACTCCGGCCCAAGGCCAAAGCCTTTGACGGGATAGAATTGCATATTGGCGAAAGCATGAGTCTCATGGAAATTCTTGACAAAATAAGGGCAGTCGCCCTCCTGAAGCTCGAACGATAGTGTAAAGCCATTTTTGGGAGCCCTAGTGTCCTCATGTTTGTAAAACCAAATATTTTCTCCCATTTGGCATTGAATTGAGCACGTGTCGGTTGGGGATGATTGTGGCGGCAGTTTTGCGCAAAAATCATCCAATGACTGGGACAACTCTTTGCATATGCAGCAGCCAGTATCAACGGATCTCCGCAATGAAGATAAAGAAGGGTGGTATGTGCGGCGAGCTGCTGCTTTCTCCCCACCACGGAGAAACTCGCGACAATTATAGCAGAGACGCGACGCCAACTCATTCAAGGATGACCACATGTCCTTATCCAAGGACGCTTCTAAATCAGAAGCATGGTCTCCATGTGCACCGAACCCGACGGACGTGGAGTCATCAGTGCTGAGGTCGGAATTCTCGTGGTCGCCCATGGTGGTTGAGGCCATACAATGACCGGGCTTGTAAATGATCCAGGTTGTGTATCGAAACCAGGAACGAGGTCAGAGTGGTGCGTTGTTAGTGCACCGATGGCAACCTTGTAAATGTGTCACCAGGTGAGGTTCGGAACACGTGGGGCCTTGGGGCTTACCATCGAATATGGACTATGGTAATCACCCCCGCCCCACGCTGAGCAATATTCCCGGCTCTTTATTGGCCATAGAATGCAGGCGCTTTGCTTACTCTGCCCAGGCAAGGCCACCCTTCGCCACTTCTCGCCGTTCCAGCACGACATGTTTGATCTTGGCGGCTCGAGAATTGATTGCGAAATATCTTATTGGTCTTGCTTTACATTTTCTGGCCTCAAGTGCCTTTGACCAGTGGAAAGCTCATTGTATTCGATCTTTACTACTTGTCGTCCTCGTCAAGGCCCCGTTCGTCAGCTGCCTATGACGTGAGTTGCCTCATTGCTCCTATCATGTCTCAAAAGATGAAGCCAGCCTGCTGGAGAGCTGCCCTGCACACGGGACGGCTGAAAAGCAACAACGCAACGACCATGGGCCAGTTTTCATACGTCTAGAACGTGGGAGCCTCCAAACTATCCTCACCACAGCGTTCGAGCTCCCTTGCACTCCGTGTCGAGGCCAGAGTTGCCGTCACTGCATACCTAGGTACTTAGATGCCTTGCTGCTGCCTCCTCCTATGCCCTCTCTCTCCCATACTCGACTGCGACTATGCCAGCACGCTAAAGGAACTGACCCGAATAATGTGTCTCTCTATGGTCAAGATGGCTTATATCGGCCGTCAAGCACGTACCCAGATACTATCTCGCGTGTATTGTGGAGCTCCTACAAAGACATGGCATACAAAGATACATGTTTGGTGGCCTCCTCCGACTACCACCTGCAAGCTTAGTGCTATGATGTATATGCTGCAATTTTGCAAGTTGGTCTTCCTCTAGAGCCTCGCCTCGAATTAAATTCCACTCGTGTCCCTAGAGACAGCCGTCAATTCAACGATCACTGCAGTCACGGATTTTCTGCAAGGCCGTGTCGAACAAGTCCTGTTAATAGACAGCGACGAGCAAAGGTGACCTTCATACAATGGTGATTGCCTAAGACAGCTGTTGATACTAACCACAATACTCCGTGACTCTATAAGACTAACACCCTCGCTTCTGTGGCATGGATTCCCTCCCGCTCTGTATGATTCCCTTGTTACGGGTTAATAATGCTTAGACGAAGGACGACCTACGTCGTGTTAGCTTCCCGTTTATTATTATTGCCCAGTTGACGAATACTGTTTTACAATAGTGAAGGATTTCATTTTTTTATATGTCTCCACCTAATAGTATTACCGTCCGTGTTCTTGAATTTAGTCTGATCACTAATGATATTACAATTCTCTAGGAGTGTTGGGCACATCTGACTACCGTCAAATGTTCAGTACCTATAATACGCATAACCTCCTTACGTGCAAGAGAAAGAGCCATCCTTTTATGAGGTGGGTATGTCTTAAGGAGATTCCACTTGTATTTGATATTGGATAAGGTATCAAAGAGCATCGACGGGGGCACGGTTATGGTCTCCTTTTCTATGGTACCATCACGAAAGATTAGAAGTTGTACTCGATAAGGCTGCGCCACAGTCAGACCTTTAGGGAACATTTATTTCAGTTAATATATTGACATTCATGTATCTCAGATACTATTGAAGGGACGCTGTGTATTGTGTCTATGCGATGTGCAATTAACAAACGAAAACTTCTCAGCTGGATTTCAAGTGTTCAGGCGCGCCTGACTTACTTTCAAACCTATTTCAGGTCATAAAACCTAATAAATCCTCAAGTCCCAGGTTCTCATTCAGGTAGGTTCTAATTCACGTACGTCAACATAAGCGAATGTGCCTAGGTTACCTCGGTACTTAATTGAATCACTCAGTTCAAATCGACGGTGCCACTGGAAAATTCTCTTTCCACCAGAGTGCAGCCTCGAGAATGTCATTATACACAATGAACATCTCCTCTGGGGTTAACGGAGCGTAGATGATAACAGCTCCGTGGTGCAAAGGCGTAGTGATCCCAAAAATATAGTGGTAAATGAACCGGTACAGCCAGACCTCGTGCATGACCGCCAGAGGATTCCGTTGACCCCAACCCTTCCGGATCACCTCGGCCGCATCTTGCGGGTGCAGAAATACGGTCATAGACCCGTCAGGACGAGCCTCTGCAGCTAGATCTCCCCACTCTCTCATGCTGTTCATTCTCCAATGGGCCGGTGTCCCAACTGGGAGCCTGCGGCTGATTGTTGGGGGACTCGTTTGAGGATGATAGCCAGGCCGCCAGAGGCCTGGGTTTGCTTGAGTATGGTGCAGAAATACCGTAGTGGCGAACCTCATTGCTTCGGGGTTGGTGTCGTTCTGTTGCGCGAGCGGCCCTATCCCAACGATTTTCGGACGTGGCCAATCCCTCTCGGGCAGACTCAGCGCTGCTGTCTGCGTAGCCATGCTTGGGTTGACGTATGGCCTGGAGAAGACGTCGATGCGGAAGATGCGCACGATCAGGAATTCCCAGAACATATTTCTGAGCCAGCCGATGACGTTGGAAGGTTGGCGACCTTGACCCAGGGCAATGTAGCCGAGGTAACTCCTTCTTATGCGGATAATGGCGTAAATGATGAAGCAACGCTGGGCAATGTACACGCAGACCCGGAAAATTGGAGAAGGGGAGAGATAATCTTGCGTGAACCAGGTGCCGAGCAACGTTGCGTCTTCCAATGCCCACCAAGGATGCCACCAAGGGTTGGCAAACTCGAATTCGACAAGCCACTGCTGCAGATGCAGCAGAAGAGGGCTTTGAGTGAACATGGTCATGTTCTTTGCCGTAACCGGCCGGCAGGACGAATCTTGGTTTTCGAAGCTGTGCTTTCAAGATTCAGTGTGCAATGTGATGCTCGAGGGTGGTTGAATGATATTTTCCCTCAACCTTACTCGGTCAAGAGCTCCTCCTTATATGGCAAACTTGTCAGTCTCAGATCCATGAGGAACAAGGCTAGTATAGTATAGCCCGTCTCTTTGTCGGCGTTCCACCTTAAAATGCTGTCTAATCAATACCGATCCCTTTTTAGATTCGTGTAGTTACATTGTCATCAAGCCGCCTGTATGCTGGAGAGTCAATAAAACCAAAGAGCGGCGGGAGCATTGTTCCATACAATGCGTATTATCCTGGCAACCGTTCAGTCAGGATTAGATGGCTTGGTTGACCTTGAGAAATTTCACAAAGACTACAAGGCCTCCGTCAAGGAGACACGTGTAGGATAGACTGCACGACGCCGGAAACAGCCAGCGCGGTATATGACGCCGCAGAGCAGGGGCAGCTGCGGCATAGCCACATGCCCTGTTGATGTGGATTGATGACTCTATTCTCAAACTGATTCCTCTCCACCACCGAGTCTTGACATTGAGACCGCGGCACGGTCGGCTCCATGAGTCTTCTCCATAAAAAATGCTAAAAATTCTCTTTGGGCCGCCCGAGGCCACCCGCGAATGCGTCAAAGACTAGAGAACCGAGACTATTCTCAAACAAAGAACGAGGTCAGAAGCCGCAGCTCTTCATACTCCCACATTACACCGCGGCCTGCAGTATCAAATACGGCAAAATGAGAAACAGATGGACTCATGCATGAATGGGGCTACTGTTGTATTGCGGCGCCAGAGCTCCGATACCTTCAAAATGGTTAGGGGCGTCCTTGGGCTCCGTCATTTTAAGCTCATCCAAGTGTAGCAGGAACAGTCCAGTGATGCTATTATGTGCGAGAGCTGGAGTGCATGATCAAAATTTGGTATCAGGCGGTTAGTGTGTTCACTTCTACACACTTTAGGAAAGCCTATTGATTGATGGCTAATTGGGTGATTACAAGCAGTACCCCAAACTTTTCGGTCCGCTTCCTCGGATAGCGTCAACTTTAGAGTTCAATCATCGTCTCCATATCATATACGAGCGCTGCCAGCCAGGTGATCTCAAGAAATGCGTAGTGAAACATGACGGTCATCTTCCCGAGGACCAGTTCAGCCCGCATACTTGGATCGGGACACTTGAGCGACTGGAGGAGGGAGATTTCCCTCCCCTAACCTTGAAGAAGAGTCTGCAATCGCAGGCCGAGGCTTTGGCTTTTAGAGATGGGCCACGCAGAGTCATGGCGCCCAAGCCAATAACATGGGTGGAAGGTGTTGCTCAGAAAGCGGCCGGATGGCCGGCGAGATTTGATTCGGAGAAATGTCCACCGCCGCCGCAGCCGCACGCAGGAGAGATCGAGACAGAGGCAAAGGTCGTGGGGTACGTGGACGAAAGTTGTGACGAACGCGTTGGTGATATGCCTCGCAGGGATCAACCGCTGATTGTCTTCCAATAGGCCAGTCTGGACCAGGATTGAGACCGTCTGAGCAGTCGGTTGGTCGTGCCAAGCCGGGCTCCCTAGCTCCCTACCCTGTCTCAGCAACCAGCTCTCCTGTTCACCGACTTCGCCCATCCCTTTCAGTGCACGTTTTCATGTTGAGTTTGCAACCCACTGCTATCACTTGGGTAGGACCTCGTTGACTCCGATAGCTCGTTTAATTATTGATCGATTGGATCTTCGAGGAGTTGGCAATTATGAATCTCAGTGCTATCCTCAACGACGTCCAGGATGAGGAAGGTCGCCCGCGCGTTGGCAAGGGAGAGGCAGAGACAGGAAAGACCACGGATACGGACCAGCATCTTGCACGCCTCCTTCGCCTACCGGTTGAACTTCTCGACCAGATCGTATCTTACTTGGCCAATCAGGATATCAAGAGCCTTAGGTTGGCTTGTACTTTCTTGCACAGCGTTGCACGCCTGCGCCTACACCGCGTCTTCATTTCTGCTAACCAGCATGATCTACACGTCCTCCAAGCGATCGCCGACAGTGAGGTATACCGTCTCGGCGTTACTGAGCTAATATGGGACGACGCTCGGTTTGGTCCCCGTGTGAACGACGTGGACGATGACTCCGAGGCTGACGATGAAGGTGGTGGCGATGAAGAGGCCCCGGAATGGTTTTACGATCCATGTGATGACAACATCTTCCAGCTGGACAGCCGTAAAGGCCTGGACAAAGACCGCGCTGAGCACGTTGCTCGGGCGCATCAGCTAGACGCTCAGCTTCCGACTGCTGTATGCTGGGCCAAGTACCGGCAACTGCACCGCGAGCAAGATGCCGTGCTCACATCGGGTGCGGACGAGCTTGCCTTTCGCCGCGCACTACAGCGATTCCCATCACTAAAACGCATCACAATCACGCCCGCCGCTCACGGGTGGCTATTCTGCCCGCTCTATCAGACCCCGGCAATCCGCTCCCTCCCCTATGGTTTCAACTATCCCATCCCGCGTGGCTGGCCTACATCTTACGACGGTGGGCCGACACGCAATATGCCCAATTGGCCAGCTGACGGCGAAGCGGAGGCCTACAAGGAACGGTGGCACGGCGTACGCGTTGCCCTACGGACACTGGCCGACCCCACGGTTGACCACCACATCACCGAGTTCATCCTCGACGCGCACTACCTCGACACGGGCCTCAACTGCCGGATCTTCGAAGGCCCTCCGAATGCGGGACCAGGATCTCCACCGAACGCCGAGTACGCACACCTATGCTCCCTCCTGCGCCGCCCCGGCTTCGCCCGCCTCGACCTCGCCCTCGCCGTCGGCGGCCAGGAGCACCTTGGATGGCCCGCGCTTCGGGGAGGCCCGCACCTCCTGCGAAAGGCGCTGGCGCTGGCGCCAGGCATGCGGCACTTCAGCCTCAGGACAAACGTGGTCCCGGACCCACTTGCGAGCGGCGAGGAGGCTGGTAGTGGTGGTAGCCCGGAGCATCACGTGCCGCTCGCGGGGCTGGTCCCGGCGAAGTCTTGGCGTCGCCTCGAGCACCTGGGCCTCTCGGGCCTTTTAGTGACGCAGGCGGACGTGCTGGCGCTGCTGGGGGCGCTGCCCCCGGCGGCGTCGCTGCGGAGCGTCGAGCTGAGCTTTCTGCATTTCCTGGACGGCGGCGGGAGTTTTCGGGGCTTGCTCGCTGGGGTGCGTGACTTGGTACGGGGGCGGGCGTGGGAGGAGACCGTGTGCAGGCCGGTTGTTGCCGTCGGGCACGCGCCACCCCGACCGTGGTGTGGACGGGCGGTGTGGGCGCGCCGCGAGGCCGTGGATGGCTTTTTGTACGGCGATGGGCCCAACCCGTTTGGCTATGAGAACGGCTTTGCGCCGAACCAGATCGTGATGGGAAGCGGTGCGGGTGTTGAGCAGGATGCGTTTGACCCGGGCTATCGGAGGCCTTATGTTGATAACATTACGTTGATGAGGCTCGGGGTGCTGACGAAGGCACCGTGGCTGGATTGAGCCTTTGTAAGTCATACAAATGCTCGGGACTTAGTAGTACCGTCGACTTGGTGCTACCCGAGTAGAAAGACTAGTTACAGCATCTTCGAGGATTTATCACTGCATGAGAGGATCGCATACGCCTTCGGATATATAGGTAAAGAGGACTATATAGGTAATCCTGAAGATAATGTAGATTTTGTTAGCCCATCAAAAGTCCCCTAATCATCCACAAGGCTAGCTACTCCAGAGGCAACATTGCTGGTTGAGTGTAGGGTTACGAAAATTGGGAGAAGACTTTGTCTCCCGCTGGAGACGTTCGTCCAGGGGCTGGACACGTAGGCGCCGCGCTCTTATTTTTATACTCCTTGCTACTATTACTTACAAACAGCTGATAGAGGCTAGCCTCCACGAATCAACTGATAAAGTTAGATTCAGTCGATGACTATCAATATGAAGGAATTTTTAGTCGAAGCTCCTTGCTATTTGGTGCAATAGATGCGATTGGTTCCGATGCCCGAGTATCCTTTGAGCCCGAGTCGCATGCCTGCTCCGCCGTATCCGGCCACTTGATACGCCGAAGAACGAGATAATGTGTGTCGCAAGTATGTAACTTAAAGTTTGAGCTGAAGCGGCGGCGTCGGGGCCTAAGAGGTCAAGACACTGGAGTGGAGGAAGTCAAAACCCGTGATAGATCACGGTTCATCACAGTCTCTCCGTCTTGGTCTGGAGGGGGGATAGCCACTACACCGTGAAATGCAGTTCCAGCGGAACATACCTTGATAAGGATGGAGCCCGTCTGACTGGATCAACCCCGGAGAGTGGCCCGGCTACTTCGAAAAGCTCCATATATTGCGGAACATGCCGTCCGGGAATCCCCTCTTCGTCATCATGATGAAGGCTATCTAGATACTTCGTAATCCAATTCTTCTAAGATTGAGAAGAAAGCTGCTTGTATCGTGTACCAATATGACTCGTCTCGAGAGCAAAGCTTGATGATACGAAAGCGTCCATCACCTCTGTTCACCAGTAGACAACTCGACTGATATAGGAATCTTATGACGAAGGGACGAGTGTCGGGGAGTGGCGATGGCCGGGTATTCTTTAGGACTATCATGAGGCTGGAGTAAGTGAATACAGAATGAGTCTTCAAGTACTAGTTGGTCCGATCCAAGATGTGTGCCACCGCCGGATCGCATGACCAGGCCAGGGCAACCAGCCTTGTAAGGTAATTGGTTCTGTTTCTACGGCCGTAAAGGTCGATACATGGGGTGCCGAAACCTATCGGGAGTTGGGATGCTGGGCTAGTAAGCAGTGTAGCGTGCACGGTGAGCCATTAGCTGCCGCTGTCAGAGATGCAGGCTGGAGAGCAAGTGTAGGCGGATCGTGGGGACGCGATGAGCCGTGCGTTAGAAACACATGGCTCATCCGGGGTAAGTTTTCTTATTTTAAACATTGCGGAGCCGCTTTTTGGCATGATGGTAGCCAGTCAAGACGTGCCGGGTCGAGAGCTTGGTCTTGCGGCAGTGAGCCTTGTGGCCTCCCTGTGGTCCCGCCCGAAAGTCATCGGGAAACGGTCAGAGGGCCCAGTAGGAACACAGGCATATGGGGCCGGATCGTACGATTCCGCTCGTGTCTGAGAGAAATCATGCCATGTGAATCCTAGACTGGATGAAAGGGGTCAATTGCTGTTGGTTGACGAGGCTTTGAATCAACGTATAATGCTGTGACGTGCTGCTGTTGTCGTTGGGAAGGAGTTGAAGAGAGTTGCTCCTTCCCCACAAAGTTCGGCACTCTGCAAACCACCATCCCAAACCCCAACCCGACGACCCGACTGAACTACCTTGCAGCAACACCACCAGCACAACCCACAACAGGCAGAAGCATTTATTTCTCTGACCGTCTTTTGCCACAGAACTTCAGCTACCCGAATCCATTCTCTAGCCTGGCAGACTCTCCTTCCATATTCGCTGTCTTGCACAGGATCCTGCTCCTGAGGGAGTCGACATGATTTCTCCAGGGTGACCAGGTTGGAGAAAAAGAAAAGAGAAGGCCCATGGCAATGTCGGCCCGACCGACCGGGGCGTCTGGACTGCCCCGTCTGCTGTATGACGAGCCAGGTTCAGCTATCGCGAACAAAACAGCGCGAGGCAAGGCAATGCCCTGACAGCTCCTCAGCTCCTGACTCCAGCATATTGGGGGCGAACAACGCGAGCACCCGAGCACACCATCAACAATCATTGCGACGCCGACCTCGACGCCCAATCCGACGCCCAACCCGGGAGATTGACACTCGATGCCATGCCATGCTCCAAGCACGTTGCAGCTGTCTGCCACCAGGCTGCTGGGTCGCACAGCTTCTGGCCACGAGACCCTCAACCCCCTAGCTGAGCTCTGCGCCAGACAATCCTGGTCTTCAGCTGCTCGGCTCAACTCACCGACGCTGCTTTTGGTCTCCCCTGCGCAGCGGTTCCCCCACTATCCATCACCTACCGCCCACCGTCCATTGCCCACTCCCACCCCCCGGACCCGACCGACCGGGTCAGGGCGTCAGGCGCCATGGAACCGTCCTGACTCTTGACACTATCCACTAACTTCCAGCTTCCTTTTTGGGCCAATTCACGGCTGCCTGAGGGTCCTTCTTCTACGGTTCGCACACGGTGTTCATTCGCTAGCCGGCTTTCCGGGGCAATCTCTCGGCTGAGACGAACTGGCGGTGCGTCCGTCGTCAACACAGGGTCGATGTGTGCGTGTGATTTCGTGCTCCCTCTGGTGGCGACGGCAGCAGCTTAGTGAGTGCATTGGGGTTTACGGACGACGAGAGGCGTCTTTGCTGTGCCTCCTTGGCATCTCCCTGTGCTTGTTCCGGTTGCAACCCTCCTGGCCGGCCTGGCATCGGTATGGCCGCTGATGCGACTTTCCCATGCACGACCATCATAGATTCGCGAGCCTCGCCTGTCAGCTCCCCTTTCCAATCGGAGTCCTCAGCAGCCGGATCTATTCCCGCCAACCGTTCATTGGCGGGCCCCGGCTCCAGGAGACCAAGAGCCCCCAACGTCATCAGTGCCTACAGGGATCCTCATAGTACGCCGTCGCGCCCTACCGGCTCCTACAGGCGACCGCACTCTTAGCATCGTGTGCCACCCTCGGCCGACAAATTCCAAATACCACTGTCTCCGGGAGCCTAGAGCCATGTCTTACCCACGAATCCAATCGCTTCCAGAACGGAGATGCACCTTGCTTTTGCTGCGACGATGTTTCCCCTACGCTCCCTGACACTGTATCACGTTGCGGAGGTTGTGATGCACCACAAGCCTTCGAGACCATCTCTGCGAAACCATCCGCCTCAGCTATTGATCAATCCGGCGCCTCCGCGTGTGCCATCCAACAAGCCACAGCCATGTTGGGCCCATGCCACATCGCCGAGTGCCAGGTCTGGGACAGCCACCATCCCTGTCCCACGCGCTCTGGCAGGTCGGCTGCTAAGCAAGCTCGGCGGGCGGCAGGTCGACTGGAGACAGTCCACAACCTCTATTGGCTCAAGAAAAGTTTCTTCAGCACGATCGATACTGCCGTCTCCACGGGTTCCCTCACATTTAGCTTTCGTCAATGCCGTCCATTGGACATGGGCCACATGCACGAGCTGAGCTGCTTGGCCCGCTTTCAGCTTTGATAGGTGGAAGGCAACAAGTGTTGACAGACATTTTGGGGCTGAGACATTTACGATGAGAGATCAGAAACATTGTTTCGAGTGGCTCCGGGTAATGACCCTGAAGTTGGTGCCTTTGGAGGGAGCTTCAGCACCTCTGGCGGCTGAACTAAAGGCTCAGGCCGTTGCGCTACCACCACGCTACCCAGCCGGGGACCCCTTACCATCCATCATTGTCTCCACTCGATCTAACGCAGCAAGGAATTCCGACGGCGAGGACCCAGCTTAGTCACTGGCCAAATGTAATAGCTCACGGACGCCATAGAAGACGACCTCCCCAGGGTCCTCCTGTGCTTGCTTTGCTTGCTTGCTCCCCCACGAGGTCCTCGAAGCCACCATTGCACTTTTGCTCCCAGATCACGTCACGCCATCTTTATCGATCGTCCGTTGTGTGAGAATGAGTGGTAATAGCCCGGTCGAGAAGCCCAGGAGCGGACGTTCCGCCACGTCCTGCCTCGAGTGCCAACGGCGAAAGCAGAAGGTAAACGGCTACGGGTGACATTCCCACTCAACCCAGACAGCAGCCGCTGACACTACGCGCAATCAGTGCTCTCGTGAATGGCCTTGCAACCACTGTCAGGCCCGCAAGGTGCCACATCTATGCCAATTCGCACCTAAGAAAGTGACGACACCAGAAGATGATTCCTTCGCTGTTCCTGCAAAGTATGGCAGAGCTCAATTGGACCACCCCGTCAGCCTCCACATCACGAAGCAGATTTTCTGACTTGGAACGGTCACAGGTTATCGAGGAAGAGAAAGGAAGGCAGCTTCGAGTCCGACACTTCGGCATCAGCTAGCGATCCTGAACACGGCCTCTCAGATGGGTTGGCCAAGCTAGGCTACATGCCTAGCCATGAGGTCTTTGCCCTTACCAATGCAGCAGAAGATGTACGATACCCTGCCTTTACCCTTGCTACCTTATTTAATGATCCCTCTAGTCCTCCTATGGCCATACAGACGACAACCAAGACGTCCAATCCGAGGAAATCGAGGCAGCCCTGAAGATCATTCTGCCGAAGCCATATACAGGTGCGCACCGTTCCGTCTGGGCTTCACGCGACTACTAACATAGGAGCAAGATGTGCTGGTTCAGAACTACCTGGAGACTGCCAATCTCCAATACTATCCGGTCTTTCCAGAACAGCTTCGAGGTCAGAGTGCAAAGTGGTGGGAGTCGAGGGCAGCCGGTCAGAAGCTGAGCCCTGAGCTCACCTGTCTCCTGCTCCGTGTTTGTGCCGTGTCCACCCAGTACTTGGAGGCATCTCTGCTTCAGAGGCTCGAATCCGAGCTGGGGGAGAAGGCCCAGACAATGACCGACCGCTTCCATAAGGCTGCCCAGAAGCTTAGCGCCTCGATCCCCCAGGGCAAGGGCGGTGTTGTGAATGTGCAGCAGCTCTTCCTCGCGGCCAAATGGTACAAAGGGGAGGCATGCATGGTCGAATCTTGGCATGCCCTCAGCGTTGCTGTCCGCGCGGCGCAGGAGATAAGTAAGCATGCTCACAATACCAGGGCCGTGTCTTTGGCAGCTGCTCTTGGCATAATTCTGACCGACCTCGTACCCTAGATATGCACAAACCCAACGAGGGTCTACCGAACTTCGAGCGGGAATTGCGCAAGCGAATGTGGTGCATTCTGTGGACTTGGGATTGGTAGGTTCTGTCAATATCCTCACAACAAAATACAGTCGCTGACTCCTGTAGGCAAATGTCAACATTGCTATCCCGACCGCTGCTCATCGACCAAGACGACCACACGCTAGAAATCCCAGACGGTCGACTCGAGAACATCTCCGACCCTAACGTGCCGCACCCGCTATCGTCTGTGGCTCTACAGGCCGAGCTGGGCCTGCATGCATCCCATCTATTCCAAAAGCTGGGCGCCAACTATTCCGTCGAGCTGGCCCTTGAGCTTGAAGACGAACTCGAGAGGTGGATGGGCACATTCCCAGCCGCCCTTCGAGACCATCGACCCGACACACGGTGGGATCAAAAGTTTCCCAATATTCCCTTCATGCGCTGCCAAATTAATATCATCGCTTACGCGTACCTACTCGCACCCCTGAAGCCCTTCCTTCTATCCAAGGCAGACTCGGAGATGATGAGCCTACCTCAGGGGGCCAGCCTACGCACTAAGGCCGTGGACACCTGTCTCGACCTGATGAGGGCCTCGGAGCAGTTCTATGATCTGCTTTACCCAACGGGCTTCAAGTACTTCTTCGTCATCTTCTTCATGTTTGACGCCGCTACTGTCCTCTGCTCCGCCATCGTACATGATACCGCATACAATCTCCCCAAGCGGAGCCAGTGCATCCGCGCACTACGCACGTCTCAGGAGCTGCTGGACGCCATCAACCACCTCTCCGAGTCCGCCAGGCTGTCCGCCATGCTCCTGCGGAAGCTCATCCCGACCCTGCCACTCACCGAAGCTGAGAAACTGATCCTAAACGTCAGCTCGCCAGCGCAGTCATCGGCCAAGAAGATAAAGACCAGCCCTTCCTCGTCATCACCCCCGGATCACCTCACCGCGGTGCCGGCTTTCGGCGGCGGCGGCGGCGACTATACGCTAAGCAGCGGCGGCGGTCTTGGCACGGGGTCCTCCAGCATCCCGTCCCCGTCGGTGGGCGGCGCAATGCCGTTCGACATGCCGCAGCTTCAGCAGCAGCAGCAGGCGCACGCGCAGTACGCGGCGGCCCCGCTGATGCCCCTTGCCGATCCTGGCGGCCTGCATTCCATGATGCCAGGGGCTGCTCCGGAGTGGCCGTATGATTTCACCGCCGGCCTCACGCCTCTTACTACGCAGGAGCAGATGCAGCAACAGCAACAACACCACCAACAAACTCCTGTGGTCAGCGCAGGATCTACCCCAGCCCAGCAGCAGCAGTTCATGGCCGGCGGCGGGGGGATGAACCCCGGCGACCCGCTGTCGGGGACGTTCCTCGAGCCGCTGTGGGACTGGGAGCATCTTAATATGGATCTTGGGGGGTATGGGATGCCGCATTTTGCTAGTAGCGGGCCGGAGTTTTGAAGGCCTGAGTTTCGAACTGGGAAAGATTGTTGGAATAGGTAGCATGAGTGGATAGCGGGATAGGGATGGGGGTTGACACTCGTTAAGCAGGCATTTTTATGGCATGGACCTTTTTCATTGGGCTTGCGGTTTTGGGACTATAGATTGGTTGTGTTGGGCGTCATTCATTTCATTGCTTGGATATGTGAGCGAGCACTTGAGCGGGCTTGTAATGGATGTACGGATGGTTTTGGGGGGCAGATTTTGCCTGGGTGTCTGTCTGGGCTTTGTGAGGAGAGTCTGGGTAGGTTGTAGGAAGGGTTTCAATATGGTCATCCAGTTGTGGTTGGTACGCTATACTTGTTCCACGTGCTCGTGAACACTGCACTAGTCTCCTGTATTATTTGACGTGTTGTCAATAAACTGGGTCTTCGTGCAATGGAGGACGGCTCATTCAAGTTACGCTTGAGTGGGTGTGCTAACATGGCCCTGGAGACGACGAACAGAGTTCATAGAGTGATGGGAGAGATGGCAATTCCAGACATCCCAACATGAGACGGAACAAGGCCTGCAGAGGTTTTATCCAAGGATTGATTCCAAGAAGCCAGTCCATACTATTCATGCCCGACCAGCTGGCTGGCTAATTTGTCTCGTCCCGACTTCAATTCTTCTCGATCAAGGCTGGGATGGAAGGTCTTGCTTCGCCTTCCCTGGTGGACATCTTGGTCTATTTCAGATGTTACGTACGTCATGGGTGGTTGCTAAGGGGCGGTGATATGGTTCAACATACTTGCCTTCGACGAGTACGAGTACAACAATGACAACATAACACGAATGCCGGCTGGGGTTTTGCATACGATAATCCGTTACGTGGGCTGAAAACGTCTAGAAGGTCGTCTAAGTATAGCTAATTTCTGAGGCCACACCTCTTTCCAAAACCTTCAAGGAATACACCAGCATGGACTCGTGTTCATATCATCAACAGACTGCTGACATGATGCAGCATATGCGTCTGAGCGACCGACTGCCCCATGATCTTGTTGCAGTGGTACAACATCCCTGTCTGGTAGCTGACCCTTACAAGACCTCCACGACCTCGACGTAGTATTATAGGAGGCTAGCCAGATCCAACTTTTTTTTTTCTTTCTTGTTTTTGAGCGCTGGTTCTTGAGCGCTCACCACTGTATGAAGGCACCACATACATTTTATATGTATGGGGGATTGGAAACGCAACCGCTTTCTTGTTTTGACTCCTCAATTTTCCCCGCGCCCTTGCTTTCATCACCATTGTACCCGCTGGTGACGCCGTCGGCATGAAGACAGTGCAACCGACTACTACTCCTCCTCATCAGGGTTGTAGGGCTCCTCGTCCAACAGCCTGTACGGCCGGCCACCGTTCATCCAGTGCTGGTAGTCCTCGCACAGGAAGTCGACGCTCTGCGCCGCGAGGGGGCAGTCGGTGCCGCAGCGCCACATCATCTCGGCGAGCCTCTGGCAGGGGTAAACTTTCCAGATGTTGTCTGACTCTGTGTGACGGGGTGGGTTAGTTAGCTGCTAGGCTCTCTATATCTCTCTTTTTAAAATACATAGGTAGGGGACCTCGATGCTCACAGCTTTGGGGGGGGGGGGGTAACATGAAATTGTGAGGCTGGTGTCTTGCTTACCATATGCCTCTACTTTGTCGTGCAAGAGGTCGTATGTTTCCTCACGGTTTGTCCAGGTGAAGTCACCGTCCGTGACCAGCTCGTAGATCCCGAGGACCTCGACGTCAGCGGCCGGGGGCCCGTTGATGTAGGCCATTGAGACGGGCATGTAGAGGTCGTCATCAGCCTCGGCATCGAGCCCATCTAGCTCATCGTCGAGATCCTCGATCTCGTCGTCGTCCAAATGACGATACTCATACTCCTCGCTGTCGATGGAGCCGGTGTCAGTATCGCAGTGGCTGTCCGAGCCGCTCTCGTCGACGTCCATCTCTTCGCAGGCGGCATCCCATTCCTGGTCCTCGACCCGTGTACCGCCGAGGAAGCGGAGGCCGATACGCTTGTCGTAGGCGTCCTCACCGAAACCGAAGCCAGTGTCCATGGACAACTGGTAGATGAGTGTGATTCTTGTGATGTATTGGAGAAGGTTGGATCCCATGCTGCCGAAGTCGTCCCACATGGTCAAGAAGCGGGCCCAGGCGAACTTGTCGATGTTGGCCATCCTCAAGTGGGTGTAGAGGACCTGGTGCTCTGGCGCCCGCTCCACGGTGATTTCAAATTGTTTTTGGCCGTAGTACATGGGCGCTGCCTCCTGGCGTATGGCTCGGTTGGTCTGGAGGAGGGCAGGCGGCACGAGGGAGCGGATGACGTCCGGAGAGGAGTTGATTAGGACTTCGTTGTAGATCTCGGTGCGGACCTCTGGAGGGAGGCTGAAGAAGTGTAGCCTCCTCTGTTGAGGATGATGTGAGCTGCAAGGTCATGTCAATGAGGACAGTGGGTGCGCGTTTGGCTTACTGTTCGACGAATTGCCTGCGGGTTGGCGGAGGGCGCAACACCAGTTGCCCTCTTAGGACGCATCTGCATCATGGTTCCGTCCCTTGCTGTCTTTGAAATTACGATGAAGAAGGAGTAGGGGAGTACAACGTAGATATGGTACGACTACGATAGTGTAGGGGAAGGGGGTGACCGAAGACGACGCTGTGTTGTGATGGACGACTCGTCAAGGGTTTGTGGATGGGGCCGTTGAGGTTGGTGTTGCCAAGTCAGATCTGGGCGAGCCGAAGCATGGACGTTGGCAGTGGATGTTAGGCAGCGGTATCCGACGCCATGGGCAGTCAATTTTGTTTCTATTCTTCACTTGCTTGAGGTGAGTTGTGCAGCAGCCTCCTTCGGGTGAGTGTGCTACAGTAACCCCGGCTAGACGCGACGCTGCCAGCTGCCCCTGGTGATGCAATGGCCGATGGTGAGTCCATGGGCGTGTACCGCGTTGGCTCATAGGGCAGCACCAGGGTCAGCGTCAGGGGCAGCACCATGAGGGCGTTTGTATCTCCGGAACGGTCCATCTAGGGCTCCGGGGCAGTCGTTGTCGGCGCCGTCGCCTGCGAAATGGTAGACGCAGGGTCTGTAAGTGCGAAGCTGCAGCCATGCGCAGCCATGCAAAGCCGGCGACTTCTACGCCGGCCAAGAGACCGCTGTCAAGTCATGAGGCATCTTTTAATTTATATATATCATACTTCATGTCCATACGTTTATTATGTGAGGACATGCACATCAAAAGTGCCCAGTGCCAGTACCACGGGCCCCAGGTTCAAATATATGTGAAAATAGAAGATGACTCTTCCTATCAATGTTTTTGAAACCCACACTGGTGTGCCCAGACTGACAAAACACCAAACTTGAGTGACGTTTTCATTGGGACGTAATGTACAAGATGATGACAGACCTATGGGCACAAGCGGTAGCTAGGTAGGGGATCGTGAGATAATTGTCACCAAATTCTACGACTTCGGATAGGTTGCTCTAGTTTGGAAGATCACTGAGTAATCCCTCCTGTTTCCTGTATGAAATCAGTTGCAGTGTGACTAGATACATACTCCTTCATGCTTCGTTACAACAATATTATCACCCATGAAGTGGCTTCTACTGATAATATAGGCTAAGTTTCATATGAACACATTAATAGTGCTATCAGCACAGTATGTATTCTGTCTGACGTTGGGCTTCTAAGCATTGACCTGGGTCTACATAAGAGGGTGGTATATAAGAAGACCGAAATATCAGACCACCTGCTTATAGTTCGACTGGGGAGGGCATGCTCAGAGTTCCTCTCTGACTAAGTCTAGCCGACATATGCGACCAGGATGAAGACGGGAAAGCGTGTTAGGCAATCAGCAGCGTTGACTCATTCTGAGTTTTGGCTACGCTATTCTATTCAGTCAGATTCTTTTCTATTTGATAAGTTTGTTGATGGGTGAAGACATATACCCCGATTTGTCAAGAGCCCACAAGGGAAGCAGACGAGAGTCACAAGACGCAATATGGTGGTAATAGTTTGAGATTCATGTAATTAAGTGTCCCAATTGTGGACTAAAGTGCGGATCTAACAAGGCAGCTTTGCCAGCTTACTACTAGCGACTCTCGTCCCAAAGATCCACATTCAGCCTCTTCTTCGACCCACGTGACAAGACCGACCTAGCCGCAGGAGACGCTGTGCTGTTGCTACCTGACCCAGTCCACTTATCCACGATCTGGGTAATCTTGCCATCCGCACAGCTCGTCGGCACGGTGTACGAGTGGAGCGCGACACTTCTGTTGCCACCGTCCCATTGTGGTATTCCAGAGCCGTCCATCTTCAGATATTGATACGAAAACTCCTTCCCAGCAGGCAACTCGAAGGTAAGAGTCCAGAGGGGGTCGTCGCTGCTGTAGAAAAAAGATCCTAGGGTGACAGCTTGGTGCCGGTCATTATTGCCGAGTTGAGGAACATCGCCAAGGCTGTTGTGAGCCGTTGGTTAGCAAACGGCTCTAGGCGCTACAAAAGTTCCAATTTTTGGGAAGGATGGACGAATAACTTTGAAAAGGGAGGCTTACATTTGTACGTTCTGGCCGAACGCGGTTGTTGTCGAAATATTGAATCTGACCAGACACGTCTCGCTGTCCCCATGGGTAGGATCCTGAGGCAACAAGCACATTCCTGAGCTTAGAGCATCCAGGGCAGGGTAGAGAGCCCGAGGCTCCCATCCCATTTCGAGAGAAACAGCACCGTTGCGGTCGGCGATGAAGCTCTCGCAGCTGAGCAGGTCGACGTACACACCGCCGGGCTTGTACTTGGTGGCGTTGCGAGGGAGAACGACGTCCAGCTTTTGCCCGCCGACACCCACGTTGGTCAGGACAGTGACCAGGGACCCCTTCTTGACAGCGATGTGGTGGTTCGTCAAGGATATCGGCGAAGTGGTGGTATTACTTGTGCTGTTGCCCGCAGATGGCGCTTGTGGAGGCCACACAGTATCTGCCTGTGACGAAACAAATGTCGGGTCGGTGTCGATGGCAAGTGCCCTGACGGCGTTGAGCTGGGTGATCCAACGGTACAGCTCGGAGTCCTCGTTATAGCCGGATGTCCACAGCCGTTCACGGTTGAACGGATCATTTTGCCCAGAGAAGTGCTGCTCCTGTCCTTGGTAGATAATCGGAATCCCATCGAACAGGAGTGTGAAGGCTAGTGCGTTCTTGGTGAGGGCCATGTCGCCCACGAGGGATGCAAAGCGTTGTTCGTCGTGGTTCTCAAAGAATGGCGCGAGCAAATTTGTGTTGATTGGCCCATTCCGCATTGTCGTGATGCCCTGGACGAGCTCGGTCATCCATGTCTGCGGGTTTTGAAATATTCTTCGAATCCAATAGAAGGTGGGATAGTTCAAAACGCCTTCGTCTTTGCTGGGAATCAGCTCGTCGTTGTAGTTCTTCGGGTCGCCGTCAAGAAATTCGGCCACGCTAAAGACACCGGCAGCATCGATGAAGCCCGGCCAGAAGTCCCGCTCCACATGCTTGTACGTATCGAGGCGAAGTCCGTCAACATTGTACTTCTGCACTGTGTCCCTGATCCACTCCTGGAATATATCTCGGACCACAGGATCTTCAGTCTTTATGTCGGGCAGAGTGAAAACCGCTGTGGCTTTGTCGTCTGTGAGTTGGCACACCTCAACAGAGGTCTCGTTTGAGTTGTCCACCACGCATGGGCGGTGAAAGTACCTGCTCGAGTCGAATGGAGTGAACATGCTGTAGTTGGTAGCGTTTCGTGGGCCGGGTGAGAACACGTGGTTGACGACAATGTCGAACATCAGGTACTAACCAAAGAGTTAGACTTCATTTTACCCTTCATGGACAGAATAGTCAACCACATACCATTCCGCGGGCATGCAGTGCATCAGAAAGCTCGATCAGGTCTTCCTCAGTGCCGAAGTGATGGTTGAGAGCGTAGAAATTGCGGGGCCAGTATCCATGGTATGAGTATTCCGTCGACGCGTTCTCCGTATTTTCTATCACGGGCGAGATCCAAATCGCAGTGAAGCCCATCCCTTGGATGTAATCCAGCTTATCGATTATGCCCTGCCATGATCCTCCGCAGTATTGTTTCGGGGCGGGACAGTCCGCATCCGAGTCCGGTGGACTAGGGATGCCGAGCCCGCTGTCGTCCGAAGGGGCTCTCGCGAAGCGGTCCGTGACGACCTGGTAGATGGTCTGTTTCTGCCATTCCTCCGCGTTCAGGGCGCCGACGCCGGTTACCGCGGCGCAAATTAAGGGGGCCACAGCCCCGAGAAAGTGTCGCATGTCGCAAATAGGAGAAAAATGAGTGTCCTGATTTTTATTATGAAATGAGTGTATGACGCCCGAAGGCTGTCTGAATAGGTGCTAAGGAGCGGACGTCGTCAATACAGACGAACAGTTGTGAGTTGAAGACTCAAAATGCACAGTCAGTAACGAGGCGCAAAGTAAGTCTAAATATAAAGCTGCACCTTTCATCTTAATTTCAGGAACAATAAGCTTCCACTGGGCTGATTGGTAGGTTGGGCCTGACTCGGCCTCACGAACTCTGTTTTGGTACACTAAGCCTTATGCGTGACGCTTGTTTTGGCCAATTCACAGGCCCGACTCGCGGTATCTAAGACAGGTTTGGGTTTACAAACGAAATATTGAGCGTAGCTAGGGAGTAACTATATAAATTAACTTAGATCAACATCGCCCTAGATGACAGCCCTTGTCAACTGTTGAGCTTCTTTAGCGGCCTGCAGTCGGTGAGTGGATACGAAGTGAGGCGCCAGTGGTGGCGCCCCTTGTGCGTATATGTCTCTTCAAGGGCATTACAGGGACAGGGAGATGTAGTCGGGAAGGTTTACCGTGGTCAAGCATAGTTCCTTGGCTCCCAGGGCAGAGATTCGGATCAGCCCAGCTCTTCCCCCACCCCCGCCCGATCCCAAAGTGGTGCAAGCTCGGCGCCATCCGGTAGCACAGATTTATCGGGGAGTTAGGGTCCTCCGACAGCGACCTGGGCCAAAATTCAGGGTTGTCGTATGAATACGGAGACCCGCTATGGCCGGAATACCAGTTTGCAGAAGCAAATTGGAAAGTCACTGTCAAATTCCCTACATGGGAAAACCTACTGTGTTTATCTTGGAAGACACATTGCCTTGCCCTTCTAGGGTACTTACTGTTGCTCTGGCTCAATAGAGGAACTCAAAGAATGCAAGTAGTCCATGACTACGTAGACCCGCACATCGAGATTATAGGGCAATCATTTCTGCCGCATCCGGAACGCTGCCCAGTCATCGGTTTTGACTCAAGAATTCGGAACACAAATACAGGACCAATTGTGTTGACAGACTTGAGTGCCGGCACGATTATGCGGGAAGGAAAGACCTGGGAAATCAATAACAGGGCTGAACTCCTTGGAAGTAGTTCATTCTCGAAGAACTTTTGTTTGTTGCCTGTTCTTCGGGACTTGGGGACTTTGAGTCCACGTCCTAGCTGCTATTGGAGTCATCCGGCCATAGTATGACTCCACCCAAATACCTAGGGCCTCTACTGCACTAGACATGCGTCCGTCTTCGATTTTCGCGTAATGGTCAAATTGGATAAGTGACTCGGAAGCTCTGTATGCTTGAACCTTTGCTAATCATCTCTCCTTGGGGTGAGATGTATGTGCATTGGTGGCTTGGACCACATGTTATAAGCCTTTTGGTTGTTCATCCATACACGGCTGTCGTCACCCAGTGAAAGACCAAAGTTGAAAAGCATTCGAGCCAGGACAAGGCGCATCTCAATGTAGGCCAAGCTGTTTGTAATCATGAGCCTCTTGATACTTCTCGTGAAATTGGTTAGAATGACTCACGATCTGCCAACGCAGCTCCGCTTGCCCACATGGAACGGCTGGAGTACTTCTCGCTGGTCGCCTGCAAATCTTGGGTCGCCCAGGAAGCGCTCTGGACAGAAGCTAGTAGGGTCCGTGAAGTAGGCCGGATCGCGGTACAGGGCCCGATGCCATATCGCGACGTGGGTCTGCACTTTCAGCTTGAGAGGTAATTGAGGAGGAGAAGGGTCACACATACATTTTCGGGCACATAAGACCCGCAAATAAGACGTCCGCCCTTCGGAACGACCCTCGGCACGCCGATCGGCACAGGAGGATACAAGCGCATCGTTTCTTCTAAACAAGCCAGCATGTAATCCAGCTGGCTGGCTTTTGCCATCGTAATGTCGTCTTCGCTCTTAAAAGCGTTTCTCACTTCGTCTTTGAGTCTAGCTAGCTTGTCTGGATGCCTCAAAAGTAGGAACGTGACGCCCGAGAGCACGGTGGCGGTAGTTTCAGAGCCGGCCACAATCAAGACAGAGGCGTTCATGAACAGTTTCTCCATTTCTTTTTCCTATAGTAGATATTTTCATGTCAGTGAATTTTAAGATAGGCGCAAGTCATTAAGCAACGAATCACTGGCAGGAGGAGTAATGCTCACGTCATTTGTATCGATCTCCAACATGGCTTGAACGAGATCAGCTCGGTTGACCTTCATCCGTTTCGTAAGCTTCGCCCTCGCGTATGCCTGGTGATTGAGTATCTTCCTTGAGATTATAGGTCTAAATAGACGCAGAAGGGTCGACTTCAGCCACGGGTAGTGACCCAGCGAGGACATGATGGCACTGATATGTGTCACCTGGAAGATGGGTCGTACCCAGGAATGATAATCGGCATTCTCCAGGCAATGGTAGCTTTCACCCATCGCCAAATTGCCAATCAGGTCAAACGACATGAAATTGTACCACTTTGAAATATCAATTCTGCCATCGACCTCAGGTGACTTGCACTGATCCTGTAGCCGGCGGATAAGGAGTCCGATGGTGTTTTGGATCAGGGGTTCCATCTCACGGAGCATTCGGTCTGAAAAGCCAATGCCCGCTGCTCGCCGCATTCTGGCATGCTCATCAGCAGGTGCAAACATGATGTTAGTAGGCTGGCGACTTTGGACTTTATAGAATTCGTCCCATTTTGCCAACTCTTGTTTCCCACCCATGATGTCACGCCAGGCTGACGGGTGGGCAAACGCGAGCTCATTGGGGGCAATTCGAACCACAGGTCCATATTCCTCGTGTATCGAGAGCATGTCGAAGGCTAGGCGCCCCTGGATCGCCTTGATGACAAAGGGGAGGCGAAAGGCGCGCCATAGCAGAGGACCTGGAAAAGTGCGTAGTGGATGGAAGAAAATGTTGTACACCGCCTGAGCAATCGTCCACAAAGTGACAGTCTGACCGCACGGTATCAGATCAGATGGCCAGATTCAAGAGCTAGTCCGGGGAAACTTACTAAGGCGAGGCAGAAGACGAAAGGGCTGCCCATTTGCAATGCTCCGTCCATCGTGATGGCTTGATCTGTGGCTTTCTAGTCGAGACAAGAGGTGAGCTGGATCGCCAAATCGCGTCAAGGCATTTCCTCCCCGATGCCCCTTGATGTAATATTCCAAAAGATGTAGGGCCCAGGCTGTAGATAAGAACCAGAACCGGAACTATCCGCATCCAAATATTGGTGGCGTTCATGCTGTGAGATTATCAGCTCTTCCACTTTTCTTTCCCTAAACGGGCCATTGATCCACTGGCTTTAACCAGGTTTCTTACGTGCATGCTGTTTTCCGACTTCATTGTGCGAGAATCCCTCGCATTCAGATAAGGCAACGTAAGCACTCGTGCGCCGTTTGGCCAGTATTGTCGGGAGTTGTGGGCCACTTAGTTAAGCGCTTACTGTGGCTTCTTTTTTTTCTCTACTATCGATGCAAGTGCAACCAGGCACCCATTTTCATGGGTCCCTAGTACCGAGAGGCTTTATTGTCATTACACAAGGTGTTTTCGTAGTTTCCACTCAGCCATTTTCTTCATATATCCTTGACCCTTATGGTCGTCTTGCGAGCACAGCTAGTAGTGTGCTCAGACCAAGGAAATTCATGTTTCCAGTGAGCTCTAACAAAGAAGAACAGTCAATTTGTATCAGTGGAACTCAAATATGGCAGAAGCCCCTGGAAAGGCTACCGCTCTGCGGGAGTCAGTTTCAAACGCAGTACGACTCGCAGCGGACTATGCACATCATTTCATGAAACCCGACGGCCACTGGCTCACGGAGCTGCGAGCCACTGTCGGTTTCACAGCCGGGTACATCTGTCTTCGGAAAATGCTGGGCCCACCTCTCTCGGATAGAGAAACAGCAAAGATGCTCCAGTGGATACAATCTCGGCAAAACGCATCTGATGGATCTTGGGGCCTACTTCCAGACAGACCAGGAGACGTGTCGACAACGACCGAAGGCTATTTTGCCCTCAAGCTCCTTGGTATGCCCGTCGAGAGCCACCAAATGGAGCGTGCCCGGAAGTTCATTCTATCCCAGGGCGGGCTCAGCAAAGTGGGTGTTTTCACTCAGCTGGAGCTGGCTCTCATGGGCGTCATTGATTGGAATGAGATGGCCCAGGTGCCCCCGGAGCTGATACTCCTCCCTGCCTCCGCACCAATTAGCATCTACGCTTTCAGTTACTGGTCCCGGGTCACGGCCGTTCCTATTATGATTCTTAGACATCACAGGCCCATATACCGCATCGTGCCAGAGGACTTTCTCGACGAGCTCTACGTTGACTCCAACGACAAGCACCTGCGTTTCACACCTCCCCTAAGCACTCTGTGGCAGGACGGTGAAACAGGAAGATTCTGTGGCAGCCTCGCCGATAAGGCATTAGCGATGCTAGAGCCAGTGCTAAGACGGGTACCTGTGTCGAGAACATATGCGCTTTCGTGCTGCGTTCGGTATATTCTAGACCACTTGGACGCAGGCGGCTACGGTGCTTTCTGGAACTCCAACTTCGCCGCCGTCATGGCACTCCACGCTGAAGGGTTCTCGGCACAGCACCCAGCCGTCCAGCATCTCCTGACGGCCATTGATACTTGCCTGTGGGAAGATAATTACGGGATCAGGATGCAAGTCACCATTGGTCCTGTCTGGGACACGGCCCTGATGGCCATGGGCTTGCTCGAGACCGGCCTCGCGGATGACAGGATGGACCTGACGGTACAATGGTTCAAGTCGCGCCAGATTTTGGAGACCCAGGGCGACTACCGCGTCCGCAACCACAGACTAGTGCCGGGAGGATGGCCCTTTCAGTATTGCGTGAGTGCCCTGTCCACTGATTATTCGATGCCGAAATACTAATTCGACACAGAACAGCCACTATCCAGATACCGATGACACACTGGTGGCACTTCTCACTATCATCATGCACAATCCATCAGACATTACCTCGCAATCCTGCACTCGCGCCATTGACTGGTTACTTGGCATGCAATGCTACGACGGCGGCTGGGCCTGTTTCGACTTGAACAACGACCACCGATATCTTAACCTGTTTCCTTTCGGCCAGGGCAATCAATTCTACGACCCTAGCGTGCCCGATATCACAGGTCGCATCCTGGAGTGCCTAGGCATAGTTTTGTCTGTCCTCTCCTCCCCTTCCAAAAAGATGGGCTCTCCACTCTTCGATCCACTTCTCTGCCAACGTATTCAGGAAGCATGCCGCAAAGGCATTCTATTCCTGGAATCGGCGCAGGAGCCCGTAACGGGTGTATGGGGAAGTCGGTGGCATATCAACTATCTGAACGGAACGAGCAGTGTCCTGTGCGGCTTAATGAGTGTCCAAAGTATCTTCGAAGCCGACCAAGAGATCGAGGAAGCGATAGGCAGGATGATTACACGTCCAATATCGTGGCTCAAGTCAACACAAAATGCGGACGGTGGGTGGGGCGAGGACGTCGGCTCGTATAGCGATGCACAGAAGGCCGGGCGGGGCGTGAGCACGCCCACGCAGACGGCTTGGGCAGTCATGGGGCTTCTAGCAGACCTGCCTCCCATGGAAAGCAGTGTTATGAGAGGTGTCGAATATCTCGTTCGGACACAGACCGGAAACCCGGTGAGCGAGGCGGTTGGCATGGGCATTGGTGCCGGGCCCGGGGCGACCTGGACACAAAAGGAGTATGTCAGTGTGGGTTTTCCCGACATACTGTGGTTGGACTATGCTAGCTCTCGGCATGGGTATCCCATGATCGCTCTCGGAAGATGGTTACATGAAATAAAGAGGATGGAGTCAGCAGACGCAGGCACAAGGTGAAATGAAAGGTAAAGTTGATATCCAAGGGGCAGATTTGGTCATCAAGTAATATAGAAAAACCTTCCAGATCTATATTCTGGCACCTATGTAAGTATGGTCCGCATTTATACTTGCCCCTATCTACTCTTCTAGGACATTGCTTTGCTCAACCATAACCATCTGAAAAGCTCCCAAGTTAGCAATCCTTCATGGTAGTCTGAAGTAATTCTGCGGGAAACCTGATGTGCTCGCTCAGAAGTCCATCCACTCCTTGGATCCCAAGCCTGGAATATCTGTGATTCGCTAGTTGGCACAGTGCCCTCAACTCAAGTTCGGGTCCTTGAGATCCGCCATACGAATGCGAGGCTCCCGGCCATCTTTATCTGCGTCGGATAGATGAATAGCAATCTGTGTGGATCTTTGCTTCATCCTCTCACAGGACCCATGGGAGGATGGAAAGACTTCATGGCCTGGCGTCTCTGCTCTTAGGATCCATGCCAAAGGTGATGCTTTCCATATTGGACTCCCGGGCCCTTGCCCTTTGGTGGATCTGACAACCAGCAGCAAGAGCAAAATAGTGAGAACAGCCAATGAAGCTGGGAACGAGAGCCATGCCCACTCTACCTGAAGGCAGGTTGCATAATGATATACCTTCCCCTGAACGTCTCTTGAGAAGTTCGAGCTACCTATCACCTGTGGAGTCCCGCCATGCTTGCGGATATAGGTGGTAAATGAGTTAGATATGTTTCCCATGATGCTCTGGATACGCTCAAAGCTTGTTTGGCCCCAGTTGTACATCCCTTGCATCATGACCGGTCCTTCGAAATCCATCAATTGGAGGACTACGTCGTCTGCTAACTGAGTGCGGGTAGTGCCGTATCCTTTTGCCTGAATCTTTCCTGTTAGATAGATTGTTGCAACATCTATGATTGCATCTGCTGAAATGAGATATAGACAGCCGCTTTCGAGCAGGGACATTATCTCTTCCGGGAGGGGAGTCTCATCCACGTAATTCATGTTGAAAGGGATTGATAGGTTGTAATTATATGGCAACCATCGGCTTCCGCTGCTGGAGTGCATCGCAGATGAACACTGGGTGTCGATCAATGAGAGGAACGCGAGCCCCCCGCGAGAGTCGTAGATCGTACCCCAGCTAGTATTGGAAGAGCTGTCAATGAGGCGCTCCTCAAGAATTCCAGCAGAAACACTAGCACCGTAGGTCTGCACACACGGATTAAGAGAACAAAGGGCGGCACCATAACCCTGACAGCTCCAAGACGACTCTGCTGGCTCCCTCAGTTTACACTTTGAGTTCCCAGGGTTATCGGGGCCCCAGTCAACGCGTCCACTGGTACCAGCTGTGGCTCCAAGGAGAAATCCGAAGAGCAGATTGCGCTTGTTGTTGAAATCGCCGGTTTCCAATCCGCTGTGCCCATTGGCAAGCAAAATCGAACCCGGAACTGCTTCCAGCTCCGAACTGCCACGCTTTGGGACTGACAGCAATGTCATCTTGGTGCCTAGTCTGATGTATTCGCCAGCAGTCAGATTAGAATCGAGGATGAAGTTAGAGTTGGCGGAGCAAGCAGCCGTGGATGTCGTCGGGTGGCTACTTGCATCAGGGTCAGGATCTGAGCAGTTGGCCGTGATGTTCACATTGGCGGAAGCATCCTGGCAAGAGGAGCAAAACCCAATAGTACCATAAGTGGGAAATGTGCAGTTGCCTGTGAGACACTGCCATGGAGGACCTTGTCCTGGGGAGAACATGGCATCGTACAGGTTGTCCACGATATCCTTTTCTGTCATCTCCAAGTCGCGTCTCTGCGGTGTGGATGACCCGGTGCGATTGATGTAGTATCCGTTATATCCATATCCGGCGAAAAGATTTGCTCGCGGCAAGGATGCAGTCGCGTGGTCTCCAGATACCTCGACACTGCAGTTGACAGGGCGGATAAGCTGCTGAATAAATGGGTCCACCGCGATGACAAGGACCATAATAATGCACCCAAGTGTAGTGAGCGGCTGCCGGAACTTCTGATACCAAATAAGGCTTAACGCTCCATCTGCACCCCGTGTGGCACTGTCAAAACAGACCATATCCGAGAGGGGGCGTATCTCAGAAAACCATGCCCATTGAAGCTGCCCGATACACGAGACAAGAACAAACCCTATACAGGCTTTAAAAATAATAGAGTATACAGAAAGTAACGAGTTAAGTGAGATTTTGAAAGGCCATTCTGGCAGTGGCTGATCGCGGACGTTATAAGGGTATAAGGTCGCAAAAGTGATGACCGGTGTAGCCAATACGAAAAAGCAGGCAGCAAGTTCCCATTCCCAGTTGGTCCAAAATCGTGAAGTGCGCAAATCGGTGGGTCGATCAGAGCTTGGAGACACAGTCGTCTGTGTTACGTGCTCGTGTTTCAATTGCCTTTCTGATGAACAACTTGAAGAGGCGTTTTGTGAGAACCTCGATTCTGAGGGAAGCGCATCATAAGATTGGAGGCTTGGTGGCATTATGAATAAAAACGCGGGATTTCGTGTGTTGTTAGAGAGAACAAACTTGCCTTTGCCACAAGGTTACCTAAAAAGTCTGCGAGAAGAGTTAATCTGAAGTACGATCCACAGTTGCCTTGGTTGAAAACTTGCTTTCGGCCGGGCGCCGTATTGGGGGCCTCGTCAGTTTCAGAAGAGGCTGGCATATTCAGCTCTATGTTGTGTAACATCTATCCTCGAAACGGCCCCCAACTCGTTGCAAATCCCAATTCTGGGCGCAGGAGATTGTCACTGATAAGGATGGGGTCTGGGGTCGCTTCCGTCTGTCATTGCTCCATCAGTTTGGGGGCTGTGTACTCGAATTATGCGTTCTTCGCTGATCGTTCAGTCATCGTCTAACTCTGTATCGTTCCGTGCACTCGGCTTCCCGACATATACAACGACTACCAGGTGCATTCACCAGTCAGCACATGGCTTAGAGAATAGAGCTCCATTACATGTACAGTTACAAGTTGAACCAGGTCAACAAAAATCTGCATGCCCAGTCCAAAAGAACATGAAATTGAGGCGGCTGGTGACTGCCGGTTGTGTTTGGCCATAAGAACGATGCTGGGCCGGGATTGATTCAGCACCCGCAAGATGCCCAGCTCCCCTGAAGCGCTGCCCCTCATGCAGGGGCTACAGTACCCACGACTGCCTGATTACGGTGAGGCAGCTGGGAAAGGTATAGCTCTGGACCTGCGAGCTCTGAGTGCAGCGCCGCACATGCACATATGCCCCACCACGAAAGCGGCAGTGCGGACCACGTCATGGCAATACCGTCGCAAGATCCCCTCGTTCGCAGGCGGTGGTTTCGTTCTTGGCCCTTACACATCCGAAGCCGTATGCAGTCCCTTCGTACACCGGTGGACACTCGAATACCCGAGGTTTTCTTTTTTATAAGGGCAAAACCCAACAAGACGGTATCGATCGAATACAGTGGCATAGAGATCATGTGGACTTGGCTTTAATAATGTTGCGGCCAACGCCGCCGCCTCCAATAACACGGCAACACGGGTCCCGTATCTGCCAGAATTTCACCAGCATCATGGGACCTGTTAGACGTGGCTACGCGATCTGCAATAAGTTTCTAGATACTACAAAGCTGATCAAAGTGATGCAATCCACAAATTGACATCTCCCGGGTGTGAAGCGCATTACACATGTGAGTACCAAAGCGTCACAAGTACAAGCTTGGCATCGCTTGGAGGGACCTTTGCACACAAAAGACCTCTAGATAATATGGATTGTCCTCACTTGCTCCCTCTTAAAAGCCTCTCCATACATCCAACCCAGAACATAGGTTGAACATACTGCCATGTACTGAGTGCCAAACCAGTCAGACTTGGCTGAATCCAGAGGACGCAACACCATGGGCACGGCCACGCCAGCCACAAGTGCGAGCCGGTCTCCGGGCAGGACTGAATCTGTGCCACAGCCGAGATATCCGTCAGACGTGACAAACCACCTCGAGCCTTTGTCACCCAGAACACTGATAACTTCGATGAAAAATGCCACTAGGTCTTCCTCATAGAGCGAATTCAATATTTCTTGTGCTGCTTTCAGGGTCATTCCGGGCGGCCGGGATTTCTCGTTCTGGTTTGCCAGCGCGAATATGTCGTAGATTTTCTTAAACCGCAACAAGTCGCGATCGGTCGCTTTCATGCGACTCTTTCTGCGTATCAGGAAGGTGTAGACAGCCGTAGCGGGGTGTTCGGCCTCGTCTCGCCACGTGCAACGGCAATCTTTTCTGTTGGCGTCGGTGCAACAGGTTCCCTCACATGTGGGACCACGGCGTATCACTCGGTATTTCGTGAAGACGAGCTTCATAAGTGCATTTATCCAATCCGAAAACAGTTCGATGGATGCATAGGCCGCATCGTCTCTTGCTAACGATCGCGGCACCTCGTCCAACGTCACCTCGAGGCTCCCCATGCAGAATGCGACAGCCCCTTTCCAATGTCCCGACACAAGAATCGCCTTGTGGTCGCTGCTAAAGTGAGTGTCTGCGGGAAGCCCCTTTTCTGTGGCCCAGTAGAACTCGGGGATACTAGAAGGCTCGAGATAATCGAACTGGCCCGCCCTCAGTTTGCTCCAGTCAGGAACCCACGTCGGCGACATATCTGTGTGCGTATCTAAAGACTCTTTCTGGTGACGAACCTTATTGGCGTACATAAGCATATTGATAGCGGAGGGCCGGTACTTCAACATGTCCAAACAAAGCTCATGAAATATGTGGCCTTGCGTCTTGTTGTAGTCGAGTGCAGATAGGTCGACGCCGAAGCCACGAAGTATCCCATACAGCGCATAAGACATATCCTTGGGCTCTTTCGCTTTCCGATAGCTCAGATTCTCAATTACTGATGACATGAGCTGATCTTTGACTTGCTTTTCGGCTTCTTTGACATTGAGGTCCCCACTGTAGCCTTCCGGGTTGTACAAGGCAAGCTGTAGCGCAAGAAGGACCACAGGCGAGCCGAACAAGCAACCAGTAACCACCGCGTATATCTTAGGTATATTCGAAAGTGCAGGGTCCCCAGTCGGATAGAAACCCACAACTGCAATGGCACCGCAGCTTACGAGCAAGTAGACGGCTATGTGTGTTGAAAATAGCCCGAGATTTCGCAAGTGACGGTGCCACATGTCGATATAGGGCCGTTGATCCCCAAGAATAGACCGGCAACCGGGGATACTTTCGGCAAGGCTGTCATTGCTTCTCTGGTCTTTTCTGTCGACGTGCATCCAGAGGAAGAACAGTCGCTTCAGAGCAAGGAAGCCACGTGGAGCCTTGAACTCGGCCTCCCAAAAGTCTTCTTGGCACCCGATTGTGTGTCCTGAGATGTTATCGGACAGAAATATCTTTTCCTTGTAGACACGATCAATGCTGTCCCAAAAGCCTTCGCGATTGGTCAGAAGGAAGTCCAAACACCGAAAACCCCTCACAAATGCAGTCCAAGTCAGAGTTGTTGTCCCACATAGTATGATTGCGTTGGTTGCTAGCACAACTTCTTGAAATGTCCAGATCCTTGAGAACCAGGCCACGCCGAGAAGCTCTTCCAACTCAGCAAGTGGGTATGAAAGACGCAATTCCTTCAAATTCCACTTGTTCCGTATAAGCTTGAGTGTCACGAGAGGCGGCAAAACCTTGCACAAGAATTTCAGTCGTCGATAAGCACCCCCCGTAGCGCTGTGGTCCAGAGGCAGATACATGAAAGTTGCTGCAAATCGTAGATATTCTAGAGCTCGTCTCGTACCAGGTGTCTCTTGACCGAGCCAGATGTAAACCTTATTGGCTCTCGAGTATACATCGCCCATCAGTGAAACCTGGTGATATCGTTCGGCTTCGGAGGTCTGATCGATGCAGATCGAGTCTACCCAAATCGTGGTGCTGCCATGCAAGCTCCGGATCCGCCTCAAAGCATCCTCACAGTTGCGGGTTATGGGCAAGTGCCCAACCCCCAGGTCGATCTTTGCCTCCGGGGTTGGCTCTGCGGCTCCCCAAACATAGGAGAGAGCCGTGTAATCTGGATGGCTTTCCTGATCCAGAGATGTGCACCGGAAGGTCCCCACAAGGGGATCGCCATCATGGTCTGATGCCTGCAAGTCAAGTAGGCGTATCTCTGGCGACAATGTAGAGATCGGAAACGTGCGTGAGATGTATGACTCCAAAGTGAGATTAGGCTTTGATTCAGGGAATGATGGGCTAGCTGCTCCCAACAACAATGTCGATGGCACGGTGTTGATAGTGATAACGTAGTTTTCCTCGGTCACATCTTCGATGTCTTCGGCCATGGCGAAGGTTCAAGAGTCGCCGGGAAGTCAATGGCTCCACAATGTCTAAATACCGTGATCATCGCTTAGGTGCAATCCTCGAGAAGAGTTCAAAGCCTGTACAGGTGCTAAGAGTCACCGGCTATTTATAAATTTTCCAAGTGTAACACCCGCCATTTGTGGCCCCAACACTATACTGATCTCGACAGGTACTTGATTCAGCCTGTATACGCCGCGCTGAGGTGGCGGGCCTGTAATACCCACTGCCAGGTTTCTACGAGGCTGCGAATGCAGATTATACAAGTTGACTGGTCACGCGAGTTACATTCTGTCTCTTCTTGGCAGAGGATTCCTAGACAATGAGGCGCAGTCCAATTTTGTGTTGAGAAACCTTCTCTTTCGGTATGTATTTGAGCATGGAGGGAGGGGGGGCCGAGAGAGGATGGTGGATCGAGCGCATTTATCAGAGCGGAGGCCAATGCCAGTGTATCCTCAACGTCGTACTTGGGCCTCTGCGGGATCGGAGTTCGTATTTGCTGCAACAATTTTATGACGCAGCCCACGACACTGAGCGGTACCCTATCTCGTTCCCCAATCAGTGAGCTCCCACCTACCAAAGATATCCAGGCTTATTTGACATTGGCCTGGGACTCGCTCATTTTTGCGAGATCATGGTAGGCAAAGCAGACTTGATCACTGGCCAAGGAGCTTAGCCACGATATATGCCTGTTATGTTGTAAATACCAGGTCGTCGTAAATTCTCCGTGATTGCGACAATTTGATAGTATAACATCAATGATGACTCTTCGACTTCATGTAACCCTCAAGTCCCACAACAGCACTACTACATCAAGCCTCCTGTTCAAGCCCCGCCAACTCGGCAAAGCCTCCCATTCTGCGTCGGCAACTCCTCGTATCCCTCCGGCTTTCTCACCTCCCACTCGTCCCAGCCTGGACTCACCGCCGCCAAGAACAAGCTCCACGGGTCCCTCGCCTTCTTAATGCCCACCAATCTTTCATACTTATCACCATAAAATGCGTGCTGCCAGTCAGGCTCTCCCGCATCCGCCTCATTGATATAGCTGCCAGCCCCGGGCGACACATCGATGAACCCCTGGAAGTACCGCCGGAAGCGCGCGTGGTTCGCTACCATGCTCTCGAGCGGCGGCGTCGTCGACTCAAGGCCCTCCCACGCTTCACCGTGCATCACCGTCCTGCGGAATGCCGGGTTCACACCGCTGTCGCTTCCGGGCCACCCGGCGCGCTCACTCGTCGGCGCGTAGTTGATCCCGTGGAAGACGTAGCCTCCCTCCTCGACGTAGGTCTGGATGCCCTCGGTGGTCCTGTTCAGCAGTGCCGGGTCTGCAAGGTTCTCGCGCGGAAACAGCCGCGCCGCCATGCGTTGCTGCTCTACGGGTCCGCCTGGCGGGGTGGTTGGGGGAGGGGGAGGAGTCGTGCCGTTGGGGCGTGGTCCGCCAGACACGGACACGATAGGCGTGTTGAGGTTGACACCTGCGGCGCGCAAGTCGGCCACCAGGGCATTCACGCGCGTCGTCGCGTCCGCGGCACTCATGGCTGGGTAGCTGATGCTCGTTGTGAATGTGAGGCTGCGGGGCACGTCGACGGTGGCGGCGGTGCCGTTAAAGACTGGCACGGGCCGGATGAAGTTGTAGCCCTGGCCGCCATCGTCTACCATGCCCGGGACAAAGGCGAAGTAGGTACTTATGCCACGCCAGAAGGCCGCGGGGGACGTGGCAGGGAGGTTACCGCGCGGTGTCGTGGAGAAGGAGATACTGGCCGATGCGAGGGAGATCGGGGAATAGACCTTGACAACAGCGGAGGTGACGACTCCGTAAGTGCCTTTGTAGTTGTTCTTATCAGCACAAGTCTTCTCAATACTAGGCCATGATTGAGGGTGTTTTACCTGCACCACCTCCTCGCATAGCGTAAAACAAATCAGCATTCTGGTCTGGATCCGCTGTCACAAATCGCCCATCCGCGGTGACGACCTGGATAGAGAGCACCTGGTCCGCGGCGAGCCCCAAGTACGACGTGTAGGAAGAGTGACCACCAGATGCGATGAAGGCGCCCAGAGCCCCGACTGTCGGGCAACCCGGCGCGACTATGGAGACGTCATACTGTGACCGGTATGCCGTTAAGTCGAACCCCTGCAGGCCAGCACTCATTCTAGCAGCCTTACCGGTGTACTGCCCGATTGTGTAGGTCGGGATGTAGGAGAAATCTTTGAGGGCGTGTGTCCAGATAGACAGGGCGCCGCCACCAGTGGAGCGGCCGAGGAAGTCGTGTCCTGTGTTCCTAAACCGCTGTCAGTCTGAATCGGGCAGAGATTAAGTGGAAAGTGCAAAATTTTCTTGCTGTTGATAGCTGCTGGAGACTTGACATGTTGTTAGACTGGCGTCATGTTGAGGTTTCGCTTACTTGATAACGAGCCGTATGTTGGCGTTGCGGGCAAAGTTCACGGCGAGTTGGATGTGCTTCACCGTCGTGGCTTTGACAACGTAGGCGGGAAACCCATCGAGTGTGCATGTGTCATTAGGGTTAGAGGTTGGCAGACAGGTGTTGCCTTCGACCCATTGAGGACCGATTGACACGGGGTCGTTCATGCTTAGTATGTGTTAGTGTTTCAGAAGCGGAAGATATGATCTGGATGCTCTCACTGAAGGCGGGAATCAGTCCATTGCTGCTGTATTTGTGCACAACTCGACGCATCATATCGCGGCCCAGCATAGCATGGTGCAGGGATGGGGGATGGCTTTATCAGGACACCTTCTAACGTCGCGTTGAAGTCTTGCCATTGTGCTTCTGATGGCCATTCTGCATCTCCTGGGTACGTCTTGCATTCTGAGTCTGAGATTTCCGGATTCAGGATGTCCCCGAAGGCAATGCTGGGGTTGTTGAGGACGTCCTCGTCCGTCAACTGAGTGGCTTCGAAAGGAAAGTTGTATGATAGAGCACAGCTCACAAAGGAGACCAAAGACACTAGTAACTGCTGCATTGTGATAGAAGGCTATAACGATGGCATATAGATACTCAGCACGAGCAGAGTGGCCAACTCGAATACATCTCTATCTTCATGGGTCTGGTCACTTATAAGCTCCCTAGCACAATAGCAGGCCGTAGCCCCATCACAATCTGTATGCAATTCAAATACTCACAAATTCAGGAACAACGCCAGTCCCACCACACCCTCATCCCACACAATATCAGACAAATCACAAAATACGCTGCAGCACGACATTCACATTGACGTACTATTGAATGCGAAAAGTCATGCGGCAGATCTCTTCAAGCCTCAGCCAGTCCCTTCTCAAATGCCAAGACTTCAAGGTCCAATATTAAAATGAAAAGTGACCTGATAATGCAGTGTAACGGAGTCTTTAGATGTAGAAATCGGTTCGCTTCGACGAAATCTGCCTTTGTGTTGCATTTAGCCGTGGAGAATTAGTCCCGGGGCTGCTTTATCATGCCTCTCCTCATGCAACGTGATTCTGGAATCCTGCGAACCAAACCAGGTAACATCGCAGCCTGTTGTGCCACTACGGGGTGATGCAACGCGCCGAGACTGACATATTTGAAAGCAATTTATAATGATGAGAAAAGGCTTGTGCCGGAAGAGTCATGTATTTCACAGACAAACCGGGAGTAGACGTTATACACATTTAGAGAAACCCTCTCAGGAGCCGACTGTTATTCACTGCCTCTTTTCTTGCTATTAGACCATGTATGATCATCTACCCTGGAGGCTAATGGGTTTATCAGAGAGGTGAGTTCTAGAATCAGGACGTGTATACTAGCTGGCAGACTTCCACCTTCAGTCAGCTGAACGTTACCACCCCCCCCCTCCAATTGCCCAACTTGGAAAGTCGCGTCGCTGTGATTTGGCACTCACTGAATTCTCTCAGTGTCATGACGTGTGGGTTGAGCAAAAAACAGAGGAAAAAAATAGATTTCAGCAAAACTTAATAGAAGTTCCACCTAGCATCAGCATAACTGACATTTACATCTGCGAGAGCAAATTGTCACCTCATGGGTGACATTCATTCAAAGACTCTCCATACTACAGTCCCACATGTAATAAAACTGGCTGCAAGATAGCATCGCCTCTCGTCTAGCCCAAAACCTGTCGGAAGAAGGCATATATAGCGTCCTTCCCCGTGAGCCAATGTAGCACGTTGTCCGCCAGTGTCCAGAACTCTCTACTGCAGGCTGCGGCTTTATGTTTTGAGACGCAGGATATGTAAATTTATATCCATTTTCCTCCGACAGTAGCAGCTATCAATTGATCGGAAGTAATCTCCTCCGCACCGGAGAACTCGGGTATACGTCAAATACGAATTGGCGCTGAACCAATGCGGCGCTCGGAAAGCCGAGCGCCGCTCGTCGTTCTCATATTGTCAGCGCCAGGCTACATTCACAACTCACATTGCCAATCCTGTCGATTACTGTGAATACGCATGGGATAATTTTGCGTTTGCAGCTGCTGATCCTTTCTACTACAGCACACCTCTCCGATCTCGCACCCTTATCATGGGGCTTGCTGTGTCGAACTGGCGCCTGGTGACCCGAGGAATTTATTATTATAGTCACCCATCTCCAGGAGGAGCTTTGAAAGTTCCTTCCTGTCTCTGATACTTTGACCCCAGACTAGGGCCTTACTTGTTCAACAGCCTACTTCGTTTTCTTGATATCCGGTCTCCCCACAACGGCATCGTTGTACACTGTTTTGGAACAAATCGCTATGCAGACCCACGCTAAAAGCAGTCCTGACCAGGATCAAAACGACAAGGAGAAGCTTGGAACACAGATAGTGGGAAGTGGTGATATTGAACAAAACAATGGTCTACCCCACCAGAATACCGACGCCGATAGTGTTCATGACGAAACCATTCCAAACGATTCAAATGTATTCCTCGTCACGTTCGACCCAGATGATATCGAGAATCCGCTCAACTGGTCCACCAAGCTGAAATGGAGTATCACGGCGGCTATTTCTGGCACAGGCTTCCTCCGCATAATGGTCTCGACGGTAAGTAATAGCGTTTGATGGAATCAAGCCATCTCCCACGGGTGTGGCCACAGCTTGGACACGTCGAATGTTTTGCTGACATAGTCGTTGTGTAGATGATGGCTCCCGCGATCGACACCATAGCAGCGGAACTGAACATGTCAACCACAGAGTCGACTATGGCCTTGTCTGTATACCTGCTCGCCACCGCGTTCGGACCCATGGTCATCGGCCCTCTATCCGAGGTCTACGGCCGCAGTTCCATCTTCCACTTCACTAACGTCTGGTTCCTGATCTGGAACCTCACCTGTGGATTTGCCAACTCCAAAGGGCTGCTAATTGCTGCTCGTCTACTTGCCGGCTTCGGCGCCAGTGCTGTCTACAGCATGGCATATGGCGTTCTAGGCGACGTCTGGTCGGCCGAGCAGAGAGGAAAGTCTCTCAGTCTGTACCTGCTCGTACCGCTGACCGGCGCGGCTATCGGTCCAATTATCGGCGGCTTTATCGTGCAAAATTCCACCTGGAGGTGGATGTTCTGGGCGACAACCATCCTGCAGGGGATTTTGGAGCTGTCATCGCTGCGGCTCTTCCACGAGAGCTACGCACCTGTCCTTCTCCGCCGACGGGCTCAGAAGCTACGAACAGAGACGGGCGATTCCCGCTACCGTGCCGAGATTGAGATGCGTGAATGCGGCCGCTCAGCCACGTGGAAGATCAGCCGCAGTCTCTCGCGACCTATTCGCCTGCTCGCGTTCCATCCCATCATTCAGATCCAGGCCATCTTTTCAGGACTCAACTACGGCCTGCTGTACTTTGCCCTAGCGAGCTTCTCGTCTCTGTACGTGTCGGCATATGGCGAGCCAGTCGCCATCTCGGGCTTGCACTACATCGCAATCTGCGCCGGCGAGATCTTGGGATCACAGCTGTGCGGGTCTTTGATGGACTTCGCGTACAAGAGGGTGACCTCGCGCACTGGCGAGGCAAACGTGCCTGAGCTGCGCGTCCCGTTGTTGATTCCGGGAGCGCTCTTCACGCCGATTGGGTTCCTGGTCTACGGCTGGGCCGCGCAGTATCACCTTCATTGGATCGTCGTCGACGTCGGTGTCGCCCTACTGTCCCTCGGGATGCAGGTCTTCGGCACCACGCTTTACGCCTATGTCATGGACGCCTACCCGGAACATGTTAGCTCAGCCTCGGCAGCCACCCAGCTTTTGAGGAGTCTCTTGGCGTTCGCCTTTCCTCTCTTTTCACATAAGATGTACGAGACTTTGGGCTACGGGTGGGGCAACAGCCTGCTCGCTTTTCTCTCCATCGGCATCGCGTTGCCGGCCATAGGCATACTTTGGCGCTTCGGTGCTCAATTGAGAAGCAAACGAAAGTCAAGTTATTAGCTGTTATTTCACTTAATATGTCCGATACTAGAAGCGCGGTGTCTGGAAGGCTGAAAATCATTGTGGGTATTTGAATGGTTGACTTCGGAGCCGGGCGGAGTAAGTAACGTTATCCGCAATCGCAATACTGATGTAATTCGAACGACATCACTGGTGTCGGGTAGGACGCGCTTTGGCCAGGGGCCCAAAACTAAGAACACTCTGGAGTAAGAGTGTATTGTTATGTCGACTGATTGGACGGGCACTGCTGGGCAGCGGCGCTAGGAGTGCATGGTGAAGTGGGAAGAGCCGTGAACACAGCCCGATGCGTACCTGGATGGTGTACTAGTCTATGGGTGGAATGGGCCCATTTACAGTTGGGTTTGGAGATGCTTCTACAAGCAGTCTTGAGCGAAAATATACGGAAATCGCGGGCCATCTTGTGGGATCATCATCTGTAGGGAACAATCCTAGAAAAGTAGCGAAGGGTTTTCAGAAGTTGATGTCTAGTGGGTACCAACTTCAGACTTAGGAGTCATGGGTCTGGTAGGCTGTATCTCTGAAGCACAAGTGGTCTTTTTTTTTAGCGGTCCCTGGCGGTCTTACGTGTGTCTGCCAAACCCACGCAACTTAGCCACACCCTCGGTTGGGGCTCAAGTCGCAACTAGGCGTGACTCGGCACTATCGAGGACGTCACACACACGGCGCCATCGGAGCTGACTTTGTAGGTCGAGAACGTGCGTTGCAAGTATGGCGTCAATGATTGGTTGGTCGTCTGTTTTCCTCCGCGTAAAGTCCTGCCTGGTCGCCATATCTGCTCACTTGTTGACTGGCGTCGGTGGCACGTGAAGGGCGTGTTCCCGCAAATTTTGGGGAGAGATATAAGGATTGAGATCCCCATTATTAAAGCCTGTGGTGTCACTGGTCCGGATCCAAGCAGCAGAATGATCCCGGGCCGTTGAGTGCTATAAGAGGGCACATGTCTGTTATGAATGAGAATTCTCAGAATAGATTCCTCAGCCTGGTCTAAATCCAAACTTTTTAAACACTCGTTCAACATGAAGACCGACTTCGCAATTATGGCACTCGCCCTCAACGAGGCTCTCGCGGCTTTGCCACATGCGGCCAAGTCTGCATATAGCTGGAAGCCACCTGAAGATGGGGATGGTGCGATCTCCCAGAGAACCAAGTTTCGAGACTTGATGCTAAGATTCTATCAGGGCGAGGCCCCTGCCCTATGCTGAACTCGCTGGCAAACCATGGGTATCTACCACATGACGGCAAAGATATCACCGAGAACATAACGATTCAAGCTCTTGGCGAGGCTCTGAACATGGACGCAGAGCTTTCTCAGTTCCTCTTCCGAGTGGCTGTCACCGCAAACCCGACGGAGAACGCAACTACGTTCTCTCTCAAGGATCTGGTCCGTCACAATATCCTGGAACACGATGCCAGCTTGAGGTGTGTCCGAATTTTCCCCGGGTATTGTAGTGTCCGACGCTGAAATAAAATTGTATAGCCGTGTTGATTACTACTTTGGAAACCCCCAGCCATTCAACCAGACTGTCTTCGATCAGACTAGGTCTCACTGGACGGATTCGGTCATCGATGTACAGATGGCAGCTAATGCCCGCTATGCACGCGTGCAAGATTCCAATGCAACCAACCCGAACTTCACCTTGAGCGAATTCGCAGAGATAGTCGGCTACGGAGAGAGCGCTGCGTATATCGTCACTCTTGGGGACAAGACGGCTGGCACTGTGCAGAAGAGCTGGGTCGAGTACCTTTTCGGTAAGCCTGAGATGATCTTAAAAGCAAGCATCATCACTAGCGGCATGAGCTTATGACTTTTTCGCCAATAGAAAACGAACGCCTTCCTATTGAGGTCGGCTGGACCCGAAGGAAGAGCACCATCACCACATCAGATCTCGACAGCATGACTCAGTGGATCAAGACAGTTACCCCTGGAGCCTCTACCAACGCCACCACGGCTGCGGCGAAGCGTGGTACCATGCACAATGCCCGCCTCCAAGTGGTGTTCTAAGCCGCTTGCTGATCCACTGAGACCAGGGCATTAGTCGGACCAGTGTGCACCCAATACATAGGTCATGTAGGGTGTGTTTCTGGGCTGTTTCGGTACCAGAGCGGCCATTTCCGTTGCTGCATTTCAGCAATATCTTGACAGGAAGAAGAGGAGTGAGTGTGGCACGCGTACGGGCGGACAACGCGACGAGGAGGTGTGACGATTGCGACAAGTAGAAGTCGTCGCCGATGAAGCATTTCGCAGTAGCATGGCCGATGAATGCAAGATCAGGGTTCTGACGGGGTCAGCGTTGGATACTTGACAATCTTGGTTGAGCGCAGAGTGTGAAGTGTAATTATTAAGGGGGCGGAGCCTATGACGCGGTACAGCTAGAGTTCAAATGTTAGCTGCAACACTCGGTAGCAGGAGTCTCATGTGGTTGAGAATGCTCAATCGTTCTGAGTGGGTGGGATAAGAACCACTGTACATTTGTGTCTTTCCCAACTGCTGTCCTGTAAGTCAACGACCCACTCCACGCACCACCCCCTTCACGCACACCCATTTCCCACTAAAAAGGCCAATTTTAGGCCCTCTCTAATTTATTCTATATAAATACCAGAGATAAATAAAAATATTTATTAAATTCCTAATTTTTATATTATAAGATAGAAAATATTAAAGAAATTCTATACTAATCCTAATAAGGTTAAATAGATAGAAGTAAATATTTTCTTATTTTTCTATAATAAACTATTATTAATAGTTTAAGGTTAACTAATAATATATATAATAATTTCTATTTATATATAAGTACTTTATTATATAAGAAATAAAAATAAAAAGGAAGTTTATTTTTAGAATTTCTTTTTAATTAGTTATTTAAGTTTTAATAATAAGTAGGGCTTTTTTTCTCTATTATATTTATTCTACTTATTTTAAATCTTAAATAACTAATTAAAGAAAATTCCTAAAAATATAAAATCTTCTTTATCTTATTTATTAGTAATATAAGTATCTTTTTATAATATAAAATAGTATATTATATTATATAATTAAGCTTAAAATCTTAATAATAGTTTATTATATAAAAAGGTAAAAAGTACTATTCTTAATTATTTAAGCTTATTAATAGAGTTAAAGAATTTTATAAATATTTTTATACTAAACTAATTAATATAAATACTATATAAATATTTTACTTATATTTTATATACCCTTATTTTACTATATATAATTAAAAGTACTCTTTTTATAAATATTTATTTATTTCTATAAATAGTATTATATATATAAGTTTAAAAGATTTACTCTATATTTAACCTCCTAATTTGGGAGGGTGTATTTCCTAAAGAAGGACTGGGGGGTTGGTCTAGCTTTTATGTCTATACTAAGTTAAATGACTATAAGGCTACTCATTAAAGGATAACCTAGCTTAACATATACTTCCTAGTGAAGAAGAAGACTTATAGACTAGGTATATATAGGGGGGAGGTCCTTATAGTATAAGACTAAAGAAATATATTACTAATAATAGTAAAATTTTAATATAGGGTAGGCCTTAGATCCTAGTGGGAGTTAAACCCATACCTTTCTGTGTACACGGAATAGGTAGCCCAGCGTACAGCCAATTGCGCCACGGGACTATATATAAGTTTAAACTTAAAAATAAATACTCTAGAAATCTATCTCTCTATTAGTATTATCTTTGTATTTTTATAGTCTTTATAGAATTAATTATTAATTATTATATTGTGTAAGACTAGTGTGCGTGAAGGGGGTGGTGTGTGGAGTGGGTCGTTGACTTAGTGCAGAAACTATGATAATATTTCCGATAGCTGGCCGGTGCAAATATCACAATATGAGCAACGCAGCACACAGGACACTTTGACCTAAACCTTGAGGTCGTTTGAGGTTGATAACATACGGTCCCTACATATTCGATATATCCAAGAAGTCCAGAGTCCTTTGCATTGCTACTCTTGGCAGCGCTGTCCACTCATTGACCGCAACCTGCGCACGTCGTCCCCCTTTGTTACAAGTCTTCGTCTCTCTTCCTCTTTCTTCCGGCCACAACACTCTTCATATGCGTATAGACTCTATGTGGCAAGGCCCTCTTCGAAATCGTCCAAGCAACTTCTGTTTCCGCCTCATCTTGTATTCGCCGTAAAAGTCTCAGCGCGACCTCACCGATAACACGCTTGCTTAAGTCCCTGGAAAGAGGCATTTGGAGTTGCCTGAAAAACCATTCGCGTGCCGATTCAGAAAGCCCTTTGTCTTCATATTTCCATTCTGAGTCTGCCCCGTAGTGAAATACGCAGTCGAGCTCCAGAAGGTACTTGTCCTCATCATAGGTATCACTCTCTGCTTCGAGTGGTATGGCAATCATGAGTCGGCAGAGGGTGCACCCTGGACCGTTGAATGATGCGTTTGGATCCGCACCGAACTCCAGGAAGAGCGATACCAGACGCAAACGAATAAGCTGTCGTCTCCAATGAAGCTCTTGGGCTTGTTGTTCTTCTGCAATGCATGATTCTTTAGCCCGTCCTTTTGCGCAATAAAGCGTTCCAATAGCGTTTCCGCAACCCAGCATGAGTGTCACAAACATGACATTTATACTCGAGAATGCATCATCTGAATATGCCTGTTCATTTGGGTCTCCTTCGAATTCCAGAAAATATTCCAAGGCATCACGAAACCCCGTATAAAACGAGTCTAGGTGCTGAGTACTTATAAACAGGGTTGCCACTCACTACACTATATATATTAGGCTCTCTAATATAGTAGGAATATAAATAAAATTGCTTTAATATAAATATAATATAATATAAAGGCCTTTAGTATAAGTATATATAATATAGTAGGCAAAAATATAAATAGGGGGGGGGGTAGGGGGAGATATACTATACCTTATAAGGTATATAAGTAATTTAGGTATATATCTTATAAGGTATATTATAGGGATTATAATTAGGGAATATTAGTTAATAAATTAAATAATTATATAATAAGTACTAATTAAATTAGTATTATAGTATAGTAGTCCTTTATAATAATTTTTAAATTCCTTATTTAATTTTTTAAAGTACTTATAACTTAAAGATTATAAGTTAAATTATAGATAAAGAAGAAATTAATTAGACTTTTATAGTTTCTTTTTTACCTTAGAGTAGTCTAATTAGAATAATTATAATATTATTATAATTAAAATAAGTTTTTTATTTTTTTAATAAGTATTAAGAGTAGTTTTAAGTATATTATACTAATAATATTATTTTATATATTAACTTTTTATTTTAATTAGTATTAGGTAGAGGTATTAATAGCTAATAGATTAATAAGGAAGTTATAGAGTAGGTTAAAATAAAGATTTTTAAAAGATTAAATAGGGAAAGATATTTTTTTTATATAAAATAAAAGAAATAAAAAATAAATTAAGTAGAATTATATTATACTTTATAAAATATATAAGTATTTTAAATATATACCTCTTAAGGTATAATATATTAACTATATTAGCTCTATAATATATCTAATTTTATTCCTTATTATTATTATTAAGGATAATATATTATTATTTTATTATAATAACCTACTTTTTTACTTTAATTATTATTATAAATTTTTCTTATAATTATTAAATAATATAATATTTTCTTTATTAATATTAATTATCTTTTATAAGTATTATAATTATAAAGTTTAATATAAAGAAATTATATTTAAATTAAAGTAATTTTAATAGAGTATTATTATATATTTAATTAATAAGAATAATCTTTTAATCTTAATACTTATTATTATAATAAAAAAAAAATTTAGTATTATTTATAAAAGATATAAATAAACTTCTTTTTATTTATATTAATAATTTAATAAATTCTTAATATTATAATTAGAAGGTTAAATATTTTATTATTATTACTAATATTTATTTTTAATATAATTATTAGCTTTTAATATTAAATTTATTAATATTAGAGAGGAAGATTTTAGTAAAGATATTTAATTTAATTATATATATAAATTATTATAATATATTTTAAATATATAGTTTAAAAACTTTTACTTCTTAGTTATAGGCTCCTTTAAAATATAAATAATATTAATATTTTTATATTTTTATTTTTAAATTATTTATATTATTACTTTAGTACTAAATATTTACTTCCTTTTATAAGATTATATAGTTTTAAAGAAGTTTTATTAATATATTAAATAAAGGGCTATTATAATATAATAAATAAGAAAGTTATTAAGCTTAATATAATAAGAATTTAACTTTATTTAGGTATAATTAATATTAATTTTAAAGTAGTTTAGTTTAGGGAAGTTATTAGTAATTATTTTTTATACTTTTAAATAATTTAAAAAAAATTTAAAGGTAATTAGATAATTTTAAATATTACTATATATCTCTTTAAAGCTATTTTATTATTATTAAATTTAATTATTACCTTTTAATTATAAAAGTATATTTTAAATATTCTTAAATATTTTACTAATAGTTATAATTATTAGCTAATTATTATTTAATAACTTTATATTATTATAGAAAGTAAAAGGATATTTTCTAAATTAAATTATATAGTAATAAATTATATATTACTAATAATTATTTTATTTTTATTATATTCTTATAAGAAATAAATAGAGTTTTAGAGCTTAGTAAATAATAAAAAGTATAAATAGTTAGTATATTAGGATATATATAACTACTTTTAGTAGTATTTAATTTATAGAATTTATATTATTTATATTTTTAAAAACTTTTTTTTAATACTTAAGTAATTAATTAATTAGCTAATTAAATTTATAAATAGTAATAATAAGTACTATAAGCTTACTAATAAAATTTATTTTTTATTATTTTTTATATTATTAGTTAATATTTATTTAGTTTAAATTAAAAAGATTTTTAAATAATACTATATTATTATTAAATAATAAAATATTTATAGTTAAGTTAGTAATATATCTAAAATAATAGATATAGTATTTAGGTTTATTAATATTAAGAAGTTTATTTAGCTCCTTTATTATTATATTATTATTAATTATATTATTTAAGGTAAAGTACTTAATTTTTTATTTAATTTTAAATACTTAAAGGACCTTAAATATATATATTATAATATTTTTTTTAATATAATTATTAATAATTTTTAATATATTAAGAATAAGTTTTTAAAGGTATATAATTTTATTAAGATAAAATATTATAATATTATATATTAATAGTTAGTTATTTAATTACTAATTATTAAAGGTAATATAAATTTTTTCTTTAGTATTTTTAAGAATTTAAATTATTATAGCTTTTAACTCCTTATATATTATAATAAATTATAATTATAATATAATTTAGTTAGGTAATATATATATTTTTATAATTAAGGGGTTTAAGTATTTAAATATAATATATAGGGTTTAGGATTTAATTAAGTAGAAAGGGAGGTTTTTAATAATAATTAGGTTTAATAGTTTTTATTAAAAAATAGTTTTATTAAAGCTACTAATTAAATTATTTATAATTACTTATTTCTTTAAGTTATTAATATTTAAATATAAGTATTTAGTTATATTCTTTAAGTTAAATATAGGTTTATTTTAAATTTTAATCTTAATAGGCTTTAATATAGCCTTAATTAAATCCTAAATCTTATAGTAAAATTAAAAATAACTTTTTATATTTTATAAATTAGTTTTTATATAGTTATATAATATTATAGGTAATTTCTTCTATATATAATAGTAGTAGACTTATTTATATTTTTAGGTTATAAAATTTTTAATATTATAGTTATATTTTTAAGGCTAGCTTTATAATAATTTATTATATTATAAATAAATAAATTTAGGAAAGTAAATTTATAAAAAGTTATTTTATAATATTTTTAATATAAACTAGTTATTTAATAATATTATTTTAATAGTAAATTAAGTTATTAATTAAATTTATATAATATTAAGTAATAAATAAGATATATTTTATAATTTTATTTAAAAAATTACTTATTAAATTATAAGCTAATATATATATAATTTAATTTATTATTATACTTTATAAGATATATACTTAAAATATTTATATACTTTATAAAGTATATTATAACTTTAGGTATATATATAATAACTATATATTAACTTTAATAATAAAATTTTTTAATTTTTATAAGAATTACTTTTAATTCTTTATATATCTTATAAATAAAATATTATAATAAACTACTACTTAATAGGCTAAAAATAAAGTCTTTTTAATTAGGTTATTAAATATTAAATATTAAATATTAATTATTATTAAATAAATATAATTTATTTAAATTAATATAATCTATTATATATATATATATAATATATATAATTACTTATATTATATATTTTAGTTAAAATTTTTATTTAAAATAGATTTAATTAAATAATAAAAGCTTTATTTAACTAAGTTTATACTTAGTAAAGGCTTTATTTACTTATATTCTCTAAATTAATAACTTTATTTACTAAGATTTATTAAAAAAAAATAATAAGTATTTTGAGGTAAGAGAATTAAAATCTTAGCTATTTAAGTATAATTTTATTAATATTATTTATATAAAAAGATTTATATCTTACTCCTAAATATTATCCTTAAAAATTTATTTTTTAATTTTTTTCTCTTAGAAATTAAGTTTATATTTATTAATAGGGTATATAGAAGTAATTTATCTATATTAATAAAAATTATTAATAAATTAGTTTCTTTAAATAAAGGAGTTTACCTAATATATTTAAGAGGTTAAAGCTTATTATTTATATTATTTATCCTAATATTACTCTTAGGATTTTCTTTTATAAAATTTTAGTTTTTATAAACTTTTATCCTATTATAAGTTACTAAGATTTAATTTAAGAATCCTTAGACTAAGCTAATTTTCTTAGTATTAATATATTTAAAGTTTTTTAAAAATATTTCCTTAAAATTAAATAAATATTAATATAGGAGGGGAAAAAGGGGGGGAAAAGAGAATAACTAAAAGGGGTTAGGAGAAGAAGAGGTAATTATAGGAGTAGTTATTATAATAAAAATAACTTTAATAGTTAGATTTATAAAAGGGCTATTAATTAAAGAATTAGAAAAGTATATTACTTAGGTAGAATTTATTAGAGTAGAAATTAGACTAATAGTTATTAATAACTAATATCCTTATAGTTATATATATAATTAATATAATAATATATAGGGACTTTATATAAAGAATTTATTAAAGTAGGGTTAATTATATAATTTAATTATAAACTAAAGTCCTTAGAATATTTTTAATATAAAAATATTTTAGTAATATTAATAATTTAAATTATAATTATAATAAGATTTCTTAGATATAAGGAAAATTTATATATATTTATTTAATAAAATAAGTTTACTACTAAAAAGTAAATAATAAATAAATCTTAGACTTATCTAATATTTATATTATTAAAAAATATATTATTAAAGTAAATTTATTATATTTTAAGTATAATAGTTTAAATAATATTCTAGGTTATTTAGAGCTTTATAAATATATTAATAATAATTTATAATATATATAAGGGGTAAAATTTATATATATTATTAAGAATTATAATAGTTATATTTTTAGATAATAATAATATATTAAAATAAGTAAATAAAAGAATAATAGTAATTATATTTAGTTTTTTATTTTAAAGAAATATAAGGAGAATAATAAGGGACTCTAATAGTTATATTTATTAATATTTATAGAAATTATAATATAATATAATATAATATAATATAGTATTAGTCTTATAAGTTAGATTTAAAAATAATAAGTTATAAATTAGAACTTTATTTATATTTAAAGTAGTTTATATTTATACCTTATAAGGTATATTATCTAATTAGCTTTATACCTTATAGGGTATAAGCTCTAATTAATTATCTAAGTAATATATTAGATTTTATAGCTATTTATACTTTATAACTATTTAGAGGCTTTATTATATTAATTAAAGTTTACCTAAAATATATAGTATTTAATAATATATTATTATATAGTACCTTATAAAGTATAGTACTAAATTATTAGTATACTTTATAAGGTATAAATATAGGGGCTATAATTAACCTTTATAGCTATATAAATTATTATTTAGATTTATAAAAACTAGATAATTTTATACTTAAGCCCACTATATTATATATATTGGGCTCTTTAGTAGAATATAATGGATTTTAAAATAGCTTTAGTGTAATGGATGTAGTATATAAGTTTATATTTATTATACTATATTGAGTGTAATAGGTGTAGTGAGTGGCTATGCTGCTTATAAAAGCCTTAATGTAATGGTTTATGCTACTCAGAGAGAGGTAGCCCGGCCTGTTTGTGATCGCGTGATTCAAATAGAGCACCAAGTCGGATTTCAAAAGGCTTTCACGCCAGAGATCAGCCGCGTATTTGTCGTTGATTAGACTCTCATCCTCGCACTGGAATCTGAGAAGACCGTGATTCTCGAGCTCGACTGCAGTATGCTCAAATTCATCCATGCATCCGAAGGCGTCGATCTGTACTTGAGTATGGAGACTATGCTGCTTAAACTGAACTTGATAGGCTGCTGACAGAAACCGCTGGGTCATCCATCTGAAAGGGGCTTCATACTGGCTTGGAGGAGCTCCACCGTAGTCTTCGATGCATTCTAGCTTGTCGTAGAAAGTGCGTGACTTCATCCAAGCCGTGTAGGCTCTCATTATACACAAGTCGGCGCAAAACTGGATCGGCGCCTTCTCCATGAGAAATGCTGCCATTTCAGAGGTTTTCAGGAAATCCCTGACCGTGCGATGCAGGAATTGTACGCTGAGTCCATTTTGATGCACCTCAAGAAGACCCTTGCACCATCCGTTCAGCCGTTTTTCGATTATCTTGCAACGTTGTTCGGCAGCCTCTTCTGTTGGTTGCGATATCGGTAGATGCAACGCATAATTTGAATTTGCGTGTTCTTGCTCGTGAAAATAGTAGATTGGCAGCTCCAGAGGGTGTGCTGCTGCCAGTGAGATCTGAAGTGCCGTTGACATTTTTGCGTGGTAGAAGGGTGCAACTGATCCGAGTATGTGCATGAAAAACTCTTCAAGGTCAGAAGGAAAGCCTTCAACCCTTCGATAAAGGTCTTCGAGACTATCGTAATTGCTCAAGCCTTCTCGAAGCTCTTTGATCACAAGGACGACCCAGAGGAATACCCCTTCAGCATGTCGCAAGATTAGGTCGATCAATGAAACGGCAAGGCCGGTGTTGGCCGAAACTGTGGCCCATAGCCTGTGCTCGGAGAGTCTCGCATATGAATATGCGCGGATATCATCTGCTGTAAGTTGATGCATTTTGACAACATGTTCCCCTCCGCCAAATGCGTCCTCAAAGTCGTTCCATGGTCTACTGGATACGCAGACTTTTATGTCAGGAGATATTGTGCCGATCTTCTGGATGGTGTTACACATCTCTGGATGATCCCCCTGATACTCGTCGAGTCCGTCGATGAAGATGCAGAATTTCGAGCCTAGTTCTGAAATCTTTGGTATGGATGACATGATGGCCAGGAGTTCTTTAAGGGTCCAGTCGGGCTTTCGGCTGTCCCTTTCCTCGTCTCGGCCGGCGGCTGCCCATCTTGCAGGGCAGACGTTCTCAATAAGTTGCGGACATTGTCGGAAGATACCATGTAATATGGATCGGAATAGTCCCTCTTGTGACTTCTGCATCATAGTCCCGGACAACCAGAAATAGTGACTGACAATCGCCAACTTGCTGCTTGAAGCCCATTCTCGTAAAGCATTGAATGTCAAGGCGTTGTTGCAAAGAAACTTCATCATGGTCGACTTTCCCGACCCGGGTTTGCCGGTGATCCAGAAAACGCCTTCTCCTCGTCGCAACCACTGAGCAAGACGATTGCCACCGCTTGAAGTATTCAAGGGATTGAATACCCAAGAAAAGGTCTTCGCGTGTGCGTCATCGATAGATTGGTACCTATCCAAGTCGTGCTCGTACGCAAGACTCTTTAATACTCTCTGTTCTCTCACCATATTCTTTTCCGAAAGTGAGACATTAGCCAAGAGACCGCGAACGTTGTTGATGTCCGCAACTCGCGGAATGTTTGGACTTCCCGCTGTATGCTGCTGGAAGTTCCTGGTGACAAGGGTTTTGATACGTTTCAAGGAAGATTCGAGTGAATCGAATCTGGCATTTTGATTAATGGCGAGGGTAGCTGCCTTGTGCTGCAAATCTTGCAGACTTTGTGTGTGCCTAGTATGGCAATAACTTTGAGAATCGTCAGTGGGAATGTGGTGATAGATATAGGTCTCAAATCTTGTAATGTACCTACTTGGATATGTGACAAAGGTAGAGTGTGATCTGCCGCTCGGCCTCAGCCAGCCTCTTCTCCAGATGCTTGATCTCCCCATCCTTTCGAAAAGCCACGAATGCAGCCCTGAGGCTCTTAAATCGCCGGCCGTGTCCATCTTCGACCTTGATCTTGCCTACGATCCTCAGCAATTCTTCGCACTCGGATTCACACGTTCTGGCTAGCGCCTTGATGGATTCAATGTCTTTCTGGATGCCTTTGTCGACCTTGTTAAAATCACTATTCACATCCGTGAGACCTCGTAGCGATGAATTAATTCCAATCAATTCCTTGTAGACTTCGTCAACGTCGAGGGCTTTGGGCAGGCCGGACACGGAGTCGTGTATCTCAATGCTCTTATTCAGTAATCCTCCAGTAAAGGCCACAAATTGCACTACTGAGGCAGCTAGACTGAACGCTGTCAAGGGATCCATTACAAAAAGAAGCAAGACGCAGTGGACGAGATCGATCAATAACGAAATGCTTAGAGTGGAGGCGGGACGAAAGATGAGCAAGAATTTGTGAGGAGACGACGCTGGCGTGATTCCGCCCACACCTGAATGGCTGCACAGCCTGAACGGCCTAGCTAGTGCTTACATGGGCAAGTGCCAGCCAATCCCGCCCTGCCCGAGCTGCATCTCCCTAACCACGCCCCGTGGTGGGTTACACAGCATGCACATGCTACTCCCAAAGTGCAGAGCACAGCCTCTCGATCTGCCGGAATGGCCAGGAAAGGTTCACAGTGAGGCGCCGTAGTAGTCACTTAATAGCGTGATAAATAAAAGCGTATTGCATGTTAGATGGTTTGAATTATATTATCCACTTATTCAAGATTGAATTCAGTTGACCTTTGCACTGCTATCCTTGTAGGTCCCTAGTTTGAAGAGCCGCTTCGCATTTTCCCTCCCAATTTTCGCCCTGTCTGGAATGCTCATCTCCGCATTATCAAACCAGGTGCAAGCCGGCTCGAACTTCTCAAAAGGATAGTCTACAGAAAACAAAATTCTGTCCGACCCGACCTCGTTCATACAGAAATTGAGGGTTGTGGAAGAAAAGTGGCCGCTCGTTGTGATCCAGATGTTCTCATTAAAGTAATCCCGGATGGTCTTTTGGCAGCTCAGTCCCAGTGGCTTTTTGACGTCTTCAAACCAGTGGTTGATCCTCCACATGTCGAAGGGAATGTGCTCTCCCAGGTGTCCGAGGATGACCTGCAGCTTCGGGTGGCGATCAAAGACCCCGTTGGTGACCATGCCAAGGACATGCAATGATACTCCTTGCGCAAACGACAGAGGTGGACCAACGAGCCATTGGCGGTCTTTCCACAATTTCTCGAAGACACTGCCGGTGGGATTGCGAGGATGCAGGTAGAACGGGACGTCGAGCTCGGTAACGGTCTGCCAGAAGACGTCCCATTCAGGCTTGTCGTAAAAGATCATGTCGTCCCCGTCCTTGCCCGCGCGTTGGGTGTCGTTCACTAGCGCGCCCTTGAAGCCATATTGAGTGACACAGCGCCGAAGCTCAGCGGATGCCTCTTTGGGGTCGTGCATTGACAGCGTCCTTCACGATTGGTTAGTCGTACACTCAAACCGGCATATCCTCGACGATCCACACTCACGTAAATGCACCTAGACGGTCCTCGTGCCCTTTGATTTGACCCGCCACGTAGTCGTTGATCTCGACAGCCAGGGCTTGGGCTTCCTTAGGATCACTGACATCTTGAACACCAGGGGCTGTGTAGGAAAGTATTGTGTACCCGACTCCGTGCTTGTCGGCCTGCTTGATGCGGATATCGGTGAGATCCATGATCTCTGACAGGTGGCGATCTGGCTCTGGGCTGAAGAGACCGGCCCACCAACGGGCCTTCTCAGAGAAGCGTGGGAGGTCGAACGCCTCCTCCAGAATGACTTTCCCCTTCATGATGGCTTTTGGGTATAACGTGCTTGGGTGTTGCTTAGAATCAAAAGCTCGTTGGATTTGTGTAGAGATCATATACTGCGATTTACTATGCACATAGCACCTTACTTTAAATACCCCATATATCTGGATCGCTCCCATCCCCGCGTCGCCAGACCCGGAACCTCTTTCTCGTGGAAAATTACCAATCAGCAAATGGTCCAGGTGCCGACATTTGGCTACACTTCGGCCCATAGGCACACACACACGCAATCCCCTACCCGCCCGGTCTGGGCGGGAGCGGTCCGCTGTCGCCGTTCCCGCATCCGCCAGTCAAATCTCCAATTCCACGCGTCCCGACCTGCTACGGATCATTGGGTACCCGAAGAATAGGCCCCATGATCTGCGTGTCGGTCTGTGGGGTTGCGGGGGTGAATACAGCGGGAGCTAAGGAAAGTCTGGGGAAGGATGGCGGGGCCCTTCATCCCTCATCCGCTCACGCGGCATGCTCCCTGCCACGCCGGGTGAACATGTCCGACACCAGCAAGCGATGTTCCACTCGCAGCGACGGTATGCGGCTGAGTTGCCAAGGGTCTCATATCCTTGGGTTGTTCTTCATGCTTGAAATACAGACGTTCCTATTGGTGAACCAGCACTGACCCCGGCTGTGAAAGATTTGCCGAGCTCGACGACCCTACTTCAATACTACCACCTGTAAATCTTCAAGGAAAACAAACAGTTTTGTAATGATTCTGGGTTGACCTACACTCTAGATCACGTTGAATCTGACAGTACAGCTTGACAACATATTAATCGCGAACGTTCAGGAAAGATATACTACCACAACACTATTAAAGCAGGGCGATTACTCAGGGTTACTGCCTTCCATCTGCTGTCACATATTCCGAGGCACATTTGCAGGACGTATGTAGTTTCATGGGGAATACGGTTGTAAAGTAGGTTAAGACAGTTTGGTTATATAGCGTCTTATATGCTGGCTGGAAAGTTCGTTCGCTCCGAAAACCTTGACAAAAGAAATGCACAATGATACACGACGGGTTATCACACAGATTCAAGCCTTCACCGGATGCTTTTCCACCCACTCATCTAACATGCCGGCAAAGTCAGGAGGTGTGTACGGCTCAAGCATCTCCTTCACCCACGAAGGCTTCCGGTGCGTCTTCAGTCCCATATCTCTCATCAACATGTTTGCATAAGGCAGCCCTTCAAAGACGAAGTCTGGCAGACTAGCTCCGTACCCACAGGGATAGCGCCACTTTCCCCATTGAGTATGCAGCATGATCTCCTGAGTGACCTCCTCCGGCGTCTTTGCGATCCTGTCGAGCTTTCCGTCGAGGAATGCTGTGATCCAGGCAGCTTGGACGGTGGCGCAGACGGCTGTGCTGACGGTCGAGACCATGCCAGCGAATGCAAGGTTCCTGGATTCCAACATCGACGAAGGTACGATGAAACGGTAGTAGCGTAACGGGTCAGCCTCCTTAGGCTGGAAGCGCAGCTGAGGTTGGTCCTTGAGCCTTGGGAAGGCTGTTAAAACATCGCTATCGGCTTTAGCGTTCAGTTTGAGCCTGTCTGCCTCCACAAGGGCCTGTGGAAGACCGAGGGCAAATTGGTCGAGGCCAGAAAATTTGATCGACGATTCCTTTTTCCACCCGGTGGAGCAAACCATACCGTCTGTTTCCAAGACATCTCCCGAGGAAAGCACCACCTTTCCTGGCTCAAGATGATCGATGTTATCGATGTGGACCCGAATCTTTCCCTCCTTCACCAAGTCGAACAGCGGAGTGTCGTAGTTCAGGATACTTAGCCCGCTTCCGATCCAGAATGCCGAGTTCCACGGCTTCAGCTTGGCTAACTCGGGATGTGAATCATAGCCGATTGCACCCAACACATCTCCCTGCAACACCTTCCAAAAGGAGTCCACCAGGAATCTGCCAAATGTCGTCCCGTGCAAGAATTTTGTGACCCCGGCGCCGCCACCTTCCGCACCCCATGGGCACGGGCTGAACCACGTCAGGCACCGCGTGTTGAGTAGCGTGTCCAGCCTACGCTTGAGCGGCGTGACGAGCCGCGGTGCAATCCAAACCGGCCCGTGCCCGTTGGGGCGGATGACTAGGTCCACCGTTGCACCGCCCTGCACGAGGGCGTAGGCGACGTCGTACGCGGACTTCGCGCCGCCGACGACCACGGCCTTCTCGGCGGTCTTGAACTCTGAAGCACGGCGGCAGAAGTCCTTGGCGTGGAACAGGGGTCTCTCGAAGTTTTCTGCCCCGGCGTACTGTGGGAAGTTGGGCGTGGAGGTGAGGCCGGTGGCGAGGATGAGCTTGTTGGTAGTGATTTGGCGCTGGGTGCTGGCGATTTCATTGGTGGTGGTTACTGTGAGTCTCCAACCAGTGATATCGCCGGATCCGGACCCTTCGGAGCGTAATGCCTCGACGTTGTCGACCTTGGTATGAAATTGAATTCGCTCTAGCACACCGTACTCCCTCGCGAAGTCCGTCAGGTATCGGTGAAGCACGGCACCGGGGATGTGACTGCCGTCTTTGACACCGTAAACGTCTTCGGACATGGGGAAATCAGGATACTCGTACGATCCCACCGAGTTGTTTGACTTGAGTCCCGGGTACAACCGGGCTTCTGACCAGGTGCCTCCACAGCTCTCGGCCGACTCTAGCACGGCGATGCGCTCGTGCGGGTGGGTTTCTATGTACGCCCTCGCAGCTGCCAATCCGAACCAGCCTGGGAGTTTCTGTTAGGATCAGGCCGAGCAGTACGAAGGAAGAGGCCACATACCGGCTCCCACTACCACCATATCATACGTTGACTCTGCCATGCTGAGACTTGCCGGCGATAAGACTCAATTTGATCGGTCTTTGAGGAAGGAAAAGGCTTGCAGTGACTCTGCTTTGACAATAACAAGCGTAACGGTGTTGTCCAAAGAGAATTCGCTGGTTCTGTTTTAGCTCCCCATCTGTCGTCTTTATGGTTTAGGAAATCACACTCTCCCCAATCCAGCTGGCGGCTGCTAGGCCGCCCATCACTATCAGGCCCATAACCGACGTGGCTGTCTGGCGCCGTGAGCTGAAGATAATGGTCATTACCGGCGATGAGCCTCGAGGCCGCCTCTAGTGCGCCCCTAAATTAGAGTTTGGCTTATCTTTCGGACCTGGCTGTGTGGTCTCGTGTCTTGACTGGTGGCTTGGTCTCAGGGGAGATTCGCTATCCTGGCTAAATGCGGGGTGCATGGAGCGTCGAGATACCGGAAGTCGGTCGCTGGCGGATGTCTCTGGCTTGTCGGCTGTTGCACCTGACGATAACATGCATACCCCTGGAATACTAGTCTACAGTCAGGCTGAGGGCAGTGCTATCTCGTGAACGGACCGCCAAGACGTCAGCACATACTGAGCGGGCCAAGGCTGACGAATGTAGTGATATGGAAGGTCACGGCTTCATCCTGTTCAACCTGCGCCACTGTCATGAGGCTTCGTGAGGCTATGTAATGAGTTACAAAAAGGCTGTAACTGAATATGAGTTATACGATCCGCTATGCAAATTTCAATCAATATTACCACTAAATCTGGTATCGGAGTTAGTCTTTTAAAACACCGACGATTTGGGTACTTGCTATTATACTGAAGGCAAAGAGACGTTCGACACGTAAAATACTTTGGCGGATCAGTCCCATTTGCTTGTAGCCAGATGATACCTGAAATAGAGATGATTGCTGGTCATGGGAATCTGGGCGTTGACTGAGGCGGGTATGTCGGGTAAGAGGGCTGACGTGAACTTCATGGAACAGTTGAATGATCATACTGTCTACCTAAAGAAGGGAAGCCGCGATCATTCCCTTCCTGCTTCCCCCACCTTTTATTCGGATATTCTGAAACCCGGTCACGATGGATGCGTTTGTTGACTCAGACTTGCAAACTGGCCCGTTTCAATATACATGTGCTTATTCGGCTAACCGGCGCACTGAATGTACGCATGAAACGCCACCAACAGTACCAATGGACGCGTGCGGTCTAGATTCTACCGGAAATATCCCATGACACCTCCGGATTTCCCGTCTGTTCTGGCTCCATATCCGATGTGGCACCCACTGGCCACATGCGCTCACCAGGGCTGTACCTCACCCTTGTAGTGGATGAATTTCCCTCCGTGTGTCTCCTTGGTTGCTTCTTCGATCAACCGTAGTATCCCATCGCATGACTCGTCTGGCTCACCAGGCGCGCGAGGGAGTCCAAGGAGCCCAGCTGCGCGGCTACCCATATCGGTGTTTGTGAACCCAGGATCCGCAACGAAAGCGGTGAGGGCTTCTTCGGCGTTGATTCGCTTGGTATACCAATGTACCATGGCCTTCGTCGGTCCGTAAGCACTGTTAGGGATAGGCGGTTGCTGTCTATCAGTTCATATCTGTGTTAGCAGTCTCGTCGCGGGTCATCGTCTTTGATCTCATTCCTTACTGCTCCAAGTTAGCCAAGTCTTTCGCTTTTAATGTGATTCGCCAGGTGAGATGGGGACTAGGGGGGATATTGGAGAGAATAGAATTGCAGAAGGGTGAACGCAAGATTGCATGAACAGATTCCATTCGCATACGGAAAGAGAAGAGATGAACGTACCTCAAGAGCGCCCGCGCTTGAACCCATGGTTACCCATTTGGGATCGGAAGACTTCCGCAGCAGTGGCAGTACCGCCTGGTATAGCCAGATAAAGCCGAATACATTGACCGTAATGTGTTTCTGTATGTCAGACGCGTTCACAGCCGCAACGGTCGGATACACTTCTGATATGGCGGCATTTGCGACCACGACATCGAGAAAGTCGATTCCTTGCGTTTCGAGCGTTTTGATTGCCTCGGCTGCATCGCCTTCGACGGCGGAGTCGAGCTTGACCACAATGAGCCGGCTTCCCTCGCCTGTGGGCAGGTCTTGCAATGCCGCAGATGTCGCCCCGGTTGGGTCACGGTTCGCTGCGATAACGACATGGTTGGGCTTGGCGAGAAAGCGCTGGGCGAGACCTCTTCCTAAACCCCTGCTGGCACCGGTAATCAGAACAGCAGTAGGAGCCATTCCGCGGGATGCAATCGTTCAGACAAATAACAGTAATAGACCTATTTCCTCTCTCTCTCTCTGCTACTTTGAGAGAATTTCGATGGCACGTTGATCTGGACACTCAAGTCCGGCGGCCTTTATTATGCAGCTGGAGGTTGGGGCTAAGGATTCGAGAGGGGCTGGGCATCAAGGGCTTTTTAGACCAACAGGCATAAATCTGCGGACCAACGTGCAAATATCGAATGCTGTATTATGACTGCTCAAGCGGAGGGTGGCATCATATGTTGGACACTAGAGCTTGCAACGTAGTGCCAAGTCTACCATTTGTACAAGCAGTCCATCCTCAGCACTGCACCTTGACCCATCACAAGACCTGGCTCCGTGAAGCACAACATATTGATTCCAAGATGGTTCTGTCGATCACCCTTTTCTCAGCTCGACCACGATATCTGTGACCGACGTCGACACAACCACTGATTCCCCACCTTGGTCCTAGTCCTGCACCTTGTCGGCGACCTTTGCCGCCATCTTGTATTTCTTGAGGAACCCCAAAGCGCCCATGCTGGTCCCGAACATGAGCACTCCCTCGTAGATGATAAGAACCCGCCATTTGCCGGCTCCGTAGCCAGGACGTATACCAAGATACTCTGAGGCTCCCATTACCGCGGCACCAGTGTATGATGTAGAACTTTACAGATTTCTCAGTTGTATTATCGGCCCCGAAATTCATATCTCATCTCAGGAATTGTTTCCTGTGGCAACTCCCCAGAAGTAACCACACCAGCTTCCCAGAATGAGTAACATGCAAGCTCCAAATGCTGCCATAGAGATGGTCTTGTTCCTTTGGCGGTTCTCTTCGAAGAAGCGCCTTCTTCGCTCTTGAAGAATTTCAAACCTAGCCATGCGTTGCTTGCGAGTCCATTGCAGGTGTCTCAGGTCCACCGTTCTCCAAGCTATGCCGGCGAGGACGAGAGACACAAACACTGACACACCGGCAAGGACAGCGTATACGATAACCACATTATCATATGAATTATTGTCGCGGTCCTGGATCACACCAGTAATTACCCGTACGATAATGTTCATTCTATTCATCAAATTAGTGAAGTTCTTCGCCTCCGAGGGTATTGGCCAGCTCACGCATTATTCATGGTGATCTTGAGTGCATAGGCAGAGCCGAATGCAGAGGGTTCCCAAAGGGATGTGCGAATGCTGTCGATAATTGTCGCGGGACCAAAGCAGTATGCAAAAGCAAACACGCCCAAGGATGCAGCAGCACCGGTGACGTTACCGCCGAAGCAAAGAAGCAGCATGGATGTAAACATGCCACATCCGCAGAATACCACTGCGACAACATATTAATAAGAGTCATATAGTCGCTTTACTGGCCATTTTGTTTTGCTTACATATAGAAATGCGGTTGCCGTACATGTCGAGGAAGACACCAAGTAGTGGTACGATGAAAAATCCTGTGTATGATTAGCTTCTCAAGCTCGTGGCTGTCTAGAGCACGAGTCGGTGTAACTCACCTGCGTACTGAGAGGTTGCCGTGTACCAGCCTGCCGTGATAGAACTAACGCCAAACCTCTGCTCAGCAAGTTCAGTGACGTTTTGTAAGAACACGATGGCTGTGCTAGTTTCGAATAACGAATATGACTGTATAGCCCAGAACGACCATGGTAACTCGAGAACCTTCCTAAACTCAAATTTCTTTGACTTTTCTTTGAGAATCTGGCCAGTGGCCGGATCACGTACTCCGTGGAATTTTGAGTTAGCAACTTTTGTAAACCAGTAAAACACAATTGTCATAACATTTGTGAAAAGGTTCATAAACACGGCGATCCAGAAGACCCAGGCAAAGTTTCCAGTCCGGGCAGCAATAATATTGGCAGACGACTTGCCGGCAAACGCGCCGATCTTGCCAATACCCAGCTCGAAGCCTAATGTTGAAGCAAAGCCATTCCCTGGGGCAAACCACGAGGAAAAGACCTTGTACTGGGCGACTTGGGTCGCGATATCTCCGAGGGCCTGGACGACGCGTCCAGCGACCATGAACTTGTACGAGCGAGTCTGAGCAGCTCCCGCCACCAGTATAGCTCCGACAGAGAAGATAGCGTTCCCATAGAGCATGGCACCTAAAACATATTTCAGCATATGGGGGATACGCGGATGGGATATGCGGAGAAAGGTTGGTAGATGACCACTAACCTGCGCCACCAATACGATCAGTCACGATACCACTGACCAACATGAGAGCCGTGACCATGAAATCCTCGCTCGCTTCCAGCAAGGCAAATTGCGTGTTGTCAATTTTCATCTCCTTCTTCATCGTCGTCTTCATTGCGCCCGTGATTCCTCCACTCCATTGTGATCCAAAGCCAATGAATGTAACGAGGAGTATGGCTGCCAATTTCCAGGTCAATGGCGGCGGCCGGAGGCTACTATGCTCTGAAGCAGCATCACCCTCAGCCTGCGCAGAATCGGGGTTGGCAATGATCGTCGTCACTTCGTCCTTTTTGTCGGCCTGGCCCTCGGACATACGAGGTGTCTCGTCCGAGCCGACTGGGTAGACTTTGCCGAGCTCCATGGCCACCGCGGACTCGTGTTTCCAGCAGGGAGAAAAGAGACAACAATGAGCAGAACGAAGCTATGAGAGACTTTTGAAATGGTAAAGTCGTTCTGAATCAAGTTTCGGAAGGATTTGATTCTTTGGTTATACCGCATGGGCGGAACACCTGGCCTTGAAGTTTGTGAGCCCATCCACCCCAGCACCGGCGGCATATGAAGCTGACTAGTGATGGAAATTTTATCAGATCCATCAGATAACATGACATCTGTGGGACTAACGGAGGGTTCTAGCCTATTGCATTGCTTGGCAGTCCCGCTTGATTTGAGCACACTGCCCGTAAATACGAACTGCAACACTACATCCTGGTGTTCATCCAAGCTTTACTGTTGCTTACCTTGCCCAAATGCCAACCTAGCAGAGACGCGGCCGATCTTTCTGGCCCGCTCAGTCGACATGGGGCTCGCCGACAGCGGAACTGATCAACTGATCCAGGCCGGAAAGTTGCTCTGGCCTGGGACACGTTCTCGTTCTCTGAACTCCCATTCGAGGATCATATGGAGAGATACGATGATGGCCGAAGGCCGGCTGTCATCCTTGGACCTAATGTTGTTGCTTAATCCCACAGTGAATTTGCGGAGAACACCCTGGCGCATCACCAGTCGTAGATAACAAGTACTGGTATATGGCATCAAACGACTAACTTTGTAACCATCAATCACTTTCTCTCTTCCGCTCCAATTCTCCCCTTTTGACGTCTATTTTTGCGTTCCAGAGATGAGATTTCAAGACCTTTCGACTACAAGGACGACAATACGAACCAGTGAGGATGAGGATTCGGAAAATGGCCGAGCTTGGGACATCCCAGGTAGTGTCGATCAGGACGGATCCATGTCAGAGTCGAGCCTCTCAGATGTTCCTATGTCTTCGAACTTGGAGTGTCCGAGACAAAAAGAAGTGACATGGTCTTCACTGCCCAAAAAGGGTCAACTGGCTGTAATCGTGTTGGCCCGTCTTGCCGAACCATTGACCGAACGATCACTCACATCGTACCTATTCTACCAGCTGCGCTGGTTCGACCAGTCCCTTGATGAGTCCATAATGGCCTACAGAGCCGGCCTCCTCACGGCCGTATTCGCGGCAGCGCAATGCGTAACCGCCATGCTGTGGGGCCACGCGGCGGACAACCCGCGCTTTGGTCGTAAAGGCATCATTATGCTTGGTCTCCTCGGAAGCTCAATGTCGTCGATAGGAATGGGCTTGACCAAGTCTTTTGCAGGTGCTGTGGGATTTCGGATAATGGCTGGGCTTTTGAATGGAAACATTGGTGTCCTCAGGACGATGGTCTCGGAAATCATTGACGACAAACGGTAACTTACTGCAGCCAGCCGCCTTCCAAGCTTCTTTCCTTCTTTAACTGATGACGGATAGGTACCAGTCTCGAGCGTTCCTGCTATTACCGTTGTGTTTCAATGTAGGTGTGATAGTTGGACCACTCTTAGGCGGGATATTGGCAGACCCAGCATCATCGCATCCGGCTGCGTTCGGCCCGGACTCGTCCTGGGGAAAGACGACCGCTGGAAGGTGGTTAGTGGAATACCCTTACGCATTGCCTAACCTCTTTTGCGCAGTGATTCTGGGCTGCGCTGCACTGGCTGTATTCTTGGGCTTGCAAGAAACCCACCCGTCAAGGCGCCACAAGCCGGATATCGGGCGAAATATTGGCAGCTCCATCGCTAGAGTGATATTCTGGCGACAACGTAGCTCTGGGTATCGACCAATCCGTAATGAACAGGAGCTAGGCGTCCTCCAACCATCTGCTGAGAATCCGGTGGAATTTTCGCTTGAGCAGGAGGAGGAGCCGGTGGTTGAGGAAAAGCTCGGCCTTCGTGACTTGCGCACGACGAAGGTCGGCCTAACAATGGCTCAGCATTTCTTTCAAGCGTTGCATGTGTCGGCTTTCAACTCACTACTTTTCATTCTGTTGCCAATGACTCGCTCTTCAAACAAGGATGCGCGGTTGCCACTGTTCTTCACTGGGGGCGCCGGGCTCTCCATTCAAGACATCGGCTATGCAAACACCATCATCGGACTGGTCGGCATACCTTGCCAACTTTTGCTATACCCACGTCTGAGTACGAAGTTCGGCGTGCTGCCTTCGTATCGCGCCGCCCTCCCGCTGAGCATCATAGCATACGCCGCCTTGCCTTACGTGGTGTTTCTGTCAGACACCCCAGCCAGGTTGTGGCCGTATCTCATATTCACCTTGGTGAGCCAGGTTCTCGCTCGCCTATTCGCAACACCTGGTACAGTCATTTTGATAAACGAGTCAGCGCCACACCCGACGCTTCTTGGGACGGTTCACGGATTGGGTCAAAGCATAGCCAGTGCTGCGCGAATGTTTGGACCGACTGCCGGTGGTTTTATACTAAGCTGGGGCACTCAGAATAACTGCGTTGGCTTGCCCTTCTGGACCATAGCTGGTCTCGCGGTGCTCAACTGGATCCTTCTCGGGCAGCTGAAACATTTCATATAGCCGCTTCCAAGGTTCTCTTCTAAGTCATTGGAAGCAACTTGAGGACACTCGGCCAACGATGGGCTCTTTCCATTTGGAAACTCGTCCTGAAATCTTGCTATTGCTTATGAATTCTCGCAATTTAAGCCACGGGGTAACCTCCAAGTCAGTGCCCGCGCTCTAGGATAACCAAACACCGTTAGCGACCCCAGTGTCCCCAAGCTCCAACGTCGCAATGGTCGAAGCACTCGAACCATCGTCAGCCCTCTGCCACATCTCAACATTACCGTTGATTGCGTCGATGATAATGAAGAGATTGTCATCCCAGGTGGTTGGGACGACCATATTGGACTTGCCGCCACCAGTGTTCGTTGTCTCAATGAAGTCCTGGCTCAGGATCTTGCCATCGGCGTCCAGCGTAAAGCCTGACACGAAGCCGTCCAACGAGCTTGAGTCGGAGGCGTTCGCACGAGTGGTGGCATACAGGATGGTACCAGTGGCGGAAACGCGGGCGGTCTCACCACGGTGAGTGCCACTGGCATCTAGTCGCACATACCATTAGCATTCGTGAAAGGCAGAGAGATTGAAATTGGCACGTCGCGAGATATCACTTACTGGCTGGGACTATGCCATAAATGGCGCCCGTGTGTGTCGCTGCGCCAGTGGAGTTGTCCACGCTGAGCTCGATCACAGAGCTTGTGGGCTCAGTCATGGCGTACGCATATTTGCCGGATGGGTGAGCAACGACATGTCTCGGTTCATGGCCCTCAATCTTGTCCTCGAGGACAACGGATATCTCGCCGGTCTCGTGGTTGATGGAGTGGGTCCATACGGATTCGGCACCCATGTCAGCAGTGTACATGTACGAGCCTGTGGGATGGAATCCGTTTCCATGCTGTTATAGACCCTCCCGTTAGCTTTTGTTTCAGAAATTGAATTTGAGTGCGAATTCGGAACGCAATGTTCTGGACATACTAAAGATGAGTCGTTGGCGAACGTGAAGTTTTGGGTGTTGTCCACAATGACACCCTGCTCATCCACCCCGTTGACACCACCACAGACATCGGTGTAAGTCACACTGTATACTGAGTATGGCTCAGCAGGACAAGCCTCCAGGTGTACAACATTCATTTCGCATGCTCCTGCCACCGTCGTCGTGTTGTAGACAATATTCGTAGGGTCTACGATAGTATAGCTATCAACTGACATAGACCTGGAACTGCCAGCACCGTAGATGTTTTTTTTGTCATGCTACAATCAAGTGTCAGCGAGTGCATCCTCACAATGTACATATTCAGAAAACATACGCTAAGGCTAATCCATTGATGGGCACCGGCAGAAGTGTTTGCAGCAAGTGTCAGGGCACTGGTGCTGTCATCATACTCGATGGTGCTAGACGCAGATTCGAAGTCAGCCCATTGGTGATAAGGATCTGTAGGTTGTAACTTCCACTTACTACAAGGAAGAAGCAGAAAAGGAGCCGACGATCATGTAGTGGGGAGCTGCCTGGGCGGCAACGACCAGAGAGCTGGCCAATAGAAATTTTGAGGCGGACATATTTCCTCTCCTAAGCAAGAAAGAAAGTGGTTGTACTTGAACGAGAGACTTAGTTGAGTGCACAGATGCATATGAAAGGATCACGCTAGATCTAGAAATATCACCTCGTTAAATATATGCTTAAATGTTTAGAGCAGTAAGCAACCCAGCGCTGTCCTTCAAAACTCAGGCTGTTCAAAAATAACTACTCTTGTTGGACCTGCAGTTCCCCTTTCTTCCCTACGCTTACGCGGCAAATACTTGTCAGGCCGTCCAAACCCACAAATCAGGATACCATTTTATGGGACAATGCTTGCTGCAAACTTTATTCCACGGGTACGCTGCCCACATCCCGCCGTGGCCCCGGTCTATCCGAGATTAAATCTTGGCAATTCAATATGTTCTTCGAGTACCTATTTAGACAATCGGTCCCCCTCAAACGCATGTCAATGTTTTCTGGCAGGTAAGAGTAAAGCATCAAGGCCTTGGCGCATTTAGACCTTCGGCCAAAGTTGCCCAATGGTGATGATGGTTACAGCACCTCCTGAGCGATTAAAGTCTCGCCCGTGGCAGTATCGGAATAGATTTCCAGAGATAGCCAACCCACTTATTCGACTCTCACCCGTGATCACCACACGTCTTTTTCTTCTCTTTTTCGCGCAAAAATACAGGACAGATGGCTCCTCCGTGAAGCGAGGCAGCGCAAATTGGTAGACTGGAGTGCTCATTCCTTGTCCCAGCCTACCATCCCCTAATCTGACTGCCATCCGGAGATAACTATAATTACAAGAGCGTCTGTCTATCCTCTGTCTGAAGAATGAAACAAAAATAGTAGTACGTCATAACTACTGCAAAATTATCTCTGAAGCACACTTCTGGAAGGTTTTCAGACGGGACGCCGAATGTCCATACACTGTCCACAGGTCACGCGCCCTCGCAGCTTTTATTGCAAAGCAAACCGAGCTCTATTAGTGAGGCTCGCTTGAGGATAAGGAATCAAATAGGAAAGGATGAGAGAAGCAAGTGGAAATCTTTGGATATCTTCAATATGACCAACGTCACAGAAATGTCCTAAACTACTCGTAGCTAATGACACCATCAATAGTTCCAGCGTGCAAGCCACCCGTGATCTGAATATCAGCCGCCGTCGTGTGCCTACTCGCATCGCTCAATAGATATACCACCGCTCCGGTGAGATCATTCTGAGTACTCAGCCTCTGCAGCGGTGGAGCCAACCACATTTGATCACCTTCCCTCTTGCTCTTCATTTCGCGCACATTCCTCGTCATGTCACTGTCCACAAATCCGGGGGATATGGTGTTCACCCGGATGTTGTGTGGCGCGAGTTCAACAGCCAGCGCTTTAGACAGCATCAGAATGCCACCCTTGCTTGCGTTATACGCGGCCATACGACTGGTGACCTGTAAGCATGTGCCGTCCCATCAAGAAATAGATGAAATAATAAGACTTACTAGCCGGGTAGCGCAATATGGCTTGATTGTGAAGCAATGAGTACGATGCTGCCACCTTTTCCCTGTGATAAGAATTGCTTCGTAGCCAATTGAGCTGCGAAGAAGGTTCCCCTGACCTAGTTTTGGCATTAACGGAATGTTTCTCAGGATCATAAAGTAGACACCCACATTGATCTCCTGTATTCTGGTAAATTCCTCCCACGTCTGCTCGATGAATGGCTTGTCAATAGCAATGCCTGCCGCAGGCACCAGTCCATCTAGAGAGCCCAGCTTGTGGACAGCTTTGGCGAACGCAGCGTTCAGACTCTCTTGCTTCGTGACATCCGTCTGAATGTAGATTGTCTGTGAGCCGAACCTCTGACTGAGGCTTTCCCATTCTTTCTCATCAACGGGCTTGTCTTGGATGTCCATGACGGCCACATTGCCCCCCATCTCGCAAATGGCTCGCGTAACTGCGAATCCAATTCCCTGTGCGCCGCCTGTCACCGCGTAATTGCGCCCGCGCAGTTCGAACATGGGGCGAACATCTTGCAGTGGTTCCGACATTTCCGCAAATCCTCGTTGTGTATCCGGGCTGATAACTTGTAGATCGAAATTCTTCAATTAAGACTCTTGACGGTGCCAAATGCTCTTCAATGGACGTATGATCAGCTCAGTGTGAAGTACTTCAACTCTCAGGGTAGCCTTGAAAGGAGGGGGAAGAACCTTTGACCTAGTGCCAGGCATGGGCCTCGGCGGCTAACGCACCCATAGCTCAAACTCAATTCAGAACGGGACGCCCGATAACTTGCCGCCGACGCCAACGCCGGAAATGGTGGAGGTCTTAGCCCCAATGCGCCAGGCGACGCGCATCATAGATAAGCGGAGGCCCATACCCGACGCTATCATTCACGGCTGTGTCAGTAGAGGCGGAATGTGTCGTCAAGACATACAAAATACCAAAGATGAACGCATGTAAGGATCAATATCGAAGGAAATTGCCTTTCAAACACTCCTTATCAGAATATCCAGAATAATCGACATTGCTACACTATGTTCAACGACATCAGCAAACCCGCTCCTCCACTACCGAGCCCGGAGCTCTCGGAAGTCATGCCCGGCGTGTCCCTCCTCCGGCCTCTAAGCCGCCTTGGCACTGGTCCCGGGATCATCGTCCTAACGCCTAACTACGAAGACTCGCTGGCGATCAACGACGGTGTGCCGTCCCCACTGGTAAAGTGGGCAGAGGAGGGATATACAGTCGTTGAGATTCAGACTAGAGCACTTCGCACCGGTGCAGGACACATCATCAAAGCTGCCCTGGAGGCGCTCAGAGATTGCGATAAATGTGAACCGAAAGACAAAGTTGGGCTAGTTGGTCAGTATTCCCTCCTTCAGGCAAGAGTACCGATGTAGACATTATAAGCCGGTCTGACAAGCTTGCAAAAGCCTACGAGCCCGGTCTGTGGAGTGTGACAGCATCAACAATTTCAAAACATCCATGTATAGTTGCGGCTGCAGTGTACGCAGACGCACCTAATGAGACCTCATCAGAGCCTCTCGCCAGTGCATCAATCCCAGTGGTATACCACCTAGCTGGCAAAGCCCAGACTGTGCGGCCGAAGTTAGATGCGTCATCGAAGCGATACATCTACCCGACTGCGACCTCCTTCAAATTTGCTACACCTTTTCAACCCTCCTTTCACTATAATACTGAGAGTCTGTCTCATACACGAAACCTCACCTTCTTGAAGGAGAAGATGGGCGGTCCATATTTCGACTTGGAGACCATCTGGGAAGAGCATACTTATTACGAGTTTGCGGACCGCTCCGTGGAACATACGATGAGCACTATGGTGCAGGAGCCATACGTGAACCATGTACCAACAGTGAGTCAGTGTCCTGGAAGAGATCCTCGAACGACAAAACTGACCGCGGTACACTAGATGACTGGCGGCATTGGCCGCAAAGCACTGTCTCATTTTTACCGGCATAACTTCATCTTCAACAACTCCGCAGATACCGAGTTGGAACTAATCAGTCGGACAAAAGGCATTGACCGCATTATTGATGAGTTCATTTTCAAATTCACCCACGATCAGTTGATCGACTGGATGTACGTTTATCTGCTGCAACTTAGTATTTGCTTTACTTGAAAACTGAAGTGCTCGACTGACATACTGGCAGACTCCCTGGTGTGCCTCCCACGCACAAGAAGGTTGAGATCCCGTTCACAGCCGTCGTTAATATACGTGGTGATCGGCTATACCATGAGCACATAGCTTGGGACCAGAGCAGCGTCTTGCGACAGCTTGGCCTACTGCCCGAATACCTTCCGTTCCCATATCCTCTGCCAGAGGGAACGGTGGCAGCGGCAGGTAACAAAAGTTTTGAGTACCGTCTACCAGTGGCCGGTGTAGAGACTGCCTACAAGATGCGGGACAGGAATGACGGTTCATCGAACGAAATGTTCAAGTTCGAGATTCGCGAAGCATGATATTATTGCTAAGGTCAATCATACATGTACAAAATCAAGCCTTCGGAATAGTAGTGGAATAAATACATTTCAGCACACAATCAGGACCGATGTTTCAATCAACAATAGTAACTTTCGAACTCATGATATGTAGAAGAGTGGCCTTCTCATAGCATGGGTTGTGCGTGTGTACCTTAGATCGGACCGTTAGGCCAGTAAACTTCAGGCATTTTTAAAACTCTTATAAACATTCAACAGGGCCTTCTTCGACAGATCTGTCACGGAGCTGGTGGTTGAGTTTACCTATGAACTTGGACTCCCGTGAAGAGAACACGGCCTCTAGGCTAGACACTGAAAGCTAGTACACACGAAGCCATGGCGTTCATACATACGCCAAAATGGCTATTTGGAATAATTCAACTTGTGCCAAGGTACTCAAGAAAACATCCAATTAGATCTTCGGCGGCAAGCTGTCGAGTTTGACCTCAAAATTATATGACAAATCCAATCGTTATCTTCATACATGAATAATTCATACAGCATCGTTTCCCGGAGCCTCAGCTGGCTGTAATGGGTCATCAAAGCTCATCGTATATCCATCCCAAAGAATCCTCAGCATGAGCTCATTGTCTGCAGGGGATGGCCACTGATCTGGGAAGAGCTCAGACACATTCATTGAGCTGAGGCTGTCACTCCCATCCCAGACACTAGCAGGATTCTCGTCCATGTTGAAGTCTGGCGTAGGGAGCTGCGATAGACCCGAGCTCCCACCAAGAGCAGTATGTGACTGATCCTGCCCTGTATCAACAACGATGGCGTTGCTGTCGTTGTTCCCTATCGAGGCTCCACTGTGTTGTCTCGATCCATTCACGCCAGATGCAAAATCATAAGACAGTATCTGCTCGACGTAGGGTACTCCTGAGCCGTTCCTTTCCCGTCGCCTCTGTCGCTTGTAGTTGTCGATCGCGTCGGAGAATGCCGAGAGGATCCTGTGATACTGCCGCGCCTGCGGGCTCAGCCGCCCGATGATGGAGAGAACGTGTTGGGACCCACGGAACGCCTCTCGGGCCTCGCCATCAGAGGATTCGTCCGCTAGTAGGGCAAATCCCAACACCAGGCCAGCTGCAAATACCCATGCCTTGATGATGCACATATTGCCCATGAAGACACCGGCATCAATAGCTTCCCGACACATCTGGGCCAGGTAGGTTGCAGCCCCGATGCAAGAGCGAGAGAGGTCTGCCACGGCGTCCGCTTCGTTGATTCCTCTCCTCGTATTTTGTTGGTGTCCGTCCCTTGTCTTGGGCGAATTGCCGTGCAACTGAGGCATGATATGTTGGATAAGGAATTGCCTTGTGACAAGTATAATACCAAAGTAATATGTCCCTGCAACATGGACGTTGGCAATCATCTTCTCTCGGTATCCAGGGTCATTCAGCAAGGATTGATCCCCTTTCTTTGGCCGTTGACGAAGAGATACGGGGAGTGCTTGGCTCCACTCTTGTAGAAGCTGGAGGAAGTGCTCCGCGGAGGAAGGGCTCAGTACTCCGTCATCCGCAAACTTGGCAACTACTGTCTCAATAATTGAGCATGATTCGTAGGTTGCTCTAAGTGCCAGTGCTCTGTGTGACGTGGAGTTACTCTCCTGCTCGACGAAATCACCTGAGGTAACATCTCCAGACCTCAGCGAGGAAGCACTACCCCGTCTTCCTAAAATTGAAGAGCATATGATATCGAAGACTCGGATGCTCTTGGCTACCCTCAGTCTATGATTTGGAAAAAGGTTAGAATTGTCCTAGAATTTTAGCGGAGATCAACTTACCTCGAATCTTGTTCGGCTTTGCAGATGTGCTTGTGTTTTGCCGCGGCATGAAGCCCGAGTATATCAGCAGACTTCGCTGCGACGCCCAGATACATGAATGCCGAGTTTCGACGACAAGCGCCGCACATATAAAACGCGAGCAGAAGGAATGCCCTAGCTAGATTTATGGTTGGGTCTTCCAGCATCTTTTCGAAGGCCATCTTTCTACCCTGAGTGAAGTATTTAGAAGCCAGCACAAGGTCATCCCTCGAACCCCCTCTGACCTGAAGGCCGATAGCTAGCATGAGGTACAGCGAACCAAGAGCTGCCCGGTCAAGCCGTCGTGAAACTTGTGGTCTGTTGGGATCTTGCTCCTCCGTGGCCAAGCTGATAAGCTCGGTAACCTCATCTTGGGTGTATAGGTCTAGAAACCCGCTCGACTGTGTCGTCTCAGCTGACAAGGGACTATACAATGGATGGTGCGGGCCTTTAACTTACAGCATCCAGAAAGCACTGAAGGATGTCTCTCTTTTCTTTCTCACTCAAGCCATCGTAGAAGACTTCACCTTCGGTATCCGAACCAGTCATCTCAAACCAGTTATGGCTATGTTGCCGGTCGGTGAACCCGGATGGTCCAACATAATGTTTCAATGTTTTTTGTAGAAACCGTAGGAATGAGAGCGCCGCTGTGTTACCGACAAAGACTAGTCACACCAGCAAAGTCAACTTGTGATACGCAAGGCAAGGCCTATTCTTTTCATACGCGGGACAAATCAAGGACAGCAGGGGTTGTTTGGATTTCAGATCTAGGAAATGCTTGATACCTTTGTCACCACTCGAACTAGACAGCATCAGCGGCCGCTGCTGATCTGTCCTCTCAACAGACTGTCTCGATTCCGGAACGTAATCGGTCTCACTGTCTGCATCTTCGTCTACTATCTCGTCCCCTTCTGCGTCTTGTGACGTAAGGGATCGGTCGCCAAAATCAGCTGCTGACCCCTGGGATGGTGCAGCGAGTACGGATCCGAAGTCCACCGACGAGACATCATTGGCAACAGCAATTGAGTTTGCCTGGGATGCTTTTGACGCGGAACGCTGACTGCGCCTGTCCCTGGCCGTCGGCGTGAATGTGCACGTGTCCTGGGTGCCTTTCTTGACACACAATCGACAAGGCTGGTTGGCATCACATCTCTTTTTCGACGCCTTGCAGGCGTCACACGCTTTGGCGGAGCGCTGCCTGTCCTGCGGCTTAACCTTTGGTCGTGGCATGGCTAGATTCAACAGTCAACCAGCGATGCGGTCGCTGCAAGCGGCGGAACGGGGATCGCGGAGGTGTGCCCGGGCAGAGGACCCACAGTCGAAGCAGACCAAAGCGAATTCCGGACTTGAGTGGATTGTTCGGGACGCGTCTCGTACGATATACGGCATGAGAAGGGGAGTTTACCGCAGCGGGATTGTCTGGTGCGTTTCCCCCCAATGCACGACAGCTGATAGCGTTGAAATGGAATGGAACGCGGATCATGGGGAGGAGGGGCGACAGCCGAAGCGGGAGTGGGAGGAGATAAGCTCGCCCGTTGCCGACTCTTGCGGCAATCCGCCTTCTCCGACACTAAATGTCGTAGCGGCTTGTTCCTGGTTACTTGAGTGCATTACCCGCAGGGCCGAAACCCTTCAGCGGAAGAGCAGTTCTTGGGTAAGATTAGTCTGATCGCGCTACCAGGGGGGAGGTGTTGATCGATGAGCCAAGAACATCCGAAAGACAGTGGCAGCAACATGTCTTTATCCGCACCGAAAGAGCTGGAGGATTTTCAACACCATTATAATGGAAACCAAGATCATCACGATAGTCCAACTGATAATGCCATTGACTGACACAGTCACCGTTGAACAACACCAATTATTCTAAGTCTTGCGACACTGCACAACCTCACAAGCGCTTTCTATCGTGTTTGACCGCAGAAAATTACTTACAACGACCATGGGCTCTCACACCGACCCAAGCCCTGGGTGGCGCCACCTCAGTGTGGGTGTCATCGGTGGCGGTATTGGCGGCATGTCCGTTGCCATTGCCCTTCGACGAGCCGGCCACAGTGTCACTATCTACGAGCGAAATGATTTCGCTGGGGAAGTCGGTGCATCAGTCTCTTGTGCTGCCAACGGAGCACGTTGGCTACACGAGTGGGGCGTCGACGTCGAGCAAGGCGACCCAGTCATACTGAAGAAACTCATCAACAGGGACTGGAAGACAGGCGAGCCAGTCAGTGTCTTTGACCTGGATGACTATAAGGAGAAATGGGGATATGAATATTACATGTTCCACCGGCAATATATGCACAAGATGTTGATGAACTGCGCCATGCAAGAGGAGGGAGAGGGAGAACCCGCCAAGTTGCATGTGAACTACAAGGCAAGTCAACTAAAAACTCCTCAAATGACGAGGCTCCGACTAACTTAAAAACAAAAGTGCGAGGATATTGACCTCAAGGCTGGCGGCATCACCTTTACAAATGGCCATACAGCTCAACATGACCTCATCATTGGCGCCGACGGAATAGGCTCAGTAGTCCGCAAGCTCATCGGCCTCACTCCAGACAAAAAGCCTGCAGACTCCTCCTGTCTGCATGCAAATGTAAAAACAGAAGATGCCGTTCGCCTAGGCCTCGTCGACTATTCCAAAAACGCGGCACTGGAGTACTGGGGTGGCCAGGAGGGCAAGTGGGACAAGATTGTGCTCAGCCCATGCAACGGCGGGAAGTTGTTGTCGTACTACTGCTTCTTCCCACGTGAAGCTGGCGACTACACGAGCCAGAGCTGGGGCGGTGAGGATAGGCCAGTTGAAGAATTACTGGCTCCGTATCCACATCTGGACAAGCAAGTGAAGGATCACCTCGCCATTGGCCTTGAGATTCAGCCATGGCGCTTGTGGGTACAGTGAGTATCCCGTATCCAGGTGCGATTTAGGTCAACATACTAATACTTCGTCATCTTTCAGCCAGCCATATCCTTACCTGGTGAAGGATACAACATGTTTGCTCGGCGATGCAGGCCACCCAGTACGTTGAGATCCACCACACAAAGCTTATATCGGGAGCTGACTCAAATATCAAGATGTTTCCTCATCAAAGCCAAGGGGCTTGCATGGCCATTGAAGATGCTGCTGCAATAGGCATACTGTTCAGCAAGCCGTACTTTAGCGGCGATGTCACTGAGGCCCTGGAGGTGTACGAGAAGATCCGGCTACCGCGAGCGACCAAGGTTCAAGCCTCTGCAGCAAAGGCGGCAACTAACATCAACGAAAGGATCGGTACGTTAGAGGCATATATGAAGATATCGTTTCCTTACACTGACAGGATTTGCAAGGGTTCTCCAGTAACACCAACTTCAAGGGGTACAAGGTTGCAGATGAGAAGGCAAAGCTGACAATCGAGGAGATGAATGCGTAAGTCCTATGTGTGAAACTGGAGCAGCATTGGCTCAGTAAGAGATGTTGCTGACTTTTCGCTGCAGATATGATATGTATAAGGACGTCGAACAGAATCTGGCCGAAAAACGGCACAAATCATACACTGACAACTATATCAAAGGGCTGCCGGTCGGTTTGGAGATGTCAAATGGTGTGATAGTTGGGAAAGCATGAGATTGATCAGAGAGAAAGAAAGAACAACTGAGGTATTATCTGACCTGTGACGAAACATTGGGGATGCCTGAATTTGGCATAATATTGGCGATGTATTGATAGCTTTCAAAGATCGATGACACTACCTTCATAGGAATTGTGCATTTTGTAGTTTGGTCCTTCGTACTTTCGCTTACATCGGGCTGTCCAATACTGCTTGACCGTGCGGCTAAGTTCCAAGGTTATCTCCGACCAACATCTATGCAGGCATCAGCACCCAAATCAAGCGAGCGAAACGAAACCTCTTCTAATGACCTCGAGGCCGAGGACGGGAAGTTTGAGAGAATGATTTTGAGAAGAACGACAATAGCACGGATGTCAAAATAGACCCACGAAAGTCCAGCTCTTAGACTTTGTGCACTGTTAGCAAGGGAACACCTGATACAGCAAGGCCTTTTCAGCTTGATCTTCAACTTCTTGATCCTCATCTAGTTAGACCTTGAACCTTGGGTTTTCTTTTCGCATCGAGTTTCCTACTCAAGTTCGACGCCCTTTCCGCAAGGAATTCCGGGAAGAATGCAATGACTGTCTGGAGGGAAAGTCTCGGATGGCCCGGTAGTCTGTACTGTCGTTTGGTCACCAGGTTCAAATCCGCTCCATTATCAACGAGCACTTCGATTACCGTCACCCAGGTCTCAGCTGCCTGCCTCCATTCAACTTCGTTCTCGGGGTCTGGGCTTGACATAAAATGGTGCGCTGCATTCACGATGGCATCTTCCCAGGGGCTTGAAACGTCGTCGAACGAGAGATTTGGGTCTGTACCACCTTGGAGAATATGACGGATCATGTCGCAGTTAGGCAGTCTGTCTCTGCTGCTCCTATTCCAAGGCCCAGTTGAGCAAGAAGACCCACGGATGGCTTCCCTAAGCAAGTGATGGTTGACATCGTGGTCAACCACAAAACCGCTGTCAAATTTCAGAGCGGCGTAACGCGTAACGCCCATATTTCTCGCGACTTCCACAAAGTTGCTTGTTGTGCCGGCCCGTTTGATCCCTGGTATAGCGATAGCCCAAGTCCAGTGATGCTGTGCGCCGTCAATGAACGACGGTACTTCACCCAGTCTAATGTCCCGGAAGCTCGACATTGAATTGAGTACTCGATCTTTGGGTATAACCTGGTCCACATGGCCAACAATAGAAGCACCGCCGCAATCTCGCCAGTGTTTGGATGCCGTGATGTCTAGCTGATCCAGCAATTCTGGGAAGGTCCTCTCCATGTCACATTCGGCCTGTTTGGCATAGTGAAGAGCATCAGTGATGATACTCATGTCGAGAGGAGTCCTCGATGACACCTCCAAGCTCTTCAGACACATGACGCGCGACCTTAGCATGGCTAAATTGGGACTGAACCCAGATCCTGAGGTGCGTCTGGCCAGCTCATCCCACACCGTCTGCTTCGACATCCAGTCGGCAACGGAGCGGTGCAGGAAGGAGACGCGACTGTCTGGGGCGATGCTGGAATATTTCGAATCGGCTGACTCTAGAAAGCCTGCACAAACGCTCTTTAGACGAGCATCCATCTCTCGACATCTGCTCTCAATCTCTTCACCTGTGTAGGGCTTGATGCTGATTGTTTCTGCAAGTTTCTCGTCTTCTTCCTCGGCCCATGACAAATTCAAGAGGGTGACTCGACCAACAGAGCATTCCTGTGCCGCTTTGACAATTTGGAATAGCCGCGAAGTTTGATCGTGGTAGAACGGCTCAATGTTCTGGAGCATATATGCGTACAATTCCTCAAGATCTTCGGGGAGATATCCGATCCTTCGTTTGAGGTCCGAGATCCGGTTGTAGTCGCTGAGACCGCGAAGAAGTGACTTGACAACAAGCTTGACCCAGAGGAATACGCCTCTTGCCTTCCTTTCAATCTCGTCAATCAACATCGAGACTTCTGCCTTATGTCTTCGAGACAGCTCGACCATATGCTTGTGGCTGCGAAGCTTCGAGTCCACGTATACACGAATATCGCCACGTGTGAGATCCTGTAGCCGCAGAGTCGGCGAACCATCAAAAAATTGTTCCAGGACCGTCAATGGTCTACTTGAAGCACATATTTTGATATTTTGAGACGTCGCACACTGTCTCAAAATGTCCGTGATGCCGGAGTAGCCATCATCCGATTCAAACTCATCGAGGCCGTCAATAAACATGACGAGCTTGTGAGTTCGCTCCAATTTCCTTAGAAGGACCCAAAATGACCGCAGTAATGTCTGCAAGCTGAGAGGCTGGGTCTTGAAAGAAGACACAATGTCGTTTGCGGGCGATGTGCTGGAAAGAATTGCTGTCGCACGTGCAGACCACGCATGCCACAGATCGGGAAGAACCCTAGGCAGCAATGGTCTGTGTCGCTGGAGGATCTCGAACAAGAGAGATCTCAGGAGACCTTGCAATGTCTTCTGATCCGCATCGCCACTTCTCCAAAAGTAGAATTGGGCGATTTCTAGTGGCGTGGCCCCCGACCAGGAAGCGAGTTCCATTTTCGTGTGGGCATTCTCGCATATGTACCGCATTAGAGTTGACTTTCCAGATCCAAGCTTCCCGCTGATCCAGTAAATACCTATTCCGCTGCGAAGCCATTCCACAAAGCTGCTCCAGGGTCTATCAGAGGACTTCTGATCTTCGTAGATCCACTGGAAAGTCTCGTGGTATGGCAATTCCAAGCTCTCACGTCGATCAGAGATTGATGTGAATGATAAGCTCCCAAGGACTCCATCCTCAATCATCAAGAGTCGGACTTGGTCTTTGATCTGCCATTCCATTGGTGAATTAGATTGGAAGAGATCATCCTCATTCCTGAGCCCTCCCGGGATCTCCAGTGAGCCAACTGCATCTAGTTCGCCCCTGGTCACATTCTCGATTTTCTGGTAGTCTGTTATGTGCCCTTTCTCACGCTGAGTCTTGATCTCCAGTAATGTTTGCGCCTGTATTTTTAGCTCAGCAGCCAACGTTTCTCTCGTGTGCAAGAAGCTGTCCAGGATGAGGTGGGTGGATTGGGCTAATTGGTGGGACAGATCGTTGTGCTGTGTAGCTAGGTCATTGAGGGATTCTCTTCGAATCACGTTAGTACGTTACATAAAGAGACAACCGGGGTCCTGTTGGAGTTACCGAAAAGTGAGCAGAACACGAAATTCAATCTCGCTTCTGAATTCTTGCAATTGAGATGCCAGTTCCTCCATATCATGCTTAGTCCAGGATTCTTGAAGGGCTGCACGGAAACTGTCCCATTTCGAAAACCGTCTCCCTTCAAACTCTGGTTGATCTTCAAGATGCAACTTGCCGCTGGTCTTCGGAACGTTTTCTGCTTCTTGCTCATGAGTCTTAGATCTATCATTTTTCTTCACTTGGACTCTGAGCTTCTCTAGTTTGCTTAACAGTTGCTCAGCGATTTCCACAGATCTCTTGCATAGGTCGTCAAGGGCTTCGTCATTTTCCGATCTTATGGGAGCGTTTTCACCAGACAGAATCCTGTTTTCCGGCAACTTCCTTCTTAGACTAACAAGAAGCGAGGTCAAGTCAATAATGATGCGCTCTGAGTCGATTGTTGAGCTTAAAACGCCATTCTTCGATTTATAGAGCTTTTTTGATTTTGACAACAGCTTGCTGCTGAAATCGACAAATTGTATGACGCTGCTTGCAACAGAAAGCGCTGTGAGGGCTTCCATGGCCGTAGTCGTTGTCCAAAAGCAGATTTATATACGGCGACGAAGTCTTTGGTGGATTTGAAACATAATAGTGAGAGACGGGCTCGGTCGGTCACGGGGGGAAGCGCGAAGAACCAGGATAGTCGCGCGGGGAAGAGCACAGTATTCATACCTCTTAAAGCGCGGCGCTTATCACTGCGCGAGTGGAATTTTGGAACCACTAATGACTACCTGCAGCTGCGGCTGAGTCCCCCTGTTGGTGGGCTGACGATCGCATGGCGTGCGTTGTCCGTGATCCATCTTCATGAGAATGCAACCCTAACGCAGTCATAGACGTGTAGCTTCAGCCAATTTTAATTACCATGTGGTACTCGACAATAACGACATAATAGATCCACCAAATTTGTGCTTATTTACCAGTTGAAAACCGCAGCGATCCTTTTGAAGACTGAGCCAATCGCCTTCATTTCCTCATGACCGCCCTGCCCCCATTTTTATGAGTACGCAGAAATGGCTCTAACCTGTTTTGTAAACGGTCAACAAGGTCGCGTTCTCTCCCCTCGTTTGCTGGCAAGCTCTTGGCCAGCGAACCAGTCATTGAACGCACTCAATTTTACCCTAGGTTACAACACCCAGATCCTCAGCTCTTCTAGCTAAGTGAAAACGCTGTACTTCTCACACCTTCTCCTACAAAGAACCATATTCACGTCCTGCTCCGCCATGAGCTCGATGACATCTGTGAATCTGAACAACTTAGCGCCCGCCGTGGCGGGCATCCTACCATCGTTGGAGCATTTGCAGTCAGATGACTACTTTCAACGGATGCTCAGCATCGATTCCGCGCTCGAGACATTGAGCATCTCGAGAAGCAACCTAGCAGTCAAGCTCCAAGCCCGGGCCGTGTCGGAAGTGCAGACCCTGAGCGCTGAAGGCGCCGCGGCATACGATGCCATCTCGCAGTCCATTGCCGACCTCGAGCAACTGGTGGAGACTTTTGAAGGACTCCAGGTAGAAGCACGGCATCTTTTCGAGCTACGCGCTCGTTCACTCCGCCGGAGCAAGACAGGCATCATGGATCTGCCGGGTGAGGTGCTAATGGCGATCTTCCAATACTTTCGGCCTCCGTTGGATTTCAGTACGATGTCGCCCGACAAGGGCAACGATGAGGGTGACTTAGAGACCATTCAAAACCTTAGGCTTACATGCCGTCGGTTCCGACAAAACAGCTCTCACCTGCTCATCCAGCGCCTGCACGTCGCCCCTGACATGAAGTCTCTCGAACTTCTAGAGAGGGTATCAAGCCACCCTGAAATATCTAGAGGCGAACGGATCTTGAGCATAGACTTGAGGTACTACATGACCCCATCAGTCGAAGACCCCAACCTATTCTCAGCCATGTCCTTCGAAGTGCTGAAAAACGGCATTGAATCTTTGGAAAATAGCATCGAGCTTTTGGAAGGCTATAATCCGCCCTTGCACATCAGCACCGAGTCCCTAACGCGCGGACGAGAACGAGATGGGGACGACCAAGGGCAAGAAAAAAGGTCCCACCTGCTGCCTAAGGGCATGTCCATAGAGAGCGCCCAGAACGCCGTGCTGAGACTTGAGCGCATCTTGGAAATCTGGGAGCCATTCAGAAATGACCTATTCACTGACAGAGAGAGGGGCCCTGTTAAGAACCCCCCTCAAGTCGATACAGCCGTACTAGCCCTTCAGAAAGGCTATGAGCTCTATCGCGAATTATATCGTCAACAAAATAGGCTCGTAAAAGACGGCTCCTTCTCACGTGCCGTTGCCACGGCCGCCGCGGCATGCAACTCAAAAGTATGGCTCTCCATGTCGGATATACACATCTCGAAAGACTGGCGGATAACCGTGCTTGAGGAGCTTGCGAAGTTTGAATCCGACCCATTCGCGGACCCCGATCGCTTTGATGATGCTGTGTCTTTCTTTGCGCGAGCTCATCCGTCATGGCGCTCGGGGGACGACAGATCTTGGGAGCTCTCACAATCACTTCTCTGTGAGATACCCCTAGCTATTCATGCGGCAGGCATTAAGCTGGCTGGGCTCGAAGTCAGCCTACAACACCCCGCTCACAAGTTGGACCTGAGCATGTCGGATGAACAGCTCTCTTGCTTCGCGGAGGTTACCAAGGACCTCCAGGCCTTCAAATTTGCTACAAAACCGGTCGATGATGACCCTATGGAAAGCTTGGAAGTTTCGCGGGACCTCTACAATTATCTCGGTGCAGCGATGGGCCGTCAAATTGTACCAAATCTGTACATTGACCTTGCCACAGCGATAGGAATCCGAAAACCTTACGTGGTCCGGTTTCCAATCGAGCCATTTCTGCGCTGTTCAAATTGGTCCAGGCTCAAGTCGGCCGTGCTTGGAAACTTTGATGTGAGCCTCGAGGATCTGAGAAAGCTCATAGATATGCTTGAGCCCGGAACACGACTTCGTCTCGGGTTCATCAACTTGATAAGCGGGACTTGGGCTGAAGCACTCGACTGTCTCCGCTACAAGGTCAGCCAGGATTCTTGGTTGAGCGACCTACTGGGTGCGGAGTGTGACCACATGACACAGAAAGAGTATTCAGAAATATTCGAAGCCAGAGACAGCAAAGATGGCGGGGCTAAGGGCAGCAAAGCCACGCAGTACATCAGATCCGTCAAGGGTGTGGAGAATCCCCTGCTCGTGCGCAACATTGGTAGGGCTGCCGATGCTAATCTCGACCCATGAATTGCTATTTGGAATCCATGGCGTGGCCCCCGTATGGATATACACAGCTCTTCTTGTGGCCCGACGCGTAAGACGTGTAATGCGAGATGGTGGCCTGTTGAAAAACACTGGTTTGTAGAAGTAGATTGCACAGTCAGTCAAAAGCCTGGCATGATAAAATTTATTTAGGGACTGTTTTCATCTCAAGAGATACACTGTGTCTTCACCTTATACCTAGGTGGGGCACCTCTTGTGGTTCTAGCTGACCTGGGTAGTGGAGGACTTGAAGAATATAGAAAGTCCATACATCTCTTCTTTATTCAGTTCGACTTCAGCCACGCTGCATCCTTCCTCCAAACTGTGTAACTACTTACGTGGTGAGTGGTCTTGAGGCTGTTTCTGAAGCTGTGTTTTCTTTGGAGGTCCGTATGATTGTGTGTGTGTGTGTGTTGGTGGTGATGAGTGAGGTTTTTGGCTGGGATTTCCTTTGTGGGATTACTTATATAGGGACTATCTTGAGACTATTCCTAGTCTCGCTGTATAACTGCTGCGCCGTCTTGCTGTGGCAGATTAGCCTTAGGCTTTGTATTGATGACTCTAGTCAACGGTGCTGCTGGGAATGGCCTCTCCCTAGCCTTGTCTGTACGCTATAAGGCTGAGGTCATATACCTACAGACTTATTGTGTTTAACCACTGCTATTGATATCATATAATTTTTTAAACGCTAGGTCTTGAGCGTTTACAACTATATAAAGGCGCTGTGTATGCCTCAGGCTGTAATAGAAACGGAACCAGTTTATTCAAGTCAACCACGCCACGATCCCGCGCCACAAGCCTTCTTTGCGACTATATTAGTTTCTATTTGGACTCCTATAAATCTCATAGCAGCCCACTAGCAACTCGTCCATATTTCATCAGATCGAAATGACTTACCCTGGCTATGAGTTAGATATTGTGTAAAACTTAGGCTTGATGGCGATGATCATGAAAATCAGGAAAAAGTTGTGTCAACCCGCCCAGGTCTACAGCGCTGTGAAACGTCCGTGTTTCGGAACCTTGAAAAGGACGGTACAGTTACGTTCACTTGGACTTCCATCATCTTGGATTTTTTAATGAGGAAGAGACGAGCCATCGTATGGATAAACATTGAAATTTTATCATTATTCTCCACAATCCACATAGGTCAGTCATCAAGTATCATCATCAAAAGCCAACCAACCATTCCGAGAATGACAGTCAAAAGTCCGAGTGTCAAAGACGCCTCCTGAGGTATTCAATACATTTGCCCACCCATCCCATCAAACCCGGACTCAAGCGGGAAAGAGGTTCACCAAACTCGATCTATAAAGAAGCCCCTTTTCACTCTCAGCTCAGCTCAGCCTTCACACACAACTAAACTTAGTTGCCAGCAGCAGCGGCACCCTTAGCACCCTTGGCAGCCTTCTTGCCACCACCGTTAGCCTTAGCAGCAGGCGTCGCAGCCGCGGTCGCGGCATCACCAGTCAGGGCACCAGGGCCGAGCGCGACGGCGCTGGCAGCGGCCGCGGCAGCAGCCTCGCCCTTGGCACCGTTGCTGGCGGCCGGGTTGACGAAGTTATCTCCCGAAGCAGCAGCGGCGTTGTTGGCGTTGGCATTGGCGTTGGCGTTGTTGCCGTTGTTCTTGTTGGCCTTTGCTGCCTTGGCGTTACCTCCAGCAGCCGCTGCGTTGCCGGCTGCTGCGTTGTTGGCGTTGGCGGCACCTGTCGCCGCGGCAGCCGAGGCCGCGGCGGCCTGCGAGGCCTTGGCAGCCTGGGCGGCCGCCTTCTTGCCCTTCTTGCCCTTGGCCGCAGCGGCGGCTCCGTTGGCATTTGCACCGGCTGCCGCTGCGTTGGCGTTGCCTCCGGCTGCCGCCGCGTTGGCGTTACCTCCAGCTGCTGCTGCGTTGGCGTTGGCGGCGTTGGCATTGGCCTTTCCGCCGGCTGCGGCTGCCTTACCCTTACCAGCCCTGAAGAGAAATCATGTCAGCACGTGGAAGCAGGTGCGAGATACTGGACATTATTTGGTGTGGGGTTGCCAGGATGGCGGATGTGGAGACGCGCGTCGGGGTGAAGTTACTTACTTTCCCTTGCCACCAGCCTTGCCCTTGCCCTGGCGGGCCTCAAGCGTGAACTCCTCGTCACGCTCCTCGAGCAGGTCACGCTCCTCGAGTGTGAAGTCCTCGTCGCGCTCCTTCAGGCCGCCGAGCAGGCCGCTGAGGATATCACCGACACCACCGGCACCACCGGCGGCCTGGGCATCAGCACCCTTGGCGTTGCCACCACCGACAGCACCACCAGCGAGGCCCTCGAGGAGCTGGGTGATCTGGTCGGCACCCCCGGCACCGCCGGCAGCCTGAGCATCAGCGCCAGCTGCCTGTGCACCAGCATCGGCGGCGTTGGCGTCTTGCGCAGCGTTCTTAGCATCCTTTGCCTTCTTGCCCTTCTTTCCCTTTCCAGCAGCGGCATCGGCAGCGTTGGCAGTTCCGTTGGCAGCAGCAGCGGCGGCGGCGGCTCCCTTTGCCTTCTTGCCCTTCTTGCCCTTGGCAGCTCCAGCAGCGGCATCAGCAGCGTTGGCAGTTCCGTTGGCGGCTAGTAGTAGCGGACAAGGTCAGTACGTGAGTCTGAAAGCGATGACTAACCAACGTAATTGTTCTGGGATATTTTGACTTGGACATACCGGCACCTGCGTTGCCCTTGTTCTTCTTCTTTGGCTCCCGGGCGAGGATCTCGTGGTAGGTGTCATACCCGACGGCACGGACCTCGTTCGCCGGCATGTCACCAGCGGGCAGGGAGGCCACGTAGCCAGCTCCTGCAAGGAGCAGCATGGCCAAACTTCCGATGTTCTTCATCTTGGCGATGTGTGGAAAAGGATAGTGTGTGGTGAAGAAGGAAAGTCTAGAGCACAGCTAGATGTGGCAGTGTGAGTTATACTGGCAGCCAATATGTAAAGACACTATTGCTTTGTATGTACGTACCTCAAGAGAAAGAAAGAAATGGGATCAACCCGTGATTACTTGGAAGGAGGGTGGGCAAAAAGAACCAGATCCACTGGAACGAAAGAAGAAAAGTGAACTTGAAGTTGGTGCAGAAGATGCCTGACCAAGAGAAGGACGGTAATGGGGAGTAAGAAGGAGGAACAGTCTTATATCCATCTGGTCTCCCCATCTCATCCCCCAATTGTCCCCCATCCTTGTTTGGACGGCCCGGGGGGTTGGACGGAAACTTGAGAGCCGTCTAGTCTGGGACATGGAGGAGGTTGCAACTTGCAATGACCTCTACTTACTAGCGTCTAACGAAACATCAACTTCATCTCATCTGAATGTCCCCAGACCAAGGATGACAGCCGGGTTGAGACTTTTGGCTCATGTTACCGGACAAGGATGGGACGAGCAGGTAAAAGGCCCGCACCCTAGGGGGAGCACTGCTACCCTGGGATACCAGGCAGTCGAGGTGGAGTCAAGGCAGAGCAAGCCCTCGTGCCGCCAGAACCACTAGCTGGGCGGGCATGTGCAAGCGACTTGGCAGGGAGATCACAGTTCAGTGACGTGCTGTTGGGCCCTGGGGCGTTTGTGGAACAGCGCCTTGGTTACCGATTTTGGCGGAAACTAAACAGGCCAATCGTGATTCCGCTGGGATCACCGGGTTGTTTGGGCTTGGCAGAAGATCTGTAAATCATACAGGAGAAGTAAGGCCATTGGCGCCGTGCGGATCGTGGGTAGCACTGCACGGTAGTTGAGATGCATGTTCGATGCGGGAGCAGGGTTGAGCCAAACCGTGGATCAAACATGCAGACGCTCCACCTGGACCGCCTGGATGGATGTGTATGGGCGTGTTGAAGGAGGGTAGGCAAAGATAGAAATTGGTCCAACCAAATCAGGAAAAGCCCGCACGCCCTCGAGTCCAGGCTCGAAGCCGCGAGATTTCAGCCATGTTCCAGAAAATTGGGGCAAAAGGAGAGGAGACTGATGGCGATCGTGGGGGATTAAGCCTCGGACCCTTGGTGCACATTGCCCAGGGCCAACCCACCAATCATTACCACCACATCCACCGACCCCAGGATGCGGGATGTGGGTGCTGTCAGGGCAGTCTGCCGTGCTTAGTTTAGTCCACTAAGACCTCTGCAAGACCGGGAGAGCTTGACAGCGAATGCAATTCCATGAGAGAACTTGATGGAGTGTGCCAGAGGAGCGCCATGAGATTGATGCAGACATCACCTGCTCACTTACCTGCTGGACAGACATGGCGCCCGGGTCAGAAGTTGAGTAAACTCTATCTTGTGGACACCTGCTCCAGCATGAAACTTGGCTGATCCTCCATAAGATCGACAAGTCCCCAAGGTAAGCGAGGAGCGGGTCAGCGGGAAAGGGAATCCACTTGGGAACATGATGTTGAGACGAGAGAAGAGCCTCGATCTTGTTGCTGCGAGGCTGCTGGGGGAGGATCATGAGTAGCGACGCGCTCCAGCCAGTGGGCTGCCACCGTAGCGTCGGTAGTTGCAGGATCCGCCCACAGTGTGTCGTAATGTGACGGACAGCTCGGAGATCCCAGACACGAGCTGCGCTCCACCTGCTGCGAGGGAGACAGCCAACCATGAAAGGAGGCGAAAGGGGCCTGGGAGCATTGAATCATGGCGGCTGGCTATGACGATAGCGAGCAGCAGGAAAAGTGCTCATCAGGCACAGTCCAGAATGGAACAGTTCGCCATCGAATCAACATGGCATTGGCCAGCAGGGTGTTTCGGAGGAGGAGTGGAGCTATGGGGGAGGTCCCCAGCAACCCTGTCTTGGCACAGATAATGTTTGAAAGAAGCTTAACAGAGCCTCATGGGGCCCCCGTCCTGAAACAGGGCGCATGCGCTTGTAAGGTGGGCAGTGGGTCACCACATGTTCCAGAGCCAAGACTTTTGACGGGGAGAAAGTTGGGAACAGACGAGCCTGACTGGACTGGGCGGACGGTTGGCAGTTGAGATGACAGCAGCCTAAGGCAGATGGATGGATGGTTGAAGATGTGATGAACCCGAGGCAGTGTCTGTTAGAGTTGTGGAACATGCCGCGATCCGTCGAGTCGTTGTTCGTTTTGATGAATGCGCCCTCAAATAGAATCGACATGAATAGAAGCCTGGGGACCACATGGCCTCGACGGAGACTGCCTCGTCAATTTTCACGCGTCGTTGGTGCTGCAGCATTAATGCTTGGCCGCGAAAACGTGGTGATGTGCACGTCTGACAACTCGCACTCCACTGCCAAGGTGGATCAATCGCGAAAGCCAAGTCTTGAGCTTGACGATCCGTTTTTGATTTTTCTGGTTCCTGGAGTAATCTGCAGCCTGGATCAGAAGCTTATGCCTTTATAATATGGTTCTCTCTTGGATATGGACATCCAACAACCGACGATGGCGTTCGAGAGGGACGAGACCAGGCAAGGGCAGTATCAAGGACAACAGCAAATATGACCGGTCCACAGAATGACTGCAGTAAGGAACCCATCCGAAAGATCAGTTGATGGCTGTAGCAAGATTGGGTATGGGATTGGAATGCGAGACAAATGATGGCTTAATGGGTGGTATGGCGAGTTTGGGTGGCTGAGTGGCTGCAACCTTCACAGACAGACAGAAGGTGAGAGGCCAGTCCATGGCAGACGGAGCGGCACCAAGGGTTAGGGGAGCAGAGTCACAAGCAAATCGGCTATCAACCAGCGGGTGGTCGGTGCCGGATGCGGCTTGCGTCGGAAGATCGGAAGAGGCAGGTGGGGACTGACAGACCTCGGCGAACAGCAGGCAGTGGCCACTCAGACGAGTCGTGAAGAAAATGACCAGTTGATCGGCTGCTGGGCCCAGCTGCCCCAGCAAAAAGCTGCAGCCGAAAATTGGCCGCCCAGAGATAGAGCGAGTTGAATAGCTTGCGCACATGCGGTGCGATGCGTCATTCCAGCACCCTCAAAGTGGTCAACATCACCGCCGACCCCACGCCCACGACACCAATTCCAAATAGCTCTGCAATGCTCATAAGCTGCTGATGCATATGCACCACGAGGGACGAATGCTGGATCTCCGCTGACGAGCATATTTCTTGTTCAATGCCTCGACTGCATTGACGAGAGCACCCCGCCATCCACCACCACCAACACCGACTTCTCCCTCCACGACGCTACATATTTCACGCCCCACACATCACATCATGTCTGCGCCCGCGAGGATACCAGGGCGCCTGGCGAGGGCAGCAACACCACTTGCAAGAGCTAGGTCACAAGTACAGAGCCCACGGGCATTAACAGCATGCTTCCCACGGAGGACAATACTGCGCCAGTCATATGCAGCAACGAGCAGGACTACGCAGGCCAGACTGTTCTCCGTCAGTGCCTCAAGGCGCATGGCCACCCCAGATGACTCCTTCGACCCAGCAACAATAGAACGGGAGAGCGACCAGGTCGATGTGTGCATAGTAGGCGGAGGTGCGCTCCCAGTCCCTTGGACCTTATCGTAGAGTAAACGCAAGCATCTCTAACTGTTCTCTTCTTGTCCACAGGCCCAGCAGGTCTCTCCGCCGCCATCCGCCTCAAGCAACTCGCCAACGAAGCCGGCAACGAGGACTTCCGCGTCCTGCTCCTCGAGAAGGCCGGCGAGATCGGCGCCCACATCCTCTCCGGCGCCGTCATCCAGCCCAACGCCGTCGAGGAGCTCTTCCCGGACTGGCTGGCCGAGGACAACGAGTCGCGCTTCGACGGCGCCACCCCTGCCGCCGACGACCACATGCGATTCCTGACCAAGTCCATGGCTGTTCCCCTCCCTGCCCCGCCGCAGATGCACAACAAGGGCAACTATATCCTCAGTCTGAACCAGTTCACAAAGTGGTTGGGTGAACGTGCCGAGGAGGTCGGTGTTGAGGTCTACCCCGGATTTAGTGCTAGTGAGGTGCTGTACAAGCCAGATGGGAGTGTTCTGGGCGTTGCCACCAACGATCTGGGTATCGGCCGCAGCGGAAAGCCCAAGGACACGTTCGAGCGCGGTATGGAGTTCCACGCCCGCGTGACCATGTTTGGCGAGGGCTGTCACGGCAGCTTGAGCAAGCAGGTCATCAAGAAGTTTGACCTGCGCAGTGAGTCGGACCCGCAGACGTACGGCCTCGGCGTCAAGGAGGTCTGGGAGGTGCAGCCCGAGAAGTTCAAGAAGGGCGACATCACACACTCGATGGGATACCCCCTCCCCTACGACACGTACGGCGGCGGGTGGATGTACCACTTTGGCGACAACCTGGTGTCCGTCGGGCTTGTCACGGCGCTCGACTACCCGAACCCGTGGATGAGCCCGTACCAGGAGTTCCAGAAGATGAAGAAGCACCCGCTGTACGCCTCGGTGCTCGAGGGCGGCAAGTGCATCTCGTACGGCGCGCGCGCGCTCATCGAGGGCGGCTTCCAGTCCATCCCCAAGGTCGCCTTCCCCGGCGGCGCGCTGATCGGCGACTCGGCGGGATTCGTCAACCTGCCCAAGATCAAGGGCACGCACAACGCCATGAAGTCGGGCATGCTGGCCGCCGAGGCCGCCTGGACGGCGCTGAGCAACAACGCCGACGACGGGTCCGTGTTCCTGTACGACTACGAGGCCAGCCTGCGCGAGAGCTGGGTGTGGAAGGAGCTCAAGGAGGTGCGCAACCTGCGGCCGTCCTTCCACACGCCCCTGGGCCTGTACGGCGGCATCATGTGGTCCGGCCTCGACACCTTCCTGCTCAAGGGCCGCCTGCCGTTCACCTTCAAGCACAAGGTCGGCGACCACGCGGCGACCAAGACCGCCGACCAGTGCCCCAAGATCGAGTACGAGAAGCCCGACGGCAAGCTCACCTTTGACATCCTCACCAGCGTCAGCCGCACGGGCACCAACCACGAGGAGGACCAGCCCGTCCACCTGCAGGTCAAGGACTGGGAGAAGCACACGGCCGAGACGTGGCCCGCCTTCAAGGGCCTCGAGAACAGGTTCTGCCCTGCTGGCGTGTACGAGTACGTGGAGGACGCGTCGAAGCCCGAGGGCGTGAGGTTCCAGATCAACGCGCAGAAGTAAGTCTTTTACATGGTTCCCCGAAAGCATTTGTTTCTACCCGCCACGTTGGGGGTGCACCTGCTCTTTTTTTTTTGTCCGGGCTGCGATCGCAAAAGAAAAGTGAAGCTAACACTTGTTCTCTTACACAGCTGCATACACTGCAAGACATGTGACATCAAGGCCCCCCACCAGGACATCAACTGGCAGGTCCCCCAGGGCGGCGAGGGCCCCAAGTACTACATGACGTAGAGAAGCAGCAGCACATGGCTATGCTTCACCTGTATCAAACTAAGCATCAGACGAGCCGCGCATTCGGGGCCAGCAGGAGAGGTTCACATATCATAAGAATTATGTGTGGGGTATATCATTGGTGGGCAATTCTCGGGTGTATACATACATATGTACTACTTCATATGCAGACAGAGCCGGCCACTCGGGGTCTTGGGAGAAAGCAAAAAAATAAATCTCATGCAAGCCACACCCGCCACCTGCCTGCCTGCCTGCCTGCCTGCGTGCCGATGCTGTTGACGTACGTATCTGCCGACCCTGCCGTGAGCATCTCTATATGCACGAGGCAGGCAAGATTGGATTCTGAGACCGGACGGCGGGGGACAGATGAACTCTCCAGGGGGAGCTCGGGCAATACAGACGTGATGGAACTGAATCGCTCGCTCGGAGACTTACACGGGCTCACAAACACCGAGAGGGAAAAGAAGGGAGATTAGTGTAGAGACGGAAACGTAAATCCGATATCAAGCCTCTTTGGTCTCCTTCACAGGGAATGAAAAAATGAAAAACTGACACGACTCGTGACAGGTCGAGCTCACTGAGAGTGGCAGTTCAGGTTGCGTCGGGACCGAAGACTGAGTGAAGCCTGAGCGCAGCATACCTATACATGCTTTTACCAGCTATACGTCCCGGGACATGGTTCCAAGGGCAGGAAGGGGAGCAGGATTGCATGTAGACAACGCGCGGGTGAATGCTTATTCCAAGAGCCGGCAGGAGTGCCTGTGAGTGTACATATGGGCAAGAGCTGCCCAAAACGGCATCAAACAACCCGGATACGAGCCGGAGCTTATGAGATCGTGGGGGATGGATGGAGACATGGGCATCGGCCAGTCAGCTCGGGTGGGAAGTGAGGATGCCAAACCTGCAAGACTTGAGCCCGGCGGGCGTACTTATCATCGACACCATACAGCAAAAAAAAAAAAAAATATGTACACGTGTGTGAAGAGAAATCCTAGCACATTGCCACATCATATCAAGCACACTGCCAGGCGCGAGGCAAGCCCGTGTGCGCGCCAGGGCGATGAGGCTGAAAGGCCCGCTAGGTATGCCGATAAGCGAGATCGAGCACGCATGTAGGTGGGATGTAGCATGACGACAACCGAGCCGCGAGGCTGGGCAGTGCGGGCAAAGTATTGACATAGCCAGCCTCGCGCATGGGATGAAGTGTGGCTGTGGGTATTCTAGTGGGGCCCGACACTCAATGCAGAGGACCAGCTGACCTGCGTGACGCATGGCGCACGGATAAGTATGCAGTCAGTCCAGCCAGCCTCGCGGTCCGTCGGGTAGTCAGGCGGGAGGCAGAACCAGCCAGCCTGATGCGGCCGGTCATTACTCAAGGCGACGGAGGACCGACTAACGGAACAACGGAAATAGAAAAGCAGTAGCCTAGCCACGGAAGCGGCTCGACAAGCGCAGACCAAGCAACACAATTGACAAAGTAATGGCACGGACATGCCAGTGAGTAGTCGGTTACCCGACCACTTAAGCGCAATCGACCAAAGAGGAGCACAAAGGATACAAAAAACCCTTGGCCGGATCTTTAAATCTAGTGGCGTAGGCTCCTGTGTGCGCCACATCAAGTAGGCAAGCCTTGGACACAGCATCCAAAACGAGAGCGAGCGCGAGGCTGGCTGGCTACCAGCGGACGTCCAAGGTCTTGGAAGCCAGCACGTCGCATGTAAATAGGCAGGCTTGGTTGGTTGTGCCACAGTTGGTCATAGGTAACCGTGGTGGTGAAGCCAATGGATGGACAGACGGGACGATGTATCAGCCTCGCGTTTGATGGGCGGGAACCAACCCCCTCGTACGCGCGTCCCCCGCGTGTCAGCCGCAAGCCACCACTTCCCGTCGTCCCAACTTCTGTGACACGGCGGCCGCACAGTCGCGATAGCAATGCGCCGTAGTTATACGATGCATGTGTGTGTGTGTGTGTGTGCAGTATACGGATAGTAGTATACGATACGGGCAGGGAGTTGAGATATGGGACAGGCAAGACCCGACAACGGCCGGCCCGTCCGTTGTAAGCTTAACACACAGGCACAGGGCACATACCCACGATGTGGCCACTGTGGCCCGATTGCTTCTTCCTTCCCAGGCAAGGCACGGCCAACTCCCACGGTCTTCTACTTGGCCGATCTGGAGAAAAGGCCGTGCTATCGGGCCACCGATTCAACGACCCTCCCCATCGGTAAGGGTCCTGACTGGGGGCCGGATACCACCTGGGTAGGTTTTGGGGCACATATCCGAGGCCGCGAGCCAACATAAGCGAGCAAAGCCATGGAGAACCCTTGATGTTGAGGCTCAACTGACTCGCCCCGCCCACACCGTACCAGGGAAAAGAGTTCAGAATTGTGCCGCAAGCAGGGGACAGGCACCTGGCAAGTATCCGGTTTACCAGGTAAACGCGAAGTTCTCAGGGCTGGCTGTTCTTCGGGATTCCCCTTGCGGCTGGGTCCATGCTGTCGCCTTCCATCAAAAGTACGGGCTGTGAGAAACAGAAAAGTAAAGTTCAAAGCGGCCCGAGTATATGGTCGGCGTTCCCCGTGCAGCATGCAACCTTGAGTGTCAGTCTGATTCTTTTTGGTACACTCATTTCCCCTGTCGCGAACAGAGCGCGAAACCTGCGCGAGCGTTTGGACGTGGGGTGCAGCATAGCGTGGTGCAAAGTAGCCACGGTTAAGTCAGCCACGCGGCTCTTTGACACCTCGGATGCAGCTCGCTTTCTGGGCAGATCGCAACCGTTGGTACGGTGACGACCAAACAGAAAATAGGGGCTGAAAAGGGTGACATCTTACAAGCATCTCCCTTTTTCTACATGTCAGACTGGTGCTGCATCCAGGTAGGACGGGCGATAGATCTGATTGATTGCAGGCGCCAAGCAAAGGAGACACAAGACCGTCTTCCATGGTCAGCGACGCCTTCTCATTGGTTTGAGCGAAGGAATGGGCGTGGTGCAACAGTCGGAAATTGGCCCCTCTGCAGGCCCCGAGAAGGAGGCAGAGGAATCAGATGCAGGCGATAAGCGTCGGACAGGGATGCACGAGGGTGAGACGGGACCGGCGCAAGGAGCTCCTCTTGGTAGTTTTGGAGTTGCATGTGCAGCGCAGCATTTTTCCCTCCCAGGTGCCAGGCCCCCCCTCCGCACTACTGTAGCTACCAAGGGGGAGGAAGGGAGGGGCGCCGGTGGGGCATGGGCCTGAGCCAGAACCGATCTCCTCGGTCCCCCAGCACCAACACCACAACCATCATCATCGTCACCGTCATCATCCCGAGGTCGTTACGGAACGCCCCACATCCAAGGCGGAGTGCTCCGTGCTGTAAGAGCCGTGCCGAAACACGGATCACCACAGCATGAGAAGAAAGAAGAGCATCAAACTCCAGAACATACCACGCGGTGCGTTGTGGGGTCTATGTCTTTCTCCCTCAGGTCTGTCCATGTCGCAGGCGCACGGCAACAGAAGCATCGCATTGTTGCTTATATTTCAAGGTGCCGGGGCTGTGAGCGGGATGGTGCATCACACGAAAGTAAACGATTGCGTGACGGAAGCCGGTTGCAACAAACAACCTGGAATGACTCATTTCCCAGAAGGGTGGACAAGGCTGGGCCGGCGCCGTCGCTGGTTGGCCAGTCCGTCCGAGTTGGCTCGTGAGCGTGCGCGTGAGAAGAAGAAAAAAAAAGGGGCACGGTCCATCTAGGCATCATTTGCGGACGGCGCTGTCGCAATGGTGGAGGGAGGGATACACAGGCGCGAAAAGGAAAAAAATTCCTGGCTGGTCGCGGCCGGCCGGGCTGGTTCTGGGGCTGGGCGCGTACCGGTACATGTCAGACTGGGCCACCCACACCCTCTGTGTGCATACGACGCTCCCTCGCTCCATAGGCCCAAAGCCTGGGCCGGTGGAAGCCACTAACTCGGAAACAAGCTGTTAAATCTGGGGCTCTGTGCCCCCTCCCTGCCTTCCCAGCTGGCCCCAGCCCAGGGGGCCCAACAGAGGCAAAGGCGCTGGGAGTCAGTCAAGGAGCGCCGTCGGTGCCTCGGGGAGGCGAAGGGATGGCAGGACGCGTTCCAAGTTTGGGCTAGGAGGATCAACTCACCTCTGGGCTCACGCACCCCTTCGTGATGCTGGCGGAACGTCATGATGAGACTGTCTTGTCGTCGTAAATGTCGCCTCCTTTTGTTCTCCGTCTCACAGGCGCAGCCGCATCTGGTGATGATGATGGCAATGAAAAATGAAGATGCAGCATCGTCGGGCGTGCCAGTCGAGGGTTGATGTCGTTAGTCTGGAAGCGAGGTTGGATGGTCGTGGTGCTGATTGAAATTGGGTTGCGAGAAATAAGCCAACGCGACGCTGGGGAGGTGGCAGGGGAAACAAGTGGTGAGCAGGTTTCCAGCGAGAGGAGGCCCAGAATAAGATTGGGATTGCCGGACGGCTGATGCCTCAGGCCGCAAGACTGTGGGCAGCGTTGCCCACTCGAATTGGGCAAAGGGCCCCGAGGGCGGCGCAGATCAGCAAATCAGGACCAGGACAAGGGAGACAGAAGCTTATCTCCGGGGGTGCCAGCCAACGGGGGTTTGTGCATGAACGAAGCCGGTAGCGTCGCATGGACGAGGGAGACTAGAGCCCAGAGCCTGGAGCCTGGTGCTTGGAGCCCGCAGCCTGCAGCCTGGAGCCTGGGAACGGGTGACTGGATCTCAGTAAAGAGTGGTGACTGCCAGCCCTGCAGGCCCCGTTGAATTGAGCTCGATGCTGTCGTATTGCGGTCCATAATTATTTGCCCCAAGATTGATTGTTTTGGCGAGTGCATGTGATGGCGCATGTAGGCTTCTGATGTCGACTCTCATGATTCGGTCGCCGAGTTGAAGGGCCGATTCGTGGGCGATACTTGGGGATCGGGAATGGGGTCTGCATCTTTTGAGGCCAAGTGAGCCTGCCTGTCGCATCGACGGACATCACACAGCAGGCCCTGCCTGACAGCCAGGCAGCAAGCACTCAGCCTCGTTGACAATTCCTCATATGGGTGAGTCGACGGGATATGATTGTCGGATTATCGAGGGAGATGGGTGCGTCTCGTGCACTCGATGGCTCGGTCGGTCGTCCGTTTGCTCGTTCGTTCGTTCACGCATGGCTGTCTCGCGTTCGGCTGTTGTCACAAATGAGGCCTGATTCGTATGACGGGAGACGGAGACGGCTGTCGACCGCATTTGCTTCCCCTAGCTGTCATGTCTCTGGTGTCCCTTTTCGTCCGCTTCTGGTTTCGTGGTGTGATGCGTGCTGCATTCTGACGGTGGCGACGGGAGGGCGGACACTCCCAGTCATGCAGGACTCGAGGGATGTGCGATGCATCGTGGCTCCCGACGGAGTGGTTTGAGACGAGTGGATTTTAGATCAGGAGAAGGGATGTTGGATAATGTCTGGGTTGTCAGTTTGGTGTGGCGTGTGTGTGCACATAGTCGGCCTGGTTGGAAGGAGGAGGCATGAAATTTAGGGGGGTTGAGAAGGGTGCCATTGTTTCAGAGTTGTGATGGGTTCTGCAGGCCAATGAATGCAGGCAAGGTGAACGGCAGTACGGGGTAGGGGAGAGAGACTGGATGAGGGATGACGACTTTTGGCGGGAATGGCTGGGAGCGAAAGGAAGCACTGACGCTGAGCGCTACTACTTTTAGACTGGACCGTCATTTGATTTGAGCCAACGATGCGAGGTTGAATGAATGAGTGGCCAGATCCAGCAGGCTCGAGTGACTGGCACAGCTGGAGTGAGTTAGCTGGAGGCGGTTGGTTGGTTGGTTGGTTGGCTCGCAGGTTGGGTGACTGGTTGGCTGGCTCCTGCTGGGTTGCGTGTTGCTGGGCCACTGGCAAGGAAATCAATGGAAGAGGAGCCAGGAAGTGGCAGAAGCAGGCAATCGTCGAAGTACCGGTACATGGCTGGAAGGAGTGGGGCGGGACGCAAGTTCAACACATGTCCAGGGATAATGCCAATGCAATTCGTGCCCATCAGGAAGCGACCCACTTATACCGGCCTAGCGACGGCGCCTGATTGGGTGCAGCCTGTCGCCAGGGTGGCACTACTGACAGCCGAAAAACTGTGAAATCCGGGTGCCACAGCTGCAATTCCTGCTGACTTCCTGCCTGAGGTTGCCACTGCTGCTTCTATAAAGAGGGCAGCACCCCCCAACACCGCCCGATCGCTCATCCTTTTGGAGCGGAAGTCCCGACCGGCCCTACGTATCCCTACATTAACGTTTGGCCTTGAACCAACTTTTTTTCGCACTCCACACCAGAGCAACCACCTACACACACTGCTACCTGCCATCGTCGAGAGCCTCAACCTGGTCCCTCCGCCAAACCGACCTCGACTGTCAGCGCACAAGCAATTTGCGAGCCATCGCATCTGTGGTCACCGCCATCAACTCTCTCTTTTCTTACCCTATCCCTGGTCGCGCCTTGTGTGTGTGTGCGCACCACCCTATTCTCTTTTTTCTTCCTAATCCGTCCTTGGCCATAAAGGACCCCATCCTCCAGGTCGACCTTTGTTGCCCTGCCGACCTATTAAGGCTCGCCCTTCCTCCCCATCTGTCCTCTCTCTCCTCGAGATCCCCGAGTCAAGGCCAAAGGACCTGTTGCACAGTGCACAGTGCTCTCTGTAACCTGAAGAGAAAACGAGAAGACAGAAGAAAGAAAACAAGAGAATAGAAAATCCTCATTTCCGTACCTGAAATCCAGTTCAAGCCAAAAAGTCGCGCGCAAGCGATTCGAGTCGTTGGTATTACGTCACACACACCACTCACCTGCACCGTCGCGTCGCGTCGCATCGCATCGCAATCTTCGTCGACGTCAAGTCAAGTCATCTCCCGATAACACTCGACCGACGAAGCTATCAAGCGCCTTGCACCGCATCGCATCGCTACCCGCAGACGCAGTCCCGTGGACAATACCGACTTCGAAGAATCCGCCCGTCGCCGTGCACCTCGTGTCCGTCGTTGTCGTTGTCGTGAGCAGTCGCTGTAGGGGAGACATTGACTTGTTCTTCTCCCGCAATTGGTACGTCACTGTGTCTTCCCTGAGGACCGTCGTGAGGGAATCCTTTTCGCCCTGTGGGCGATGAATGGGACAGTCACTGCAAGGTGTCTGTTCTACGAGTCACCCTGCCAACACAGCCTGCCTGCCTCATCATTTCCGGCAGTTTTACTTGCCACTACCGTAGTAATAGGACGGGAGGCGATAGCTCCATTTGCCTCTCTGCCTATAAAACCCTGCCATGCTTTCGCGCCCGTCTTGACAAATGCATATACTTGCGCAACCACAATCTGGTCCACTCCTGTACTAACATGGCACCGCAACCAGATCTGCTCGATTCTCTTGTCTCAACGTCTACCGTGTTGACAGAGTCGAATATCGCAACCATGGAGGCTATTCAGACCCACCCTGGCAATGCCAATCAGGCCAAGAACTTCATGTCACCTGGCTCTCTGTCCTTCCCCACCGGTCACAACGAGTTGACGCCTCCTGGCGACGCTGGTCTCAAGGCCCCCGCGAACGGTGCTCCCGCTGGATCTCCACTTGCCAACGGCAATGGTGTTGCACCCGCGACTCCCGCTGCCACCCCTGGTGCGCAGCAGACTGGCAGCGGCTTGACCCCAACTCTTCAGTAAGCTATATCCTCGTGATCAGATTATTCATGATCTCAAAGATGCTTATGCTGCATTCCTAAAGGAACATCGTGGCTACTGTCAACCTGGACTGCCGTCTGGATCTGAAGACTATTGCTCTTCATGCTCGCAATGCTGAGTACAGTGAGTATATCCGGAGTCTCTATGCTCCACAGGATTACTCACAATGTAAATAGATCCCAAGCGATTCGCCGCTGTTATCATGCGTATTCGTGAGCCCAAGACGACCGCCCTGATCTTCGCCTCCGGCAAGATGGTCGTCACTGGTGCCAAGTCTGAGGATGACTCCAAGCTTGCCAGCCGCAAGTATGCCCGGATCATCCAGAAGCTCGGTAAGGCATCACTGCATGTTGCACGACAATTTGGAGATCAAGGCGCTAACCACTCACATCAGGCTTCAACGCCAAGTTCACGGATTTCAAGATCCAGAACATCGTCGGTTCCTGTGACATCAAGTTCCCCATCCGTCTGGAGGGTCTGGCTTCTCGCCACCACAACTTCAGCTCCTACGAGCCTGAGTTGTTCCCTGGTCTTATCTACCGTATGGTCAAGCCGAAGATCGTGCTCCTGATCTTCGTCAGCGGCAAGATCGTTCTTACCGGTGCCAAGGTCCGAGACGAGATCTACCACGCCTTTGAGCTGATCTACCCTGTCTTGCAAGATTTCCGCAAGGTCTAAACACCACCACACCTACAGTCCTACCAAACCGCCACCTCAACTGTAAGATTACGCGCATTTATGATTTCACGACGCATACCCCAAACAGACACCCGGCTGCTACGCTCCCGCGCCTCGAGCCGGCACGACATCCAGTCTGTTTGTTGTACCACAGTTTTTCCGTTTTGCTTTTTCTGCTACAGCATTGCATCGGCGTTACGACACGGAAGGTTACAGTCGGCACGGACTACACTACGAGGACTGCGAAGGAAAAAAACAAAAATTGGCCCACCTATTCCCCCACTTTTCACTACACTTCGAAGACGATAGATCGCACCCTCGATCGGGGTGCGCGCGCGCCGAGAAGAGAAATCAGCGCGCAAACGCGGAAGTAACATAATTATGATGCGGTCCTGGAATGGTCGCAGCGGAGTTGAGTTGCTGCTCTTACGAGCACAGTTTGGGGAAGTTGGAGAGAGAGCGTACACCAGTCGTCTCCCATCGGTATTCGGTAAAAGGTTACCCGATGACAAGCTCTCACATCTGCGTGTGTGGATGAAGGTAAAAGAAGATTAGTTTTTTGATCAGCGCTGTGGTACTTCTCTCAACAGGGAGGCCATGGATTGAGCGCGCTGTTTCTTGCTGGCTTTTGGAGCCCTTCAATGGGTCTGCCAAGTACATGAGTTTGGCACTTTACTGAACGTCTGTCCGCTCTGGGCTTTCGACAGCTTGTCCTTGTGGGACCTCAGACTTGGCTTACATGCCTCGTCGGCGGCTAGTACTCATTTCACTGAGTCTTTTACCTCCCCGCTTTCTGGTCTCCTGGACTTCTGGTTAGCCGATGATAGATTAGCTACTCATGGTCAATGCCATAACAGTTGCCCTCACTTCTTTTCCGTGCCGCACGTACCTGTGACATGTTCATCCGTTTCTCGTAGCTCTCGTAACTCACAACCGTGACGTCCTCTGACGAGTATCCTTCCTCTCCATCTCCTCCCTCAGAATCAGCCCAGGCACGCCTCCCCGGCTCCCATCCGCAGTGACGACCTTATCCCAGCTCTCCGCCCTCTCGCTCCCGTCCTTGCGGAACGACCACTTGCCCCGGAACGCCTCGGGGCAGTTCCCAAACATGGTGGCCGCGATGCGGTCCCCGATCACGGGGAGGAACTTGAACCCGTGGCCGCTGCCGCCCGTCGCCAGGAACAAAGAGCGGTAGTCGGGGTGGTAGTCGATGATGAAGTCGCCGTCGACGGTGTCGGTGTACCAGCAGAGTTTCGTCTCCCTGAAGGGCCTGGTCCGGAGCGAGGGGAGGGGCACCATCTCGCACATTGCCTCGCGCAGGGCGGCGATGTCGGAGGGCGGGATGGAGGTTGTCGGCGGGGAGGTGAGGTGCGTCGCTGGGGATGAAATGACCGACGAGGAGGCAGGGCCCGTAGGGGTTGGGTTCAGGTACCCGTACGAGTGCCGCGCGACCTTGAGGGTCTTGTTGGCCGGGGTGATGATGAAGTAGCCCGTGCTCAGGTTCAGCAGCGTCGGGACCCCCTCGAGGGCGGCCTGTTCCTCGTCGGTGAGGTCCACGTACGCGACGACCTGGCCCGTGGCCACGGCGCGCCTGCTCAGGTCGATGAGCCCCGGGGTCCAGGCGCCCGTCGCGAGGACCGTCAGGTCCGCCTGCAGCTCGGCGCCGTCGGCCAGCTTGACGCCGCGGACCTGCGGCGTGCGCTTGTTGTACGTGCTGCACACGAGGGAGGTGGCGGTCCCGTTGATGAACCTCACGCGCCCCGTGGCGCGGACCTGGGCGTGCAGCCAGTCCATGCACCGCTCGGCGTCGGCCCACCCGGAGCGGCGGTTGATGTACCCCCACGCGCCGTTGCCGCCGCCGGTCCCGTACGCGGCGCGGATGGCGGCCGGGCTGGGCAGCTCCTGGATCTTGGCCTGGAGGGCCGGCTCGCCCGCGGCGAGGGCGGTGACGTTCTCCCACGAGGAGCGGGCGTAGTCCACGCCGCCCGAGGTCTTGCGGGTGGCGTCGTCGGTGGTGATGATAAGGCCGCACTCGTTGTAGCGGCCCTCTGCGCCGCACCCGTCAGGCTGCCGCCATATCTCCTGGGCCTCGGCGGCGAGGGCGGCGTAGGCCGGGTCGGCGTAGTCTGCGCGGATGATGCGCGAGGTGTCGATGGAGGAGGCGTCGCGGCTGGGGAAGACGCCCGGCTGCGGGGAGCGGTCGAGGACCGTGATGGTGGTCGACTCTGGTAGGGACTGGTTGCGGGCCAGGGAGAGGGCGGTGCTCAGCCCGAAGACGCCTGCGCCCACGATGAGGATGCTGGAGGGCAGGGGGCCATTCTCGTCCAGGGGCGAGGGTGGCTTTGCGTTGGTGCTGAAGGGGGACGGAGAAGGCCTGCAGGAGGGATATGTTAGGAGGGCATGGAAATGAAAACAGGAGAAGAGTGGAAGTGAAGAGGAGAAAGTCAAAGCTGGGGAAGAGAAACGGAGGAGATGTGGAAGAGGATGGACGAAGGGGGAGGAGTAAGAAAGAAGCTCGGGGCTGACATTATTTCGGCTGTAAGGGGGTAGACCAATTGGCTCGGGGTCGGCCAACTCCAGTGGGGGGGGGGGGAGATGCAACTCAATGTCAGCCAGAGCCCAGTGCCAGCCCAGACCAAGGCGTGTGCCGTGCTGGCAGAACTGAATGAGGCTTGGAGTCGTGTTGCTCGCCTGCTGGCTCGTGCTATTCACGTCCGTTGTGCCTGCTTCAGTGGCGTGAGTGACACACGGCGGTCAGGATTCTGGCTCGGCCTGGTTGATCACCGGGCGACCTGTTTCACCAGAGGTCCCAAATTGTCCTGTCTCAGCGCAGGAATGCGTCTAGTATGAGAGGCGGCTCTGGCCGTGAGAAGTCCGTGAAACAGATGAGAGTATGTGATCTCCTGTAATTTTGTCCCAATGCCTCAAGACCGCGGAAGAAAAGAGAGGGTTGGTGTAGTGTGTGTGTCTGCACACTTTATGGTAGCGTGCAAATTCCATTGCCGGAGTCGGAGCCGGGGAGGAAATGCCATGCGTGCTTTGGTTCGACTCAGACTCGTCCTCTCACTCACTCAGGCTCGCTCGGCCTTCCCTGCCAGGCCTGCTCAATCGCGCAGCTTGCGTTGCCCCACGATAAGGCCACTGCCCCCGCCCACGCCCACCCGGCCAGTCATGGTCTGATGATTTGAGCCGGCGGCAGATGGAGTCGGTCGATTGGGAGTATAAGCCATCAAGTCCACTGCCACAGTGACGATTCTCGAGCTGACATGGCGATGTCACTCAATGGAGCAGGATCGAGGGTCGCTGCCGACACCCGAGTCATGAATCCATGGCGGCATTATACCGTTTCTGGGGCTGATATTGACCAAGCCCTCTCTGAGGCGTCACGAAAAGGACCAGCCGTGGTCAGCAAGTCGTCAAAGATGGCTCTCATCGCCACAGGTGCTGACTGAGAAAGAGAGAATGGTCGGACTTGACCGACCAAATTCTTCCAGATCAGAAAGGGCAAATTGTCAGTCACTAGACGGGGCTGACAGTCGGGACACAGCCCAAGGGTGATAAAGGTGCACGGGTGGTTGGAGGGAATGGTATCGAAAGACCCTGAAGCTCCCTTTTCATGGCCTTTGTTGGCACATTGCTTGCTTCCGTGGCCTGGACTCTTCGAGAAACGGTAGATGCGCAATCAAGACTCGGGCTATTGAAAGGGCGATCGATGTTGCTGCCGCACTAGTGGTTGGCCAGCTTGAGCCGCCGAGTGCCATTGATGTAAGCCTCCCTTGGAGCTCCACCTCTCGGCTAAGAATCGAGGATAGCAGGCTTCGACTTCGCGGAGTGCCAACATGTAACCAAACGAGGATACACCTATTCGTGACCGCAAAAGCACAAACTGAATTTGGCCAGAAGGCTTGACCAGTCGCGATGTTGTCGGGTGCATGCAGTGGTGTTCGGCCATGAAATCAAGGACACCTGGGAAAAGTGTCCAGATGTAGGTAGTCTAGTGTAGACGACAGCTTGAAGCTTACCTAGAGACAGGTCACTCGGATGGGACATGCTCCTGCCAGCCTGCCCAAGTCCCCAAGTGCCCAACCTGGTGGTTGGTTAGTAAGCTGAATTTCCAGGGACCATCGGCCGAGCAGGGATCAGCTCCGCCCTCGACGTCCCACCTTAACTTGCAGTGCACTGCCTGGCCTCGCCTAAACATCCGCGGCGCCTCTTTCCGCTCTCGATTTACGAGATGAGCAGCTTCCCGACAGGCCACTGCGGCTGATTGACTAACTGTCTTTCATACACAGCTGTCATCACAATAGGTTTCGTACCTGAGTGACAGCCATGATAGTGACCACCAGCCATGTCCGCCCCTAACAAGATCGCCGAGTTCCCCGACGTCGAGGCAAAGCTCCAGAAGCCCACCAAACAGTCCGCCTTCGAGCGCCAGAAGGCCGAGGCCGAGGCCAAGCGATTACGAGAAGCCGCCGAGACCGCCGCTGTCTACGAGGACTTTGTCAAAAGCTTCGACGCCGACGACGACGATGACGACCGCAACCAGAATGACCGGGGCCCAGGCGGCTTTGGACGCCCGCCGCAGCCAAGGGGTGGCGGCTTTGGAGGAGCAGGAGGCGGGAGAAGGCACTTTGGCGCACCCGCTGGGTCTGTCCAGATGAAGGTCAGCGGGCCAGGCTCGCTTGGCCCTGCGCCGCCGCCTATGAGCTTTGGGAAGAAGAGGACCTACGACGGTTTCCAGTCCAACAACGACAAGAGGAGGGACCACTCGGCCACCGGCTCGGGACGGTTCGGCTCCGGTTTCGATGACAGCGAGCTTGGCTCGAAACCTATAGCAAAGGCCTTCGACGCGAGCGACGACGAGGAAGAGCATACGGGCCTGGGACGATCCGAAGAAAAGGCCGTGGCACGCCCGACACTACGGCTTACGAACCTGCCTCCCGTAACATCTCCCGCAGCGATCAGGGCCTTGATCCCGACAAATCTTGTGGTGGAGGGTGTTAAGATACTCCCCCACAACACACCGGGCGTGGCGGGCACGGATCGCAAGTCAATAGCTGCAATTGTGACCTTGTCGCAAGAGACCGCAGCATCCGAGATCGATGCTGCTGTCAGCGCCCTGCAGAACCGCTATCTTGGCTTTGGCTACTACCTGTCCCTGCATCGTCATCTGTCCTCGGCTGCTATCGCCGCCGGCTCCATGGCAAATGTGACAGCCTCGACCACAACGTCGCATCCGTTCGGCGCAAAGCCGGTGGCCCAGCCTGGGCCACCAAGCGGGCAAGATACACGGGGGCGCTTTGCCCCTCCAACTTCATACAATTCGATGGGACCTGTCAACCGCAGTGTCTTATTGCATGTTCCCATACAGCCACCAACGGACATCAAACAACTACGCACGATTCATAAGGTGGTGGAATCAGTGCTTGAGCACGGGCCGGAATTTGAGGCACTACTCATGTCCCGACCTGATGTACAGAGAGACGAGAAATGGGCGTGGCTCTGGGACGCCAGGTCACAGGGCGGAATATGGTATCGTTGGCGCTTGTGGGAGATACTCACAGGAGGCGGGCAATCAAGAAAAGAAAGGGGCAGATATTTGCCTCTGTTTGATGGAGGCTCTGCTTGGAAAGTGCCGGAAAAGCAACTCGCATACGAATACACCACGGGTGTCGAGGGATTTGTATCCGAGTCCGAGTACGATTCTGAATTTGACGACGAAGACGACGATGAGCCCAAGATCACCACCGAAGGGACCAAGGAGCCGGACGAGGTGTTCCTCAACCCGATCGAAAAGGCCAAGCTGGTCCATCTGCTGTCACGGCTGCCAACGACACTAAGCAAGATACGCAAAGGCGACATCGCGAGGGTGACCGCGTTCGCGATAATGCATGCGAACCGCGGCGCCGACGAGATCGTCGACCTGATCGTGACGAACCTCGAAAACCCGCTATCATTCAGCTCCGCCAACCCGGACCACAAGGACGCCGGCATGGACCAGCAAGGCGAATACTCGCGGGACACATCCCCGACCCCTAAAGACCCCGACCCAGCATCCCGTGACACCTCGGGCGCCAAGCTCGTCGCCCTCTACATAATCAGCGACATCCTCTCGTCCTCGTCAACAAGCGGCGTCCGCCACGCCTGGCGGTACCGGCAGCTCCTGGAGGCGGCCCTGAAGACGCGGCGGTCCTTCGAGGGCCTGGGCCAGCTGCCCGAGCGGCTCAGTTGGGGCCGGCTGCGCGCCGAGAAGTGGCGGCGCAGCATCGGGCTCGTGCTCAGCCTGTGGGAGGGGTGGTGCGTGTTCCCCAACGACTCGCAGGAGCTGTTTGTGCGGAGCTTCGAGAACCCGCCCAGCTTGAGGAAAGAGGGCGAGGAGGCCGAGGCGCTCAAGGAGCAGGCGAAGAGGGCTGCGGCTGGCGGGGGCCGCTGGAAGACTGTGGATGCTACGGCGGCTGCGGCTGCGGCTGCGGCGGATACGTCCGCGGCTGAGGAAGAGGCTGGCTCGGACGGGAGTTACGATGAGTACACGGACGATGAGGAGGCTGATAATGAGTTGCTTGCGCGGTATCACATTGATGGGGAGCCGCTGCTTGACGTTGATATCGACGGGCTTGCCCTTGACGGCGGGGAGGACGTGCAGATGGGTGAAGACGGTGGCGGAGCTACAAACCCTGCCGTGAAGAAAGAGCAGGAGACTACTGATTCCGCCGCCCGTGGTCCCTCCAAGGCGGCGCCCTCTTCGTCGTCGGGTCCAGGGGGCAAGCGGAAGCGAGTTACGGCTGCGGACATGTTTGCAGATTCCGATTCTGACGGAAGGTAGGCTTGGATGAGTGGTAGATGCCCAACCATAATGAATCATAATGCCTTCTCAGCATTATCTTGTTACTCGTTACAGCTTTCGAAGCACTGTCTTGCTGGGTGGCTCCATCTTCTCCGCCAGACACATATCCCGTCGATGCCCACCACTCACTCACTCACTCACCTACTCCCCCTTCTCCTTCTTCCCCCAACCCAACCACTCCCGCGCCGTATACACATAAAGCACCCCCTGCACAATAAGACAAGCCCCCAGCGTCCCCACGACAGCCCCCGTCTCCTCGGGGTGCACCCACCCCACGTGGCCCCCAACCAAAGCACTGGACCCGAACAGGATGAAGTCGAAGAGGGCGTGATACACCACGGACGGCGCCACGGCCTTCAACACGGCGCGCCAACCACCACCACCAGCCGACTCCTCGCCACCACCGGCAGCAGAAGCAGTTTCTGCATCAGCGCCCCGCGACGCAGACAGCACCGCGGTGGCAAAGTGGCCCGGCAGCGCCACAAACACACGCTCCAGGAGGGTGACGGTCAGCGACGGACCCGTGGGGACGGACGAGGCGGCGTAGACGTAGCCCGCGAGCTCGACGAGGGCGAAGCCCAGGGATGCCGCGGACGCAGCCTTCACCGCGGCCGCCTTGTCGATTCCCACCCGCTTGCTCTTCTCGTCTCCTCCCCCCCGCCGCCGGGCCAGCCACGCCACAGGCAGGTACTTCAACACCTCCTCCGGCAGGGCGACGCCAAGACTGACAAACAGCGGGAGGAAGACGGCTGCATATCGCACATCGCGGGCCATCAGCGCGCGGATGGTCAGTTGGTCTGGTGTGAGTGGTGAGATATCTGCGCGGAGGAATTCGGCCATGTAGGAGGATGCGCTTGTGCGGCTGAAGAGGGTGAGGAGGAGGGTGTAGCCTATGGCTGATTGGACTGCGGACATGGCTGCTAGGCCGAGCGTGCCTGTGAGGAGGGAGATTGCTGCGAGGGTTTTTGGGGATGGTCCATTTTGTGCTGCTGGCTTTGGCTGCGCTGAGGAAGACGAAGTTGATGGGCCGGGATTTGCACTGGGCTTGTCGCTGTCTGATGGGAGGAGGGTGAGGGTGAGGGAGGTGGGCGTGAGGAGGTTGGCGAGGGGGGAGCGGAGGCCTAGGGTCGATGTGAGCATCTTGGTGGTGTTGATATCATATCATGGTATTCCTGTCAAAGGCGTGGTGGCTAAGTATATGGTCATTTTGGAGCTGAAGTCTCCTTTCTGTTTATATCAAGTCGTTGGAATGAGTGATATTGTATACATTAGACATGATTCGGTACACTAGTCTATACGTACGTCAGTCGGGGCAATTTGGAGCCGGGCTGATTGCTTGGGTCGCTGTGCCGCAGTGATGTGGTTGTGGCGTTGCTCAGGATTCCTCCTATATATTGATGTGGTCTACCGTGTGATGCTGAGGACGTTATATTGCAAAGCTCTCCAGAAATTGCCTAGGTATGTAGCAGCACTGTTCTCGAGTGGGATACCATGAGCTGGTGGCCACGAGTTGAGCTAGGCCCCACCATTTTACGAGAGCCCACCCGGTTATTTCATAATACGCAGGATAGGTCGTGAGGAGTTCAAGACGGCAGGCCGGTTCTCACGGATGCGTTGGATGCAGCTTACGGGGGTGGCTTGCAGGTGGCCAAACGTTGGAGAGTCTTGGAGTAGTAGCCCAACAAGGTGCATAGGAGCTTACCGTTACCATAGATAGAATAGAGGAGTCACGGATGGGGTCTAGAAGGAACGTTGGGGCCGCAGGAAGGGGAGCAAGCGAGCAAGGTTTACCGTGTGCCGGGTCCTCGGGCCCGAATAGTGTACATGTGCAAGTCGCCTCCCATCAACTGCCAGATTGATCGATCAAATTGATTGATTGTCTGTGCAGGCGCAGGGAGGGAGCACGTGGATGGGGTATGAGAATCTATATGCATGTGAAAGGTAAACTGCATCGTACCAGCAGCCTCGAAATGCAGCACAGTTAAGCCAATGAGTGGGATTGTGAGGTGGGAGGTGGGGGAGGATCGCCCCCGCTTGTCGCCTCGAAAACCGAAGAGAGTAACGGGGGGCCTGATGGGGTGGGGCAAAAGTACGAGCTACATTCGTCAACGTTTACTTGCTCTTGCTGCTACGAGGCCACACTAATAGCGTGGGACAGTGCCGTGGGTGACCCCACCCTCCCGTTTTTTAAGGGTCCGCGACCCCTCTGATCGCTCCTTCCCTGCTGGCCCTGACCCGAGCAGTGGTTGATTTCAAACCTGCTGCTGCTGCTGCTGCTGCTTGCTGTGGCTGTCGCTGGTGCTGCTATTGCTGGCTAGAGCCTGGAGACCGTCGGCCTTGGCCCCGTACATAGGACAAGGTGCCCAAGCTAACCACCGTCGCATTCCGCCTCCCGCCCCATCTCAACCCGTTACAAACTCAACTCACCGCATCGGTCAACCACGACACCCTCATCGGCACTTGATCCAGCCAGCGACTGCACCGTGGTCTGGACGACTGCTGACTGCCTGACAATCACTCTCATTTCAAGAGTCATCTCGCATCGTCATTCTAACCCACCCCCAGCCGCATCGCGTCGCATCGCATCGCCACGCCAGGAGAAACAAACTCCAAATCCGAAACTCGAAACACTTCAGATCTTAGCGGTAGGCCGACACGGACCGATCTCGCCTCGCACCGCAAATCCCATTCTACCGCAGCACCCTCGGTCCCGTCGCCGACCGACTTGGTCCTCCCTCCTTCTCCATCTGCAGCCCAGGACCACGCAACCACGCAGGCCCCGCTGCCCAGCCTGATAATCATCGTAATAAACCTTCGAGAAGGTCTCTGTTGGGTTCCTCCATCTCCGGCATCCTCGCGTCGCATCCGGTCCAATCCCACTTCTTGCTTCTTCCCCTGCTTGCCCTCCCTCCTCCTCCTCCTCCTCCTCCTCTCACCTGGACCGAGCTCAGCGAGGCTCGGACCGCCGACGAGATGGCCATCTGGGTCGGTAAACAAAAGATGTCATGGTGAGCCTCATCTCTCTCTCTGTCCCGTGTCTCTGCTCCCCGCTCCTCATCCTTCCCTGTGCCACGTTCTGTACAACGTTGGACCATGAGCCCGGCCAGTATTTGTCGGTTTCCTCCCGTCCCCCGTCCAGAGATTCCCGGAGTCGGACCATTTGGATGTGACCTCCGAGACTCTTGACCGCCGTTGTTGGTGACACTGTGCGTCACTTCGTCACCTCTTGTGTCTTGCTCACTTTCTTCTCACCCCCGTCCCTCTCCATACCGCACCGGCTAGCTGCAGCAAGCAATTGCTTCTGTCGACGACTCTGAGAATCTTTTTCTTCACCATTTGAACATGTCATCTCTATCTTCCCGTCATGTTCCACTGAAAACACACACTACGCGTGCGCTGCCCTCCAACTGACCTGAATGACAGTCGATCTTGCATCAAAGGTCATCGCTCTTCGACATGCAATCATCTCGGCGGGCCCCTATGGGCAGTGCGCCCAGCCGGCAGGCCAAACAAGGCTTGTGTCCATGGGCCGGGCGACCTCTGCCTATGCGCTCACTACTTCCCTCTCACATGGCTAAAGGCTGCTATTCCACGCAACAAGAAGTGCTCGTGCCAGGGATCAGGAGGCAGCGGCAAGAAATGCATGTGTGGCCACAGCAATGGTGCCGCCCCAGCGACTCCGGACGAGGAGACTCAGCCTATCTTCTTCCAGGACCTCGTGGCCCGAGGCCTGCAGGTGACGACTGAGCCTGTTGATATAGAGCCACAACCTCCCCAGTCTTGTTGCTCCGGTCCAAAATCAGCGCCGGCGCCCACACCGGCGGCGTCTTCATGCTGCTCACAACCTGCCTCGACTACGCCGGCTGCCCCTGTCGCGACACCAGCACCATCGTCCTGCTGTTCACAGCCAGTCAAATCTGAAGCGCCGACTCCGATACCGTTCACGAATGGAAATAGGCACAACGGCAACGGACACGGGCACATGAAGACCGAGTCTATGTCTTCAGCCACTTTTGCGACCCCCGCTCCAGTCCCGGCCCCAGCACCGCAGTTCCAGTCTGCTCCAGACTTCAAAGTGTTGGCGATGACCGCGGCTCAGGCAGCGAATGCGAACAATGGCGATCACGTGTGTCATTGTGGGCCTACCTGCAACTGTGTTCTCTGCATTGATCACCCATACAACACTGCTACGATGAATCACATCGCCTCGGAATTCGGGCACATGATGACTACTAACGACTCGACCGTATCACCGACCATCGGCTCGAATGGTGGCGCTCTAACTGCCTTCAACCAACCATGGCCGTCGAGCAACGGTGCCATGGCCAACAGCATGATGGCGCCCGCGCAGCCCTTCACGGAGGCGATGATGCCACATCAATCACCACATCAGTCGCCACCGCAACAAGCCACCGATATCTTCCTAAACCCAGCCGACTTCCAGATGTTCAACTTTGCTTTCCCGCTCGACAACATCAACCAGTACGACCCGCAGCCCGACTTCAGCTTCGGGGCGATGCCACCCGAGATGGACATGGATATGGGGGACATGGACATGAGTGGGCTGTGCGGCGGGGTGCCCGAAGGCTGTCCTTGTGGCGATGACTGCGCCTGTATCGGATGTCAAGTCCATGGCAATCCCAGTAGTATACCAGCAACGAATTGGACCTAGGTAGGCTCTGGACGTCGCAGCGAGTTCGTGAAGAGTAGCGATGCCGCTCGGCGCGCAGAGCATTCGGGCAGCTGTCTCGAGTCACTGAGAAGGTTGGGACTGGGGGCATGCGTTGAGCTGTCGAGACTTCCTAACAAAAGATTGTACATATTCTTGATACCCTGGGTAAATACGGCACGGATGAGGGTCGGCAGCCATCTACGGAAGCATGCAGCATGGAGTTCTTTTGAGCGGATAATTGTATAGTTGCAGTGCGTTCCATTTTGTTCCGGGGTTTTCTCATGCAGATGGGTTGGAAAGGACTATTCTAGGCATCATGTATCACGCATGGAATGGTAGCATGTTGGAATTTTGTGTAGATATATATCATCATGCAAGCAATGAAAATGGTCTCAGGCATAACCACCCACACCATAGCTTTGGAGCTCCGATAAGATAAGATCCATTAACTGATCAGCTAAAGGCCCCTGGGGTGAATCACACTAGCGCCCAGGCCGCCTGAAGATCGACGCTTTGAACCCCTGCCAGAACGGTAGTCTGCCAAGCCGTCAGTGGGGTCTGTCCTTTGCGACCATGATCTCCAACATGGGCGGCAGGCCAAGAGCTCTTGTCAGTCAGTCATTAAGCAAATGTTTCCTCCCAAATTTCACTTAACGACCTTTGCTTCTCGCCCCTCGAACACCCACCTCGAAACATTGGTCAAACACCCATCGTTTCCCAGGAGACCTGTCGAATACGAGCTTGCAGAACGCTGTCCAGTCCTGGCTCCCACCCAAGCCGAATCTGCGAACAGCATCTGAAAACGGGGCCAGAGTCGCCACTCAAGCCAGCTGTTGGGCGAGGCCGGCGCTGGCCACTCAGGCCCGAACCATGCCGCGCGACTACAGGGACGAGCCGGGTGAAAGCTCGAGAGCTCCATACGGCGGCGGCGAACGAGAGGGTAGCTTCGGCCAAGACAGCCACGATGCGCGGAGGAGGACCCGGTCGAGATCGCGATCGCCGCGGAGACGGCCCGCCGCCGAGGACTTCTACCGGGTGAGGTCGCCCGAACGGCACGACGGCGACAGCCATGACCGGCACAGGAAACACCGATACCACTCGCGAGATGCGAACAGCAGGTCCCCCGGCCCAGACGACGAGCGAAAACGGCACCGGCACCACCATCGTCGCCACAGGCACCACCACCGAGACAAACCAAAACCAGCCGCCGCCGCAGCCGCCGCCGAACTCCCCTGCGGCGCGCGCCCGCTGTCCTACAAGAACGACTTCGACGCCTTCGTCCCTTTGTTCGCGTACTACCTCGACGTGCAGAAGAACCTAGATTACTACGGGCTCGACGCGCAGCAGGCGAAGGGGAGGTGGAAGAGCTTCGTGAACAAGTGGAACAGGGGGGAGCTCGCGGAGGGCTGGTACGACCCGGAGATGTTTGAGCGGATCTCGCGGGAGGCTCCCGCACCTGCTTCTGCTCCTGCTCCTGCTGCGCGGGACCACGGCGATGATGCGAGGGGGAGGGGCTATGGCGCCGGTGACGAGCAGGGAGGAGACCGGACAGGGGAAACGGAGCGGGGGCGCTCGTCGTCAGCGTCTGACGGCGCCCGGGGCTGCGATGAGGGCGGCGGGCGACGGCGGCCGCAGAACACCACCGGCGACGACGAGTCCGACTCGGACTACGGCCCGCCCCCGCCCCCAGGACAATCTTCCTCCTCCACGACAGGCGCGCGCAAGGGGCCCGGCATCCCCACGATGTCCGACCTGGCCCTCCAGCGCGAATCCGCCGCCGAGGAGCGCGAGTCGCAGCTGCACGGCCTGCGGCTCGCCCGCAGGGCCGACCGGGCCCTGCAGAAGGAACGGCTCGAGGAGCTCGCGCCGCGCGCGGAGCCGGGGACGCGCGAGCGGCGGCTGGAGAAAAAAGCCGCCGTCAACGAGAAGATGAAGGGGTTCCGCGAGGGCGGGGACGGTGGTCCGGTGGAGGAGGTGGGGGACGGGGACCTGATGGGCGGCGGGGACTCGGTCGCGGACCTGAAGCGGGCCAAGGCGGCCATGCAGCGCAAGAAGACGGAGCGGGAGCTGCGGCGGGAGGCGGAGGCGCGGGCGAGGGAGGAGGAGAGGCTCGAGCGGCTGCGGGAGTGGAGGGAGCGGGAGGAGGAGAAGCTCCGGGGGCTGAAGGAGCTTGCGAGGGCGAGGTTTGGGTAGGCGATGGGTGGGCTGGGGGATGCTGGTGGAGGATGGAGGATATCTAGATATTTACTGGGCTTTGCATTGCATCTTGTCATGTGGGATACCTAGGTAGTCTCATTTCTAAGCGCCGGTGTTGGTATACCATAGAATAGCATTTGGCATTTGAATATGTTGCAGGATATACTGAGTGTTGTATTGACTGTGACAACTTCTGTTCTTGGAAGAGTTGGGTGTAGATGCTGCCATGGTGAGGACTTCATGTTCTGTTAAGGGTGGTTCATTGGGTGAGGCTGTTAGCGGTCACATGACGGGCGAGTTGACGGCGAGTCGCTCTATTTTGGCAATTTTTGACATGAGCCGTCTCAACTTCACATTGCTGCATATTCGCTAGCTCTGGCATATTTGATTGTCATTTAGACCAGAACTTGGAATTTTCACTTAGAACTATCCCATTAGAGCTTTACAGTCTTGTGTATATATATATATATATATCTCTTGGCAAAGACCCTCACTCGCCGCCAGGTCAAGATTTTCACACTCAAGAACCACGCACGCACTCACTCACAAAACCCACCACAACAACAACACATCACACACACTAGCCCAGTATGCCCCCCTCAGAAAGCGGCGACTCCTCCTCCGACCCAGAAGACAATGGCGGCCTCTTCGCCGAGCCGGAGGGCTACTACCCGCCCTCCCCCAAACCCACAAAGCAGACCTTCACCACGGCCGACGGCGACGTCGTCGACCTGCACCTCGTCGGCTACTCCCCGACCGAGGCGCACCACCTGTGGAACGGGTCGCGCGTCGCGGCGCAGTACTTCGAGGCCGACCCGGCGGGGACCGTCGCCGGCCGCAACGTGCTGGAGCTCGGCGCCGGCGCGGGCCTGCCCTCGCTCGTGGCCGCGGCGCTGGGCGCGAGCCGCGTCGTCATGACCGATTTTCCTGATGCGGACATTCTCGCGACGATGGACAAGAACATCGCCGAGTGCCGGATCATCCCGCCGCCCGCAGGGGGGGAGGAGACCAAGACCAAGACAAAGGCGGACATAATCACCGCCAAGGGCTTCGTCTGGGGCTTCGACCCGGCCCCCCTGCTCGCAGAACTCCCCGCCTCCCACCCAAAATTCGACGTCCTGATCCTTGCGGACCTGCTGTTCCGGCACTCGGAGCACGGGAAGCTGCTCGACACCATCCGGGACACGATGGCGCATGACGAAAACTCCAAGGCGTATGTGTTCTTCACCAGCTACAGGCCCTGGCTCGCGCACAAGGACATGGCCTTCTTTGATCTCGCGCGGGAGCGGGGTTTCGCCGTGGATAAGATCCTCGAGCGCAAGATGGACCGCCCGCTGTTTGAGGATGATCCTGGCGACGAGGAGGTGCGCAAGACGTGCACGGGGTGGGTTGTGCGGTGGCCGCGCGAGGGCGAGGATATGGTGGTTGGTGCTGCGGCTGGGGATGAGGCTGGGGTCAAGGCTTGACGGGGTTGAGGCTTTTTTTTCTTTTTTCTGGCCCGCTCTTGATCGTCAGGGACATACAGACAGGACGCCGGGCTGGCGATGTCCAGCTTGGCGTGTGCCAGCTCGATGGCCTCAGTGCCGCTCTTGAGGGACCTCGGACAGGCAACGTGCCCTCTCCGTGTCATCGCACGCCTTCAGCTTCGCAGGTGGTCTTCTGAGCGATTACCACAGTTGGGGGTAAACTGCACCGGGGGTGAGAATCCTCGGGCCAAATCCAATCCGACGGAGGGGTGGCTGGCTTCACTGCCATGGCCTAATAACCCAGACGAGCCAGCCGGGGGGGATTGGTCCTGCTATACGCAGAGCCTACGACCAGTCTGGTGGATGGGCAATTCCGCTCTAAGAAATGGGTGTCTCGAGACAATCCTTGACCTGCGCCCCTCTTGAAAGTTCAATAATGGGCTGCGTGGGAACGACGGTGGGCAGGCCCAGGCGTTCGTCTGTGCACGCGCTCTGAAGCAGTGATCTAGAGATAGCGAAGACGGTCAACAGGTGTGCGTCTCAACATACCACAGGGCAGACGCATCGCGTCGATGGAGTTTTCCCGGTGTCAGACCTTTCACGCCACGAAATGAGCACGAGGCGCGTGGAATGGGAAGAATCACGACTGGGAGCAAATTGGTCACGAGAGAATCGCAGAGGTCTCGGATTCATCCACAACTCCCCTGGCATATTGCGCCTGAATAGCCAGACATGTGCCTTCGTCTCCTACTTTAGACTGTCCAGCCGAGCGAGATCCGCATCTAGTCGGCAAGCTATATACCACATCTACATCATTATACATTAAAACCCTGCTCGCCAACGTCTATACGCCATAGGATGTGGACCCATTGCGCGCAGGACCTTTCGCAACCTCTGCTAGGACGGACCTCCCGGGGGGGGGGTTGTCCCATAGGATACTTCCTATAGCAATCGTGCTAACCGCCCACGACGTTAGCATCTCGTGTGTCTTCGTGAAAAATCGTCTTGTGTCGTGGCCTCGCCTCGTGCTGCCCATCCTCGCAGCCCATCACCCGTTGACGAGTCCTCCTACATGTATCCACTGTCACGACGCGGCCCAAGGGAATAGCAGGGGTCCAACCCCTTGATCGCACCATATCGCCTCGGCACCGCGCTGGTAATTTTGTACAGGCCTACCCATTACATGGGCATGGTTGCGATGATTTCACAAAAGTTCGTCGAAGCTGATGCCCGACCACCCGTGCTTCATTCAAGGTGCCGGCCCGCCGGGCGCCGGCCCGCCAGGCAGCCCCAGCCCAGCGTCGTACTTGACCGTCTCGTGGTACAAGCTCCCAGGCCGGCTGGAGTACTCTGGCGGGTGGTGCTGGTCGCCCGGGCGAAACCCGTCCGTCACGATAAACGCATTCGCATTGAACGACGAGCTCGTCGAGGTGGACCACCTCCTGGGCGCTGGCTGCGAGGAACCCGGCAGCGGTGGAGGTGGGAGCGAACCACCCGACATGATGGATTCAGTGTCCGGGAGGGAGATCCCCGAGCGGATGGAGTCGGCGTCGCTGGCGAGGGTGGTCACGTCCCACGAGGAGGAGGACGAGGAGTGGGAGCGCGACCTGGAGCCTGTGCTGTTGCTGCTGCTGTTTGTGGGTGTGTCGTCGTGGAGGGACACTTGTGTCCACTGTGACTGCCCGTGGGAGGCTCTGCTGTGGTAAGAGGGGGCGGCGGATCGTATGGACCCCGGTGATGGGGGTCTTGATGGACCGTAGGGACTCCTCCCCGAGTATGAAGAGTGCCGACTGGCTGCGCTGCGGATAGAGGCAGGTCTACTCGAGGCTGATTGGGATTCGATGTGTGCTGCACCGTGGGCGAGCTTTTCACTGTCTGATGCGCAGGATGCTCCGTGCTTCTGGAGGTATAGTACTGAGAGCAAGATGGAGAAGGTATATGAGAAGCTGTTGGAAGGTCAGCTATCAGCAGCTACAACGGTCTTTGAAGACTGCTCCATGGGTCCTCCTTACATTGCAACTGTGGAGAGACCATACACAGTCCTCGGGAAAGTGCACAGCCCATCGAGCTCGCCAGCGAGCTCCTGGGCTACAGACCCAAAGCGGATGGTGGTGAAGCCATCAGAGGGCTGACGGACAAGGTCATTGCCATCGTCTGAGAGCATTGTCAGTTCCCGATGAGCTTGAGTATCGACATGGTGGTTGCAGGGCTGCCAAAGGCTCCTGGGCAGAAAGACGTACAGTTGTCTCTGGTAAGACCATGGCAGTCGGCCGGGAGGCCGGAGTAGGCCAGGATTGTGATCTTGGCCAGGTTGATGCCCATTATGGTCAGGTCAGAAGGGACAGACATGACGGCAAAGAGGCGCCATGTTCGAAGTCCGAGGGTCTTGAAGACATGGACACAGCATAACACAACTGTAGAGTACGCGAGTGATACAAGGCCCTGTATTGTTGGCCAGCTTGTATTAGTACGTGGGTCACTGGGATGACCAGTAGATATGACATAACAAGAGGCACGAAGCATACCAAGACTTGGACCCCTCGCATGCGGTCATTCTCGCCGAGCCGGTTCTTCTGGATGTGGTCATAGAGAAGACTGAAGGAGGCATAGACAAAGAAGGACGAGGACCACTGCCAGATTCGGATGGCAGTCAGGCAGAACCCCACGGCATTAAACCTCCTGGGAGGCGGCACTGGCTTTTCGTCCATTGTGCACTATTTGATGATGGCCACGACGCGATGGCGTATACCTTTGGGAGGTGGTTCGTGGACGGTGGGTCCAGGACGCGCAGGCAGAGACCACGGTGGGAGTTGGGCCAGTCCCGGGGCGGAAGGAGAGGGCTGTTGTCGCCAGATTTCGGGGCCGGAAGCAACGGAGATGTGGTGGTCTTCCAGCGGCCCTGAATGACGGAGGGAGGGAGGTCGGATTGGCCCGTCTGCCGGTCAGCAGAGGCGAATTCCACGGCCAGAGAGCATCGACGACACTACGATATTCAACAACAACAACAATGATGTGAACCCCAGATGACTGACTCCCAGACTTGCCTGAATGATTGGAGATCAGGTGTCCAACGAGAAGGTGTCTTCGAGTTATCTCGAGAGTCAAAAGAGACCAATCTGGCCTGATGGACGAACGAGTTGACCAGAAAACAAGTTCCTGTCCGGTGCTGCTCAGCCTCAGTCAGTAGTGCTGTTGAGGTCCTCCTTCCCCTCCAAGCACTTGCACGTTCTTGCACGCACTTGCGTGTCAGAAACGCTGCTGCCTGTGCCGTTCAAGCCATGAGTTGGGACGGGGCCAATCACAACGGACCTCAACCGTCTAAGCCACCGTCGAGGGAGACCCGGTGACAGGGGTGCCCACTCTTTGTCCCCTCCTCGTCGTGTTGCCAACCCGAACCCTCGACTTCTCTCGACTTCGCTCCCTGTCTGTTTCGAGCTGAGCTGCGTGCTGTTCCACCCTGCCCAGCATCTCCAACCCCCCACCAAACAGGGTAGGGATGACAACCTTATTTGCCCTTGTTCTCCCCGGCTACTGCAGCCAATTCCTTCCGTGGCTGCCGGTGACGCGTCCCCCTCTGTCTGACCATCCCACTGGAGTTCACGATCGAGCAAGTCCATGGCTGATACGATGCTTGATGGCCATGGCCGCCGGATGCCACGCGGTTTCCGTCACCTCTCGACTCCCACGACGATCTTGTCAAACCTTGGGCCCGCTGTCTTGTCCGCCCGTGCTACTCTTCGGGTCTGATCAAAACTAATATAAGAAAGATGATGTTGCTCTGTCGGCAATCCCCTGGGTCGGGTCCCTCGCTCTACCCGCCTGTGCTGATGCTATTGTCTTCTCCCTTGTGGAAACCGAGCGAGACCAACCGAGGCCGACGTCTGAACAGTCCTGCTTTTGGAATCTGTTGTGCCAGCAGACACCAGCAGACTCTCTTCTCCCACGGCTGTCGGTATTAGTTGCCGGATGTGGTCCAGACCGAGACCACCGCGTGCTTTGCACTGCCAGCATGTCTCTACTATTTTGAGCCTGGGGGCTGTTGGTGTTGGCGAGCCGGGTCCATCAACCAACCAGCCGAGACCACCCCATGCCCCAGTCAAGTTTTCCTTGACCGACCCGCACCTGGAACGGACGACAATCATAACAAACCTCTCGCTTGGGGAGCCAGCTGTCCAGCTCTTCCCAGCCCTCCAGCGGTGAAAAGGTCATCACGAGCAACACAACCTTGCACACCACAGGCTTACTGTGACGAGCCACGGCTTTTTCTAAAAGCCCGGACAACCCCCAAATCATGACAGGCGCACTGACTCTGGTCTTGTCCAACCACGGCGTGGGGCCACCCGCTACACCTGCATCGTACGGCCCCCGAACGCGGCTCTGGACCCGAGAGGCGCCCCCCTCGTGCCGAAGCCTCGGTCTGCAGCTGCAGTAGCCTTTGAGCTACGCCTGCACGGCACAATGCACGCGGGCCCGGCAGTGTATGTACGTGCAGGAAACAAAACGTCGTGATTTATTGACTGCAAGCGCCGGGCCTCAGCTGCTCACCCCCAGAGATAGGTCTGCTCTTCTACACTGTAGTAGTTGGTATACAGCCCACCACACCTGCAGGGCCAGCCTTGGTTGGGTGGCTGCTCCCTGCCTCTCTCTCCCGCCCGGCTCCAGCCCGTCTGCCCGTTTGGTATGTCGGGAGGAGCACAGCAGCACACAGCCCCGGGATCGCCTCTTACCTACATATCACCTCACTTTCCAGCTCTTCCAGCTGGCACTCATGTAGCACCGCATATGCTAGCCTTTGCGAGGATTCAGATCCGTCATAACCCTCCCTGCCTCCCCTGACCTTGTTGTGTTTCTGTGTCCGTGTGTGTTCTTACTCACCATCTCTGTCCGCCTTTTACCCCCCATATCCTGCCTGTTTATCCCTTGACCGTCCCGTCGACCCTCTAGAGTCTGCCTGTTGCCTTAATCACTCTCCTTTCATCCAACCGCCGTATCTCGGGCCATTCCATGTTTCTTGACTCCGTATAATTCCTTCACGATGGGCTGGGAGCTCACGAGATGGATAGTCTCGCTGCGCTCGGTGCAGCTGATGGGATCCTTCATCCCGGGCGCACTTAACGGGTGGTTGCTCTACTTTATCGACCATAAGGGCATCCCCTTGGACGAGTCAATCATTATTCTGCAGATACTAGTATGTTGTACCCACCAGCTGCTAATCACCGTCCTTGGGAACGTGTCTGCCTTGTAGTCCGACGCCCACCATGCAACACCTATCATGTCAGATGGATGTCCAATGTCTAACCACGATCCTAGATCACACTCCTTTTCTCTTACACTGTATTATCGCTTTTGGTGATGCACGGCTACCGGTTTGCTCAACGGCCAGTATGGATGACTGGTAGCGTATGCTTTGACATCGTGTTCTGCTTTCTCGCCGTGGCCATCATTACTATACTTGGCGTTGCCGGAGTTCCGGCCAACTGTAGTGGGCTGTCACGATCACTTAATAGTATGGCTCTCTGGTCCGGACTGCGTCGAGGCCAGTCGCTGACAGACACACAGTCTCCTCCATCGACCAAGACGACAGGGATGGTCTGAAGAGAAATGGATTCAATACGATGGGTTTCACCGATAACAACGAGGGTACTCTGGATCAATATTGTGGCATGGAGAAGGCCTTCTACTTCATCACTCTGGCTATCATGTAAGTTCACATTACGAATTTTTACGGTTCTGTGGCGCAATGTCACTAATACCAGACGCAGCCTGAGCCTCATCTTCACCATCATTCTGTCCGTCATCCGGGTGTGTCAGATGCGCATGTATTCGAAGGAGGAGCTAGACGACCTCCTCCAGGAACGTGAGAACATGATCAAGCTTGAGCACAAGCTCCAGGACCAGGAGGGCCTTGCCACGCCGACTCCCTCACAGAGCATGTCACCGGTCGCTCCCCAGACCAATGAAGGATTCTCAGCGACCAACACCCGCCCCAGTTCCCTCTCAAGACCAATGTCGCGGACAACATACCACGCAACGCCGTCCTCATCAAGCAGACCCACCCGCCCAGGCCTGCGCTACGCAGCGGACTCAATACCAGGCCCCTCATCATCCTCCTCCTCATACCGCGGACGAGGACAACAGCAACACCAACACCCCCACCCCAACGAGCCCGTCTCCCCGCTCTCGCCAGACTCGCCCATCCCCTCGGGCTCATCAATAGCGCCCCTCCCGCACGACAGGGGATTTATTTTGTCTCCGACGGACGTGAGCGCCAACCTGGCCATGGTGGCGGACGGGTCGCGGGGCTACACGCCCGGCGGCGGCGGCGGGCCGCACCAGCCGGGTGCTGTGGGCGTTGCCGTCGAGCTGCCGCCTTACTCGCCTGGTAACAACATGCGCGCGACGATGCACGGGCACGGCGGGGAGAGCAATGATATCCGGCTTAGTGAGTATGTCAAGGGGGCGACTGCGGCGCAGGACATGAAGGATTCGAATGGGTTTTGATGATGAGGGATAGGCGGGGCGGGGCGGGTTTCCCCCAACAAATGGCAGGCAGGACCGAACTGAAAGGGTGACTGATGCTTGGAGGAGGAAGGGAACGTGGTCAAGGGCTGGCCGTAAAGCTGTAAATTGATGACGGATGTTGGTTGTTTGGACCAGACAGCCTGTTGGCCCGGTGGGCTCCGGTAACGTGGATGCCTTGTGGGGAATGGAATGGTGTCACTTATAATAAAATTCTATGACGGCGTTGATGACCTTTTGATCTTGAAAGGGGGGGGGTACCGAGGGGGAGTTGGACGAACTTAACTACATACTCAACTATAGATCATGACCCCTCCAAGAGTGTGCGGATAGTGACCCGACACCACATGTCATTTTACTAACCCTTCCCCGTCATGACACTCGTGAGGGCTCCCGAGGTCCACATGCTGGTTTTCCATGGGCTGGGTGGGTGATGGGTGGGTGATGGATGTTTGGTTGAAGCATCATGGCTAGGATTCTCTAAATTTTCCTTCTCGCTTACTCCCCTCTTACTTATTCCCCTCTTACTTATTCCCCTCTTACTTATTCCCCTCTTACTTATTCCCCTCTTACTTACACAACTATTAGTAAGAGCCGCGAGCGTGTGTTGGGTATGTTCTCTGATGGTAAGCCCCGGAAGGGAAACGCGCATGGAACCGAACCAAATACCTATCCAGACACTGCAGTACCTAACAAACGCTTAAGGACCTGTCCTTACATATTGTATGAAGACACACTGCACATACTTTACACGTATGGGGATTAGAAACGAAACTACCGCCTGGAACTTCAAGTTAGAAGGCTGACATAAACTTTTAGTGTGGCACCGAAGACCTGTTGTTGTTCTTAGTTCAAATGCTATGTCGATTTGAAGCAGGCGGCGTGTATGCGGTCTTTATTAGCTGTACGTTTTACACTGGCATTATGGAACGGAACTTCACACGTCGGTGCCCGGTGCCATCCGCTGGGACGGCGACAGAGACTAGTGGGGTCAGCTGCGTGAAAATACATGCAGACTAGATGTGCTTAGTGTCACAGAGCATCGCACTTTTTGTATTCCACCCATCTTTTCTGGCATATGTTTTGCAACTTCTGGACTATTTATTCGCGGAACTGACAAACCTGTCTCAACATCTATATTGAATGGTCCCAAACGAGGACTTGAACAGTTCGAAAAGACATTCATCAGCGGACCATTAGATTGAAACCCCATACTATTTGACTTGCAGCACACTTAAGGTCATCAGAAATGGCCCAGTTCTCTGATCTCCCGCAGGAGCTTCGAGACATCATCTGGAAATTCGCGATCCGACCTGAAGGACCAACAGCCCACTGCCTCTCCATCCGACACTGGCACAAGGACGACCATTTAGTGGAGCCTAATCATGATCATCAGTGGTCTATAGGCGACTCGATTGAGACTTTCGGTCCCGAATCCGCGACTTCCGGTACGGTTCAATTTTCTGCACCCCGTTGTGGCCGAGATGGCAGCTTCTCATGGGTCCTCGGCAACTACTCTGCGTACATGGAAGATTCGGCTCTTTGGACAACTTGCTGGGACTCCAGAAGACATATGGTACAGAGGTTCCGCCCCCATGAAACCAATCGTCGCATGAGCCGGAAGAAAAGGTCGAGAGATTGGATCCGTGAAGCCGCAACGGTGACAGCGGTCCTACAAAGAGACAACGGCGAATGGCAGCATTTCACAATACAACCTATGAAAGACCTCATCATACTCCAGACACTTCCAGGCTCGTGCTTCTCATTGGATTATAACATTGATGATGAGGTTCTCCCTGAAATTGATTGGTTTTGGGAGAGTTTGCGCTGGTGCGACACATTCGCTTGGGCCGGGAGTTGGCGGTCTGGCACGTCCTGTCACCCGGAGAATATCGCTTTCGAATTTGACCACAAGTGGATGGAACAGATAGAGAAGTACATCAGAAAGTTCGATGAGGTCTTTTACATCGAGTTCGACACAATTTGGTTCATTGATGATAGACTCCGACTGAAACCAGAAGGCGAGAGGCCACAGAGGACTTTTGATAACAAGGTCTTCAACGCTATGGGCCGAAGATTTGTTGAGGTGGATATGCGCGATGTGGTAGACGAGGGGTTCTACGAGTGGGGATCTGGTGTATTCGATTTCGTGACTGAGCTGGAAGACATTCACAACGTTTTGATGAACAGGGACAGCCCGTTGTATCATGACGGAAGGGAAGCTACAAGGGGCGAGTTCAAAGTCTTGGCCTGTGAGCTGCTATAGGTCTACGCATCGATTGCAGATGGATAGCCGCGATGGCCAAAATGAATACAAAGTTCCTAGCATGATGCTATCCTACCCATGCCCCGCGTTGGTGGTCGACTCCTCCAGATGGAGAATAGCCACTAGTAATCACTGTTCCCAGCCTTAGGATGTCTTGGCTGCCGCCAGGATATGGATGTCGTTAGTGATGGGGTTTGATGAGGGTCGGCGCGGATTCCCGGCTGGCTAAATGGACAAGGGATAGGAGTGGAGGGAACTTGAGAGGCTGTAAATTTTTGACCGATGTCTGGAGAGCCTGGCCCTGGCCGGGGGTCCAGGTTATGTGGATGGTTGTGGAGTAACGGTGTTAATTATAATAAAATCCATGACGGCTTGATGACAGTTGTGAGGGGTGTAACGCAGAGGCCTTTGCTGTGAATTGAACAACATACCAAATTATAGATGATAACCCTCTAAGTATGTTGACACTGACTGAATACTACTGCATGGCAACTTATATTAACCCCCCCCCCAACCCTACACCCGTGATCGCAATACTTGTAACATTATGGCTGGACCTCCACTACTAGACAGTGGCGCCTCCTGACACTAATTTTGCAAACTTGCGTCCTCGTCACCCTGCTGTTGAACAACGCTGTAGTCACCGGGCAAGTTCCCTTCCAGACCTTTCTTCATTCCCACTGCATAGCTTTATTAGTCCCTGTAGTAAAGCAGGATTGGCGCTGGGGATACTTACCACATCTTGTGTAAATCAGGTCTACTGCGACCGGAATCCAAGTCGTCAACGCCAAAATCTGGCCGAAGTTCCACTCAGTTTGCGAAGTATCCCCAGCGATGACGATCTTGCCTCGGATAAAGAAAAATACGGCGAGTGCGCCTATCGTGATCACTAGCAAGACAACCTGAACAAGCCCTGTGAATATTACCAAGCAGGTTGAACGACGTGACAGGACCTTAGCAGACTCGGGTTTCTTGCGCAAGCAGAGAAGCGCAATACAGCCAATCACCAATGTGAGAAGCAGTGAAACGTACGCCACCAGAACGTAAATTTTCACAACGAGCATGTCGGAGAGTTTCACTCCACCCACTTCACCTGCGACACTCTCAACGTCAGCCTTCCACTGAGGCGACCACTTCGCTGTAATAACGACGAGCGGGACGAAGAGTATCGCAAGAACGGGCAGGACTATTGTGTTGAGCAGACGTCTCCGTCGACTGGATTGCAGGAGCATGATTCCAGCCATGAATGGGGGTAGCAGGCTCAAGAGGGATGCCATCGCAGCTAGCTGCGTATCGTACGGGCTGTAGTCCGAATCTCCTACCGTCCAACTGTCCACCTGGCTAGTTTGGCCACCGCGTGACGCGTCCGAGCTGGATTTGAGCGAGGCAATCAAGATTCCCAGACTGAAAAGCACCGAGCTCCAATAAAAGGTGGGGAGGACGGCCCTGAACGCGTCCGTGAGCTTATCTCTTCGGTTCGGCGGCGCCCTATTACGCCGTACACAAGCGATGGCGTATGCCGCAAGAAACGCGATGATGAGGAAGGCTTCGATGCAGAAAGAAATCATGACCTGTCTGGACCTTAGATACTGTTGCTGTTCAATTTATAGTCAGACTGCTCTACTTACCCCAATACCCGCCATGTCGGCGTTTCCCCGGACACCCAAAGATGTACGTAGCTCCTTGAGACATTCCCCTTTTGCATCTGTAGCCTGCCATATCGAAGAATAAATTTTATTGAAAAATTCAGTCGCAACATGACAGGAAGGATCTTTGAAGCATTGACTAGACCAGTCGTAATTTGAGGCGTCCGAAAGCGGGTCACAACTCGATAGGTACCATTTTGCTACCTGCGCCCTGGTCACGTTTTGACCAGGCTCTCGATATATAGATGGGAGGGAGGTAAGGACGTATTCGTGGAGTGCAAAGACATCGAAAGCACACATCATGAGACGTTCAGCCGAATTTACTGCTTCAGACCGTCGAAGTATAGTGCTGACGAATCTGGCATACGCATCACAGTCTTTAGTGAGTTGCCATTCCTCGATCGGTGGTGGCGCCCACGCAAGTTGTAGGAGGTTGTCGGCCATGTGTAATATCGGACGTTGACTATGAAATTCTTGAAGTATCCTAGGGTAAGGAAGCTTTGCGCTTGTGTTCTGAGATGGGGCAGATATGAAGGTCGCGTTGTCAAGGTCTCACGGACTCCTGGTCGGCCATGGATGTTTGTAATGTTTATTGCTTAAATAGATGGCAGGCCCAAGGCAGACAGCGAGGCACAACCCAATATCCGAAGCTGTCAATTACCGATAGTATATTATTTTTTAACACAGCATTCGTCCTCCGGGTGAAAATGCATTTCAAGAAGGCAGAGGCAAATGTTATCTGGCCAGAGTGTGATGGCGTTTACGGAGATAACGCCACGGAGTAAAGAATAAGAATGCCCAGGCTAATAGAGAAGTTGCCATTCAGCCCTGTACAGCCCACGAGTTAGATCTGGGGCTGACAAGCGCGAAAAGGAACGGGGTTGGTTTAGGCAGAGCCACTGCCAAGGGTGGCGTGAAAATCAGGAATGATTGGGAGTGATGATGGGCTATGTGCTGGTCAGCACTGTCTATTACCTAGGTACTTAAGCAGTATCTGGATTCCAATGAGGAAGCCTGTGCTGCCCCTGTACAGGCAAATACCCTCGTTATGCGACCCTCCACATAGAGATCGGCCACTGAGGATCGTTCTTTTTGGCCAGAAGGTGTCTTGGCAACCATCAAAAGATGAATGTGGTTAGTGGTCATTTTAATCTCTTCCTTCCTTGCCTGTAGCCACGTTGAATGTCTCTTATCAATGACAAGTCAGGTGGTGCTCTTGCATCCTTCACCCCCGCTTTTGATTGCCTGCCTGGGTACTGATGCTACCTCGAACGCTTCTGGGAACACTAACCTGTCAACCACTTTCTCACTGTGCTATTCATCTGGAATAGATCCTCGGTGGAAAATTGGCCGCAACGGATGCTGAAACTCGGAAGCTAATATGACGAAGGCGTTTGGAAACGGTTGGATGAATGGCCCCCAAAGCCCTAGCAGGGCCTTTTCTCGTATTTTCTCGACGAACCAGTGATGAGCCAACCCCATATTGGAGCTACCAAAACCAAACAATGGACAGAGGCGTCTCAACTGGGATGACAACTGAGACGTTCAAGCACGAACCTCTTCCACATACAGCAAACTACATCAGGCTCCTTGAAGTACTTGATATCAACTATACCGAGGATATCCGGATCCGATGCAGGTTAACAACATGGCGCATCGCCGACGCCCCACCATATCATGCAATCTCTTACACCTGGGGAGACCCAGGGTCGAACACGACAATCCTCATCAATGAGAAGGCCTTCAACGTCCGCACAAATTGCGAATTTGTTTTGAAGCAAGTCCGCTGGAGTGAATCAGGCCGTTACTACTGGGTCGACGCTATATGCATTGACCAGAGAAACTTTCAAGAGAAAGGCACACAGGTTTCGATAATGGGCAAAATCTACCAACAGGCTGCCCACGTCCTCGCAAGTGTGGGCGACAATATGGACAACAGTCATTTCCTCTTCCAGAGAGTTCAACAAGCTTGTATGGCTCGAGTAAGTTCGGAGGCGAGACGCCGCACGGTAATTCATTTGGCTCGAGAAGTTGCCGTCATTCGCAGACTTTTATGGGCTGCAATCAGCTTCACACAACGTCCATACTTCACCCGCATGTGGGTCCTGCAGGAGCAACAGCATGCAAAACATGTCACGTTCTTGTGCGGACCAGACATGGTAACGAAAGACGTCGTGCGTAATGTCACATCCTTGGCGTTGACCTTCTGCAGAAGGTTCCTGGTTGAGGGGCCCCGGGAGTCACCCCTTCTGGCAGTACAAATGTGGAAGCCTGCGGACTCCCACCCGATACCCAAGGGTCACGACCTGGTGAAGGATAGAGACAGTGCACTTGTAATGAAGAAAGGGCTGCTAGTCACTCTCCATGTCCTGTCAGAAGGCCCAACCGAGCGAAGAATATCATCGCTGTTGGACACTGCGAGTGGATTGCGGTGCACAGACAACAAGGACAAGATATACGGCATAGTCTCGTTATTGGACTGGGGTTCTGTTAGTCCAGTCAAGCCAGACTACACCAAACCAGATTTCGAAGTTGCGCTGGACTTTGTGTTGGCAATTTCAAGACTCAGAAGGCACAGAATGGTCAACTCCTTAACGGCAGTGTCTAAGTTCACGACGCGGAACCTAGGACTGCACATCGAATCTGACGGTGTCCGTGAAGCAGTCGAAGCACGTCGTGGCTCTTCCACAATCCCAGAGTCGGAACCGAAAGTATCGTCGACGGAGATGGTGATAACCGGGCTTGGTTACGTCGTACAGGATGGCTGCCTGTCTGACGGCCCCGGTTATACGACCTGGACCGCATCGAGAGTGAATGGCTGGAAGATCCACCTACCCCCATGGGCGAGACCCGGTGACTCCGTCGTCTTTCCCAAAAGCCTTCGTATGTTTGGGAGCCCAGTGGTGGTTAGAATGGTGCCTTTCAACGTGCCCGGAACTGCCATTGGGAATGAAGGTGGTCTCATGATCGGGCACGGGCACTGCGAGACGTCTGTCTACTACGGGATTTTTGACAAATCCAACGCACATCCGAGTCGCTTCCTGATACACTGGGATATCGAAGACGAGATGATCTCTAATCTGGTGGCGGAACGCCTGAGCACCTCGAAGATGTACTCGCCTGAGTGGGTTGGTGCGCTTAATGTTGGTATCTGTCGAAAGCAGACGCCTGTTTCATCCTACGCGGCTATAGACTGGTATGATTACGCTGGTACAATGGCTTAATCTGTTTTGTGCCTTGAAGAGCAATCAAGACTGGCAAGTTGAACCATGTTTGAGAGTTTACACGGAGATGGTAGTTAAACATTATGGCTAGGCTCGAGAGCTTCGCGCCTCACGATCTCAGCACATGAACATGAGACACAACAAACCCGGGCAGCACAACTCGCGCAATCCTTCCACTACGGCGGTAGTCATCATGTTGCCCGCAATAATGAGCACGCATGAGCTCTTGTGCGACCCTGTGGATCTCAGGGGCAAGGCCCACCTCGCCTGTGTCGTTCTCATCTGGGCGTTGGGCAAATTTCGTCCGTCGTGCGAGAAAAAGATCTACGGCACACAGGCGGCATATTTGCAGATTCTAGATGGACTTTTATGTACCATAAACGTGTCACTCAACGTTCGGGACCGAGACTGCCGGCAGTTGGCTAGTAGCACAGCAGAAGATCGTCAAGATCAACGTATATAAGCTTATCCCGCATACAAGTGTCGGTCAAGTTAGCGCTGACCGGGCACAGTCCCCGAGCCGCAGCCCGAAGAATACTGTTCCGAATATTTCCGCTCACTCGTCCCCCTGAAACCAAACTTAGAGACCCATGAGCGCCGACTCCGGAGCCGAGGCCCCATAGCTCGGCGGCCGGTCCTCGAGGGCGCGCCCCCAGGTGGGTGACTCGCTGGTCCCAAGACTCAGCTCGACCGTCCACCCCTCAGTGAACACCTGGTGGCCGATCCAGCTCCGGGTCCACGGCTCGCCGTTGACCGTGACGTTCTGGATGTATATGCTGCTATAGTCGGGGTCCCACCCATCGACGACCGTCACCGTAGCCGTCTTGCCCGTGAGAGGGTGTGTGACGCTGATGGAGCGGAAAAAGGGAGCCGAGATGATGTAGACGTCCTGGCCCGCGACGGGAAACAGGCCAAGCATGCTAAAGAAGAGGAAGCTGCCCATGGCACCTGAGTCGTCATTTCCAGGGAGGCCCGCGGGTTCCGCGGTGAAGGAACCCGGAATGTACCCATGAATTCGCTCCGTGGATAATCCGGGGCGTCCCGCGTAGTGGTACAGCCACACGGTCGAGAAGACAGGCTCGTTGGATATGTCCGCGAGCGCAGAGCCGTGGAAGTACGTCAATCGCTCCACAAAGGCGTCATCGCCGCCCATGAGCGAGATCAGTCCCGCTACATCCTGCGGGACCAAGAACTGGTACTGCCAGATGCTAGCCTCGAATGTCTCGGACGGGTTGGTGGTAAGGGAGCAGAAGCCCGCCAGCGTGGAGCAGGCGATGGGGTCTTGATACCCCCATGTCCCGTTCAGATACTTGGGCTGGAAGAAGCCCTGGAAGCCCGTGTCCGTGCCGTTGATCAGAGAAGTCTGATCCTCGCGCCACAGAGCCTGCCAGTTGCCGCTCCGCGCGAGGTACTTGGCGTATAGGTCAGTCCTCCCCAGCCCCTGAGCGAGCGTTGCGTGGTTGAAGTCGTTGTAAGAATACTCGAGCGTGCGTGAGATGCTCCGCGAGTTGGTGCCGAAGCCGTTGGGGTCGAAGTCCAGGTAGGGGATGTACCCTAGTCTCTTCCAGCTGGCAAGCCCGCCTCGCCCTTGTTTGGACCACTCAAGCGGCTCCTCCTCAGCGTCCTTGGTAATTGCTTCCAGGGCAAGCTCCCAGTCGATGGTGGAAGAAAGGTTCTTAACGTAGGCATCGGCCAGAACGACATCCGCGTTGGACCCGCCTTGTGTCCAGCCGTTGCACAGCGACATGTGGCAGTCAGGTAGCCAGCCCTCGTTCTTATACGTGTCGAGCAGCGAGTTGACCATCTGAGTCTGAGCGGCCGGATCGATGATGGTGAGAAGCGGGTGTTGCACCCGGAATGAATCCCAGATGCAGTAGTATGAGTCGAAGTACGGAATACCGCTGTCCCAGTACGGGTTTTCGCCCGTGTAGTTCTGCGGCGACATCATGGCCCGGTATATTCCGCTCCAGAAACTGGTCTGGAGGTCAGTGTTTGCGCCTCCTGCATCTATCGATACTGGGCTCAATTTCTGCCTCCATGCGTCCTGGGCATTGCTGACAAGCGTATCGAAGTCTCCTATCGGGTCAGGAATCTCCGACTCGGCGGTGCTGCAGGCCTGCTCTGAGCTGATGAAACTGATGCCCATCCTGGCTGTGACGATATTGTCTGTTAGACCGGAGAACCTGGCATATCCTCCCGCCTCGAGGAAAAACAAGTTGAAGCCTCTGGTCACAAATAGGTCCTTCGGTTCAGTCCCAGCCCGATTATTCACCCACACGCCATTCTCATATATGTCTGCTCCGAAGAAGTCCACACAGAAGTGCATGACATAGGACCCTGCCCCAAAGCTTGGCAGAAAAGTACCATTGCCAGTCATACGCCCAGAGTCCGGGTCAACGCCGATAGAAGCATTCTGTCGGCTCTGCCACAGATCCGTCAAGTCCAACAAGACCAACGGATGAGACGCATTCCCACCATCCCCCAAAGCGCCAGAGAAATCAAACCGGTACAAAGCCGTCCGCTTCGCGACCGTCATCTCAGCGCCGATACCAGACTGCAGCCGCACGCTGAAGTACCCAGGCCGCGCGACCACGCTGTCATTCACGTACGGCAATTTTCTGTCCCCTATGCGGAAGCTGCAGCTGTTGACGTCGGCGTCGTCCGGGCACACCTGCGGAAACAGCGGGAAGTTGCCAAGGCTAGGGTTCCCGCCCGTCCCGGAGTCGTGCACCGAGCTGAAGCCCGTGACGTTACTATCGTCCGTGGCGAAGCCGCCCGTGTTCTGGCCGTCGACGTTGGCTACAGCCTTGGCTAGGCCGTACGGGAGTGAGGCGCCCGCGAAGACATTGCCGCCGTTTGTGGAGCCTATGAGGGGGTCGACAAATTCCAGGGGGTCCGCGGTGGTGTTTGTGTTATTTTGTGCCAGGGCCTGGAGGGCGAGCATGGCAAGATTTACGGACAGAAGACGAGCCATGCTGAAAGCACCTGCATCTATGATGAGAACTTGACGGTGAGGTGAAGAGGTACTCTCAACAGTGACCGGACACTGAAGGTTTGCAGCTCACCTATGAGGGGTTAGGTTGAGCCCCCCTCGCGGTAGTCGAGGTTGATTGACCTGCTACGCCCACGGAAATTCTGGATTGAGCACCGAGCAGCTTTATGTGGCTGCAACAGAAGTCATGTAAGCGCCGTGTATTGCCAGCTCAACCTGAAAACGAAGCTCAAAGCTCACTTGATAGAAAGATGGTCGGATCTGCATGACGAACGTCATTGGTGGTACTGTTCGTCCCATATGTGCATCTCCGCATTATCGCGGCTCCCTGCTCTATGGTTACGTCGACAAATAGCGATGGCATCTACCCCGCGTAGGCCCCCGGATATGGCAGGTAATTTAGCTTTGCTGAATACGGGGAAGATAGACGAGCTGCAGATCCCACACAGGGGTTCGCGTCTTGTCATTTAGGTTCGAAGAGATTGTTCAAAGCGCGTCAAAAGTCTTCTTTGAGTGTAATAAGGTACTCAGGTAATCAATCAAATCGACAATACTGCTTGCCTATGACCGCTATAGCAGAGTTGATACTTGATGTCAAGCTCCTGTGCAGGCGAAGATCCGATTGCCGGTGGCATTTGAAGTCTGATCCACTTGACACCAAGAGCGAGATATAATGCGGTCGCTGTTGTGGAAATCGGGATGAACGATTGCGCGGTCAAGCGCGGTCTCTACTAAACTGTAGTGAATTTGTTTTCGTAGATAGAAACTGAAATTACCGACGTGATAGCTGTGTCATCAGATTCTAGTACCAACCGCATCGAGTCAGGGAAGAACTAAACTACAACGAGTCGAATGTTTAAAGTCCTTGCTGCAGATAATTGGGCTATTTACGGCTTTCCTAGATGTGCATGATTGGTGAGCTCCCGGTTCAGAACCGATTGTGGTTATATGGGAGGTTGTCCTAGAGGAGGTTGTCCTAGAGGAGGTTGTCCTAGAGGAGGTTGTCCCAGAGGAGGTTGTCCTAGAGGAGTTCCTATATGAACTTGTCCTGTAGGAGGGTAATCTGTTGAGCTCGTGTGCCACAAGTGCCGTTGATTGTTGTTGACAGCCACCCTAATTAACCAAGTGTTCTGGAATAGTAATGAACTGAGTTCCAAATTCTATCGTACAATAAAGACCAAAATATCGTAGAAAGCTAAGTTCTTAGCGCCTGTGGCTGCCTGGTGTCTGTTCGGGTTTCCTATGCCCAATAAGCAACCTAATTGGTGTTGGTAGCTGACTGCGTCAGACTGCGTGTTTCTAGTCTTCCCCTCCCGTTGGGGCATGTACGACAAGTGGACAGAGCCCAATTAAGGATGCGTCCATAACTTTCTGAGTCTTGACCGAAAGGCAGGCCTCAGACTTGATGCGACAGGACTAAGTACACGCAGCTTAGTATATGGATTTTCATGCAGAGCTTCATTATCTTAGACGACCATATCTCTTGGTGCTACGTTTGAGATGTTCAACCATTGGTGTTCTGGAGAAGGACTTCCACTAGTTGGAGTACAGCAGCAGCCAAACGAGGTTCCACACTAATGCACGTGCGACATAAAACCCCGTCCTCTCGTGCGTCCTCTGCCTGCTTATTCCAGGCTCTGCCCTCTACACCCTAGAGGAAGTCCTGAGGTCAGGATACCGGCAAACTAGACTCTGCATTGTGCCTCGGCATCTCTCATGCGGCAATCACGACTCCAGGCTCTTGAGCATGTCCGGCTTTACCCCTTATAAATCAGGTCTATCGGATTCCCAGCACTTCCGAGTCGTTCGAGTCGCTGCCGGCCGATGGCACCACCCGATTCGGTGCGAGCTCTTTGAAACGGAAGCTTGGTGATGCATCCGGCAAGCATCCGTACAGGGCACTATCCTATGTTTGGGGTTCCTCTTCAGTCACGGATACGATATTTCTCGGAGGTCACGCGTTCCAAATCACCCTGAACCTCTATTGCGCTCTGCAGCACCTAAGAAAAGCAGATGAGGATGC